>SJYA01002932.1:2397573-2579806 GCA_006410615.1 Neotragus moschatus | reverse complement strand
AGCGCTGAAAAATTGATGCTTTTGAACTGTGGTGTTGGAAGAGACTCTTGAGAGTCCCTTGGACTGCAAGGAGATCCAACCAGTCCATTCTGAAGGAGATCAGCCCTGGGTGTACTTTGGAAGGACTGATGCTAAAGCTGAAGCTCCAGTACTTTGGCCACCTCATGCGAAGAGTTGACTCATTGGAAAAGACTCTGATGCTGGGAGGGATTGGGGGCAGGAGGAGAAGGGGACGACAGAGGATGAGATGGCTGGATGGCATCCCTGACTCGATGGATGTGAGTCTGAGTGAATTCCGGGAGTTGGTGATGGACAGGGAGGCCTGGCGTGCTGCGATTCATGGGGTCACAGAGTCAGACACGACTGAGCGACTGAACTGAACTGAACTGTTAGTAGGAGTGGGTCAAGATAAAAGAGAATAAGTAAAGTTTTTGTTCAGGGTCATATTTTGTCCATATCTAAAAGCAAAATGTTTTGGGACTTCCCTGGTGGTCCAGTGGTTAAGAATCTGCCTTCCAATACAGAGGACATGGTTCGATCCCTGATCAGGGAATTAAGATCTCACATGCTTCAAGGCAACTATACTGGTACACCACAGCTAGCAAAAACTTGTGCACCACACCCAAGAGCCTGTGCAACCAAAATTAGAACAAATCGAAATTTAAAAAATGAAATATTTAATAAAAGCAAGTGGATAGAGGACTATAGTGGCTAGAATACACTTTCTGTATTTAAAAAAATAATTACCATCAGGGGGTGGAGGGGAAAGGACTTTGAATGGGGACCCCAGTGTACCCGAGTTCTGGTCCAACTCTGCCACCAAGTCCCAGGAGATCCGAACCAAGGATTTGCATCTCTTTGAACTTTGATTTTCTGATCTCTAAAGAGAGATTGAAAAGAATGACAGAAGCTTTCATTCCTGAGCAGCCCTGACCTTCCAGCACTGGTTCAGCAGGACCCTGAGGCCATATCCAGATGCATCAGGAGGACAGGGCCCTGATCATGGAGGGATGCCCCCTGGGTGCCCCAGGGCAAGACGGCCTTACCTCTCAGAGCATTTACCATCCCCAGGTTTGCTCTAGGCCTAGGTCATTAGTTAAGGGATAGGATCTTAAGAAAACTCACTACTGAACCAGAATTTCATGTTTTTGGAGATGAATATTAAAATATATTAATCCTCAGGGAGCTGCTTATTTATGTCCAAGTGTGCTAAGAACCTCTATCCAAAGCACATATAATACCCTCAAATTCAGAGTATGATCTTAGAATAGGCAGTCACGGTGGTCAACCATGAAATGAGTCCATTGTTCATACCTGAAGACTTTTTTTTTAATACCACACTTCAAAATGTGAAGGTACACTATGGGGTAAGGTGAGAGATGTAAAACTCAAATTAGGGTTTTTTTTCAGATAGCTCAAAAACATTCAGTTATTTATTTATTTATTTTGGCATCTTGCATGTCATGTGGGATCTTAGTTCCCTGACCAGGAATCGAACTCATGCTCCCTGCTTTGGAAGTGTGGTATCTTAACCATTAGACAGCCAGAGGTGTTCTAAGACATTTTTAAAAACTACTTTGTGGAGAATGATTGCCATACAAAACGCTGTATGTATTTCATGTACACAAGTCAATGTATTTGGAATCAAGACAGTTTTTGACCTTCCATGCACTTGTACTCTCAAGTTCCAGCAGTAAGATGCTGTGATCAGCAGCCACATCGGAGAGAGACAGCACTGGAGGATAGCATGCCTTGAAACTGATTCTGCTTTTACCCAAACCCTGAGGGCCGGAAGAGTTCTTGGAGATTAAGTAACCTCCCTCCCTTCACTGTACAGAGGGGGAAATTGAGGCCCAGAGACACATATTAGTAGCAGAGCTAGGACTCAGACCCAGAGTGCATGATGCTAAATCCAGAGTTCAGCCCATGGAAGCCCAGAACTAATCTTTTTGCCCTAAAGAAGCCCCAGTGCCCCGACAACCACCTCTTCCCTCCCCTCCCTCCACCTGCCCAAGGGGGAGGGTCATTACCTTGTCTAAACAGACACCTACAGACAAAGAACAGGATGGTGCCCAGGCTCACAGAGGTAAAGATGATGGCCACGGCCAAGATGATCCAGAAATGGTCCTTCCACCAATCCATGGCCTCAGGATCCTGAGAAGAATGGAGGGAGAGGATAAGACATGAGTGAAGGGCTTCTTGAGGGGTGGAGGCAGTTACCTACACCACATTGTGCAGCTACATCTGCTTAGGGACCAGGCAGGCATTGGCTCACAATCAAATGCTGCTGATTTGCAGCTGGGAGACCTTAAGCAAGTGATTAACTTTCTCCAAGCCTCAGTGTCCTCACCTGCAATATGTGAGTGATGCTGTCTACTACCTTACAGGGAATTTACGAAAATTAGAGGTAAGACATGTACTTATCAGTTACTCTAGAAACTGTAGACATAATCACTGCTTTTCTTTACACTGTCAAACATGCAGCAGGAAGGGGAAATGCCATTTAAAGCAATAACTGACAGCAGCTGTTTTTATATCACAGGGACAGCTAGACTAAATTCATAACAGGGCAGATAGAATTTTGAGAGCTTTTTTGGGGTGTGGGGGAGTGCTTCCCTGGTGGCTTAGATGTAAAGAATCTGCCTATAATGTAGACCTGGATTCAATTCCTGGGTTGGGATGATCCTCTGGAGAAGGGACTGGAAACTCACTCCAGTATTCTTGCCTGGAGAATTCCACAGATAGAGGAGCCTGGCAGGCTATAGACCATGGGTTTGCAAAGAGTCGGATACAACTAAGCGACTAACATTTTCACTTTTTTAAAAAATTTTTTATTGTTTTTTAAAGTATAAATTTATTTATTTTAATTGGAGGCTAATTACTTTACAACATTGTATTGGTTTTGCAATACATCAACATGAATCTGCCACAGGTGTTCCCCATCCCGAACCCCCCTCCCACCTCCTTCCCCATACCATCACTCTAGGTCATCCCAGTGGACCAGCCCTGAGCATCCTATATCATGCATAGAACCTGGACTGGTGATTTGTTTCACTTGTTTTTTGAGGTGGAGTTTAGAAAAATACCTTGATGGATCTCTTTGAGTGAGGCATGATCAGAGGGAGGAAGATGCAAAGCAAACTGAGTTAGTCTGTATGAGAAAAGGTTCGTTTCCATTATAAGTTATTACAAGATATTGAATATAGTTCTCTGTGCTATACAGTAAATCCTTTATATATATATATATATATACTTTATGTAAATACTTTATGGTAGCGTGTATACTTTATGTAAATACTTTATGTATGGTAGCGTGTATCTGTTAATCCAATACTCCTAGTTTATCCCTCTCCTCCTTCCCCTTTGGTAGTTTTAAGTTTGTTTCCTAGTTCTGTGAGTTTATTTCTGTTTTGTAAACAAGTTCATTTGTATTATTTTTTAAAATTCCACATCTAAGTGATGTCATACAGCTTTTGTCTTTCTGTGTCTGACTTATTTCTTCTCTAAATCCGTCTATGTTGCTGTAAGAAGTAATATTTCATTCTTTATGGTCGAGTAATATTCCATTGTATATATATGTGTGTGTGGATATATATGTATACCTCCACATTTTCTTCAACCATCTATCTGTTGATGGCCACTCAGTCTCTTTTCTCTTACTTAAATGTCTCCTAGTTCTTACTCTAATTTTCCCCTCATATTTTTTATCCCTTTGACTTTTTCTTTACTCCTGACAGATTTCTCCAAGGAGAAACATAAACATACTCTTTCAGTTCAGTTCAGTTCAGTTGCTCAGTCATGTCCAACTCTTTGCGACCCCATGAATCAAAGCACGCCAGGCCTCCCTGTCCATCACCAACNTCAATAAAGCAGAAATAGATGTTTTTCTGGAACTCTCTTGCTTTTTTGATGATCCAGCAGATGTTGGCAATTTGATTTCTGGTTCCTCTGCCTTTTCTAAAACCAGCTTGAACATCTGAAAGTTCATGGTTCACGTATTGCTGAAGCCTGGCTTGGAGAATTTTGAGCAAAACATACTCTTTAGAGCTATAGAAACACATACCAAACATAGTTAAAAGCTGTGCATTTGAAGAGCATGACTGGGTGTGGGGAGGGAAGCAAGGGGCCTGGCAGCTGTGACTGTTTTCTGTAAACCCTCCTAATTCTTTGCTTTTTTATCTTTTTTAACTTTTGCGTTTACTTTTATAACACTGATAAGAGTCAATCAACAATTTAGTGTAGCTTCCCTTTGTTCAGATTTCGAGTTCAAAGAAATTTTATTCTCATCAGATTCTTGGGAAAGAAAGGAAATGGGATGATGCCAGAAAGTGAAACTATGGGTCACTTTTCAGAATTATGCAAAGTGGTAAATATTCTGCAGTCCTGTTCGCACAAATTGAATGGCTTTGGTTTCCACGCTCAGATGTTTTGAGCGTGTTTAGTGCACCAAGAGTTTTCTCATCACTCACCTTATTTCACCCTCACCACCACACCCTTTTCTAGACAGGGCCTGAGACAGAGGTGTAGTGACCTCCCCCAGATCACCCAGCTAGGAGGGAGGGTGGAACGCTTCCTCTCTGTTATCTCAGGGCCTTCCAGTGTCAGGATGCCTCTGAATCATCATGGAGAGGCCAGATGGAGGTCAGGATATCTCACTTTACTTCAAAAGGAACATCGCTGTGGTAGTCATATGGTGCTGTGGGGGCCCAAGGCATTCCCCAGAATGAATGATCAGGGCTTGAGAATGAAAGTCTCAAGTTCCCCATAATCTGAGATCAGAGAAATAGCTCTTCCCTTATGAAAGGCCGACAGGTGCCTTTTCAACAGAATCAAGACAAGCAGGTCTTTTGGGGAGCATGAAGCTGAGGAAGGGGGCTATTAATAACCACATCCCAGTGGGTGCCCCCCACCACGAGAGAGGGGACAGGAGCCCTGGGGAGAGATGCCAGGGAGTACAGCTGGTGGGCAGTGTGTCACGGCTGTACAGGCCAGTTCAGGCTCTGGAAAGTATGGAAACTGAATCCCACTTGTGTTGTCAGGCCTGGAGTAGATAAGGTCGTGGGGCGCAGGCTTCCTGAGAGCTACTGAAATATCAGGCAAAGAGGTGTTTACATGAGAGGAGGCTGGCAGCCAGCCCAAAGGTGCAGCCGAGTCTCTCAAGGGACCCCAAGGGACTCAAGGGCCAGGGGTGAGTCTCCACCCAACACCACAGACTCAGTCAGCAGCAGTGACCCAGCGAGGGGAGACTTCCTGTGGAAAACTGTCTGTCCCTGTCTTTCCTCCTCAATCCCATACCAGGGGCTAAGGGCAGGGAAGGGTGCTTAGGGAGCTGAGGCAGCCTTCACCTCTCACCCTGCTCTCTACTCCCCTCACTGGGCAAAGTGGGGAGCTTTGAGTCAAAGATGAGACGGAAGTTTTTAAATGAGCGTGACTAAATTTTTAAAACTGAAATGAGTCTGCTTAGTAATCAAAAGTAATAAAAGTTTTGGGGTNCCACTTGTGTTGTCAGGCCTGGAGTAGATAAGGTCGTGGGGCGCAGGCTTCCTGAGAGCTACTGAAATATCAGGCAAAGAGGTGTTTACATGAGAGGAGGCTGGCAGCCAGCCCAAAGGTGCAGCCGAGTCTCTCAAGGGACCCCAAGGGACTCAAGGGCCAGGGGTGAGTCTCCACCCAACACCACAGACTCAGTCAGCAGCAGTGACCCAGCGAGGGGAGACTTCCTGTGGAAAACTGTCTGTCCCTGTCTTTCCTCCTCAATCCCATACCAGGGGCTAAGGGCAGGGAAGGGTGCTTAGGGAGCTGAGGCAGCCTTCACCTCTCACCCTGCTCTCTACTCCCCTCACTGGGCAAAGTGGGGAGCTTTGAGTCAAAGATGAGACGGAAGTTTTTAAATGAGCGTGACTAAATTTTTAAAACTGAAATGAGTCTGCTTAGTAATCAAAAGTAATAAAAGTTTTGGGGTTGGACCAAAATGTCACTGGGGGAGTCCTCTCCCTGTTGGAACAAGGCAGGAACCCAGGCAGTAGCGTCATTAGAAACAAACTGCATCTGTTCGCTGTGGCCGCTCCAACAAATCACCATGGATGCCAGGTCTAAAAACAACCCAGAAGTGTTATCCAGCGGAATTGCTGGGTAACACAACAGCCAGCATGTTGCCATTGGGCAGGGTTGGCCTCTTCTGAAGGCCCCACTGGAGAAGCCACTTCCTTGCTCCTTTCAGCCTCTGGAGGTTGCTTGTGTTCCTTGGCTCACAGCCCCCTCCTCCATCTCCTTGCATCTCTCTGACAGTCCTTTCCCAGTCACGTCTCACCTCCTCTTGTGCCTCCCTCTCCCACTTATAAGGACTCTTGTGATTACAATGGGCTTCCCTGGTGACACAGCTGGAAAGAACCTGCCTGCTAATCCAGGAGACATGGGTTTGATCCCAGGGTCAGGAAGATCCCTGGAGGAGGAAATGGCAACTCGCTCCAGTATTCTTGCGTGGAAAATCCCATGGACAGAGGAGCCTGCTGGGCTGCAGTCTGAGGGGTCACAAAGAGGTGGACGTGACTGAGCACGCATGCACGCAAGCATGCACACATGCACGCATGCACGCTGTGGTTACGTTGGGCTCACCCGGATAATCCAGGTTCATCACCACGTCTCCAGGTCAGCTGATATGCAGCCTCAGTTCCGCTTGTGACCACAGTTCCTCCTTGCCTTGTAATCTGACATAACCACAGGTTCCAGGGGTTGGGATGTGGACATCTCGGGGTGGGTGAGACCACCACACAAACCACCTCATGCTCATACTGCAGGAAGATGAGACTGGTGAAAGTGGTCTCATGGGCTTATACATTATCAAATTTTTTTATTGTTTTTATTTTTTATTTTTGCCTTCTATTGATGTCTCCGGAATGAAAGGGGAAAAAGTCAGCAACGGTCCTGCCATCTCTGACCAGAAGTCTGCCACAGAGTGCTCGATGTTGCTGGCCCAGTGAAGAAGCAGCAAGGAACCACCACCATGAGGCTTGGGACAGACGTGGGTCTCTGTGTCTGGGAGGGGACTGCCACATGGGAGGAGACATTTTTGTTTTCCAGAGTCTGAGCTCATTGGAAGTTTCTTAAGGCTGGACTTGGACTCAGAGATAAGAGAGGGCCCCACGAGCCAGAGTAGGGGCTCATAGTGCAGTATGGACCAGAAGAGGGAAGGATTCAGTATGGCCCCAAAGCTGAGCCATAGGTCAGCAGGTCCTGGGCCCGGGGAGGGTGAGGTGCTGAGTCTACGGATAGATGTTAGGAGTCCTGGCTGCCAGGAGGAGGGCAGGGCCTGACTTCCGTTCCTGTCAACTGAGGGAGCATTTGATGGACACCACGAATGGGAGAAAGAAGAGTCAGAAGAACAAGGGAGCTGCCTTTAGTCATTAGCTATCGAGGACCTCGGTGTGTCAGACCCCAGGGCAAGAACTTGAGGAAGAGTGGAAATTCCCACTGGGGCCTGGCCACTGGGACTTTGTTTTAGTAAAGTTCTCCAGATGATTCTAGTGGGAGGCCAATGTTGATAACCAGTGACATACATGTTATCACTTAATCCTTATACTGGTGTTGGGAGGAGTTATTATTACCCCCATTCTACAGATAAAAAGAGAACTCATAGGGTTTAGGCAATTTGTTAAAGGCAGCATGGCTAGAAGCTCACTAGTCTAAGATTGCAGCACAGCCTGGTCTGATGCCAAAGTTCATGCTCTTTTTACTCTGTCAGATTTACACCAAGTTGATAAACACTTCTTTTCATAACAGAACTGAAAGCAGAACCATCGGTCAAGAAATTCCAATATTGGCAAGACCTCCGCCTTGAGTTGTGACTTGCTCCAAATAATAAGAACCTCAATATGAAAATGCATCTTAGAAAAGTAACATAAATTATATGCTACCTTACCATGAGTGCAACCACACTGTACGGCAGGTCATAATTATAACCCCATTTTAGAGAAAAGAGAATAGAAGTTTAGATGAGCTCAATGAACTTGCCTAAGGTCATAAGTGGAAAAAATCAGAAGCTAAGCCTAGAACTCTTACTTGTGACCACTAAGCCAGAGCTTTGGGAAATGTACTAAAATGCAGATAGATACCACAGTCTGTGTCCCAACTCTACTCCCAATTCTGATTTGTAACTCTGGTGTGGGACTCAGCATTGTTAACACACGCTCCAGTGGGTTTTCAGGCCTTGGGGAGGAACACTACAGCCAGCCAGCCTGTAGAGCCCGGAGCTGCGGAGGTGAGGAGGCTGGAGGCTTGTTCCTTCCAACATTCACAGGCAGTAGAAGCGGCAAAGTAGACTGGAGGCACTAAAACAAACCCCTTGAACCCAAAGACCTCTCCTGTTTGCTTGTCACATGGCTGATGGAACTCCGTCAACAAGTCACTCTCTTCAGAGCAAAGTTCTATGCTCCCTCCTCTCTCTACTTCCCCTATATTTATACCCATTTGCCTGACACTGAGGAAGAGGGACTGATTTTTACTAGGGTGTGAATGGCTTCATGGAGCCTCAGGATTCCTTCTCCAGGGCGTTGGCAGGAGCAGGGGCATCGTAGAATCTTATCCAAAGTCCTTAGAGGATAGTCATAACCAAACATGGCATCGGAGTGAAGTTCTTGCAGGGCTAAGGTGACCTGGGAAGACCTGCTGTCTGCCCATCATCCTCCCTGCTTGTCCTCCCCTCCCAGCTTCTCAGAGGCTCCTCACCCCAGAGCTCAGTGTCCTGCACTCTATCGACGGCTTCTTCTCAATCACTCTGTCCTCAGACAGACTTTGCATCTCAATCACTCCTGTGATAACAGCTTAAAGAGAGCGCTAGTCAGCTTGATGAAAGCCCAGAAGGCAAGGGAAGCCTGAATTTCAAGAAGGGGGAATAGTGAGATCGAGGAAAGATTGTTTAAAATACAGGGAGTCAGTGTGTTTATAAACTGTGAAAGTGTCAGGAAAAAGGACAAAATGAAATGCAGGCAGAGAAAAGAGTAAAAGCTACCTTCAGGGGCTCAGATGGAAGAATCAGCTTTTAAAAGGGAACAAGGATGGAAGGAGGGCTGTGCTATTCAGCAGAACCAGATTGGGATGAGAGAACAGGAAGCTGGCCAGAAAGTTCCTATTCTGAGTTAGGAAGAGTCAACAGGCAAGGTGCTAGGGGCAGCAGGGTGAGAGGCAGACAGCCCTGCTTCCCACTCCGCAACATGCTATGATCAATATTCAAAATGCATTTTTTTTTTCCCTCCAACTGAGCCTGCGTACACTTACTGTGACTGCTGCCTGATGGTTTGTTTGCTGTTCATCTCCCACACTGGCTGTAAGCTCTTCGAGAGCAAGAATCTTGCTGCTCCCTCTACCACTCTTTCTGGAATGCAGTGGGAGTGCCACCCACATCTGTGAGTAACTGAGTGCAGGACTGATGGCCCCGCCTCCTTCCCTCTTACCTTGTCGTGGGCAGGCTTCCCCTCTAATGATGCAGTAGGCAGTTTGCAGCCAGGGTCTGGAATGCAAGTGTGGGCATTCTAGTTCTAAAGCCCCTCACCTGGACACGAGAGCTTGGGCAGGCTCCCTGCTCTCCCTCTGCCTTTGCTCTCCCCCTGCCTTTAAGCGGCTGGCTGAGAAGCAGAAGCCAGGCAGACGGGTGTGGAGGGTGGAGTGGCAGCTTCTCTCATGGCTGCTCTGTCCTCCGTAGCCTAAGGCACTCAGTTCTGAGTAGGGTCAGGGTGGGAGAGCCACTAAAAGCAGCTACCAGCCCAGCCCTGAGTCTCACTTCCCCAAAAGGCATTTCCGGGAAGTTAGTGGCCGAAAACACATTCACTCTCCATCACCAGGAATTCTGGAGACTGTGGCTTTATTCAAGAATTTGCTTTTTTATTTTAACCAAATTCCTCAGAGTAAGATGTGCATTTACAATGTGACAACTACACATATATTCACATAAATAAAACGTTTCACAAAATGTCTTCAGGACACGGGGTGTACTCCAATTGACAGTTTCTCATCTATCCTAGCCTATTTCATGAGAAGAAGTCCTGAGTGTCAGCCTCTCAATTTATTTCAAAGTGTATTTATGGTCATGCCCTGTGTATTGAAAGACTTGCGTTTTTATCATGAAAAGCAAGCGACCTGAAATAGCCACGAGTCCTAAGAGGTGTGGGTGGAATGTGTGTATTGGTGGGATGAATTAGAGTTTCAGAAAGTTAGTCAGAAAAAGGCTTTGTCAGAAGAGGTGGACTTGCAAATAGCTTAGCAGGAAGCTGGGGAGATGTGAATATGAGTCCAGTTCCTTACTCTCTGCCTTTATGGACACAAATCCCTCTACCAGAGGCCTGCTCTGTTCAAGACAGCAGCCACTGGCCCCATGAGGCTCTTCCACTGAGCACTAGCTAGATGGCTAGTTGACTATGTGCTGCAAGTTTGAAATACGCGCTGGATTTCAAAGACTTGGTACAGAAAGAACATAACAGATCTCATTAATAAATGTTTATCTCGGTTACATGTTGAAATGGTAGTATTTTGGATACAGTGGGCTAAGTAAAACGTATTAATAAAATTAATTACAGCTTCCCACCCCTTTTTAATTTACTTCCACCCAAACTGTAACACTGTTTCACCCTTGGGTTGGTGCAGTGTGGAACAGAGGCTCACCCACAGGGGCTCAGAGCAGGGCTGGCCTCCTGCGGAACCCACAGAAATCTGAGGGACAGCTCTGCACTTTGCAGGGCATGGAATGAGGGTCCGAGCTGCTTTCTGCCTGGATCTCAAGTGTCTGGGAGACTCCAGATAATACTGAGGCAACACCTGCCAGCCAGCATGGACTGTGCTTGCCCAAATTCATCTCTAGTTCCCAGAAGGTCACTGCTCAGGCTTAGTGAGGCCAAGTTCCCACTGGACCCTGCCCTGCTGTTGTCAGCACCAGAAATGGCTGTCTGGATAGTTGATGGGCACCTAAAGTCCAAGTGTGGGATTTCCCTGGATGGAGGTCCAGAAGTTAAGACTCTGTGCTTCCAAAGTAGGGGGCATGGGTTCGACCCCTGGTCAGGGAACTAAGATCCCATATAATGTAATGGTGCGGGCAAAATAAATTAAAAAAGTAAAACTCAAGCATGCCTGGGGCAGGGTGGGAGCAGAGTATTAAAAGCAGTTGTTCCTCTTCTCCCTCTCTCTGTCCTTCCACTTCTGTGAAAGGTTAAATATAAGTCCTAGAGAGCTAAAGAGGAGAAATCAAGCCAAACGTATCCTTTTTCACACGTGCTTCCCTCAGTATTACAGCTTATCACACCAGCTCTCAGATTAATCTTGTTGTCTGATTTATTTCATTACAGTGCTTGACTCTGTTCACATACACTCACCCATCATAGTGTATTGCCCCTGTGGCCACAGTAAGGAATTACATCTACTTGCTAGCAAAAATGAAAGATAACCATAAAATTCTATCATGGCAAAGTTGTGGTGAAACGGACCCACCCACAGGGCCAGTGATAGTACACATTAATTTTAAATAAAATTTTGGAAAGAAAATAGTACATTTAAAAAACAATCATACCCTTTAACTCTATGGTATCATTTCTAGAAATATAGCCTGAGAAATAATCTGAACAAAGTAAAACCCTAACCATATGCACCTTCGTAGAGATGAACAGGGAGCTGCCCAGCAGCCAAATGGGGGTCTCTTGGGGAAGAAAATTACACAAGGGCCACTTGATAGGATGTGTGTGTTAGTCGTGTCTGGCCCTTTGTGACCCCACAGACTGGAGCCCGCTAGGCTTCTCTGTCCATGGGATTTTCCAGGCAAGAAGATTGGAGACTTGATAGGATAGGATGCAGTAATTAAGGAGTCATTAGGAAGAAAGCATCATGAACTATTGAGAAACCACATAAAATGAAAGGAACAGAATGCCGACTTATATCTAGACTATAGCCACATCTTGTAACATTACTTGAAGATGTGCCAGGAGAATGGCTGGGAGAAAGCACAGAAAGGTGAATTTAGATTGTTTGGTGCGTGAGAGTAGGGTCCTTCTTTCTTTCCCTCCCACCCAGCCTTGCTGTGAGGCATAAAGCAAACACATTTTCAAAAATTTAGGCATCATGTTTTACAAGAGTTTCTGCTCCCTGCTCTCAAACAGGTCAATTTTCTAGTATCTTCGAGATGTTTAGGGTGATGGGTTAGCAGAGCCCTCCAGAGCTGCAGGTCATTCAGGATTCTTAGTGAGTTTATCCCAGGATTTCTACAACCGAGCAGTCCTTCCTTGGGTCCAACCAAGTTTCTACCTGCCTTTGCTTGTAAGTGTTAGTCACTCAGTCATGTCTGACTCTTTGGGACCCCAGGGACTATAGCCCACCAAGCTCCTCTGTCCATGGAACTCTCCAGGTAAGAATGCTGGAGTGGGTTGCCATTCCCTTCTCCAGGGGAACTTTCTGACCCAGGGATCAAACCCAGGTCGCCTGCATTGCAGGCAGATTCTTTTATCATTTTAGCCCCTCGCTGTTGCTTACTTTCCCCTGTTTGTTTGGCTCTGAGAAAGTGAGGGAAACTTGAACCTGTCACCCAGGGGCTCTCTGGCAGGAATGCCGGCCTCATGTTGAGTAGATGGAAGAGATCAGGGTTGCTGGTGCCCTGAAGACAGCAGCGACGTCTGTATTTCTATGTCTAGAATGTACTTACATCAAAATAAAACATAGGTAACTTTCCAAAACAGCTGTGCCTAAGAAAAAATGACTGGAAGGCAAGACTGCAGCACTCACTTTACCGTGATTGTTGTGAGGTGATGGGATCAAGGGTCATTGTTTCCCGTATTGCCTTGCAGTTTTCAAATTTTCAGAAAGAGAAAAAGAAAGAGATGCTAAAAAAAAAAAAAAAAATTATTCAAAAGAAGCTCCAGTACTTTTGTCCGGAAAATCCCATGGACAGAGGAGCCTGGTAGGCTGCAGTCCATGGGGTCACAAAGAGACGGAGATGAGTGAGCGACTTCACTTTCACTTTCCACTTTCATGCACTGGAGAAGGAAATGGCAACCAACTCCAGTGTTCTTGCCTGGAGAATCCCAGGGATGGGGGAGCCTGGTGGGCTGCTGTCTGTGGGGGTCGCACAAAGTTGGAAACGACTGAAGCGACTTAGCAGCAGCAGTAGCCCTTGTCTTCTGCAGGCTCAACAATGCCCACTTCTGATGCTTCCATAGGGTTCACACATGCAGAGGGGCCAGGAAAGGGAGTGGCATGAAGGACAACTGATGCACGAGAAGGTGGAAGTGAAAAGGACAAAGCTGAACCCACGCCCCCACAGCAACAATTTTTTCCAGAGGGTGAGAGTAGATGGCTCAATGGAGGTCTTGACTCTGAGGCCTCTAAAAAGAGAGGTCCCTGAATGCTAGAGATACAGTGATAAAGACACCAGGGCTCTTGGTGCTCATTCCAGGGCTTCAAGAGGAGCCCCAAGTTCACAGAGTTAGTGCCTCAATCCCCACCCTCCCTCCAGCACAGACGCACAGAGGGTCCTTGCATGGGTCAGGTACCCAAACTGACCTTCAGAATCCAGAGAATGATTACAACCTCCTCACGGTACACCCATCTCACTCCCAGGCATTACATCATTCCAGCCTGAGAAGCAGGCCTCTTCATGACCCCACCATACACACGAGGAGGCCCCAGGAGCTGGAGATGACTTTGAGGTCAGCCAGCCAGCCACCAGCAGGGTGGTTTCTTCAAGGCCAGTTTTTCTCCAGCCCCACCCAGTGGTCCCCAGGCCCCAGGCTATAATCCCCCAGCCCAGCCCTGGTAATCACCTGCCTTGACAGGGCCCAGGTTCTTACCTGAGTTGCAGGAGGTCCAGATGTGAGCAGCTGAGGGGCCATCAGTGCTCTGAAGGCCGTGGCTCAGCACAGCTGGGGAGAGGCAGTCCCTTGCCCACAGGCCTTCCACCTAGCTCGAGCTGTGAGTGCCAGCCTGACCACACTTCCCCTTTATGCTCAGCCCACCAGCGAGAGGCCCAGACACCATCACCAGGCAACCAATTCCTCTTCTAGGAGCCAGATTCTTCTTGCTGCTCCTGTGTTCCTGCAAGGCCCACCAGTGGACCACCCTGTGGTGGAGAGGTCGGGCCCCAGGGTTGGAGATGTTCCCCACAGACAAGCCTGCCCTGAGCACCCTGGAACTCCAGAAAAGCTAAGGGAACCTGACAACCCCCCAGACTCAGAGACAGACATGGATATGAAACCAGTTCACATGTATTAATATAAAGGCTGTTCCCCAAGGAAGACAGCTCTCATAAGCCCACGGAGGGCCCTGGCACTCTGCCCCAGCTTTTGCTCATGTTTCTGAGAATGTGTGACACACTGCATCAAGAAGTGGGTCCAAGTGACCACTGGACTGAGTCGTCTTCCCCGCAACACCACTGCCTCCGAAATGGGGGCCGTGGGTGGGAAGCCAGCCAACCATTCTGTGGAATTGACTGTTCTGACTGAGTGGTCACATCAGTAAAAATAGCCAAACTGGTATGCATTGTGCCTGCCTGGGGTGAAAAAGTTCTGATTACTTTCAACCATAATGACAATACCCTGGGATGTCTGGTAAACAGTTAATAACAGGCTCTCGGGAGACAAAAAGATTCCTGAAATTTGTAGTGTTTTTTTATTTCCATGACATAAATATCCTCACCAGGGCCAATTTGAAGTAACTGACAGGAGTCACTGGATTTGGCACTGGGAGGGGGTGCATACAATTGTCAGCTCACCACAGAAGTGATAAATCTCACTATGGAGTATCCCAAAGTAGGTGCCAATACTTTGGCCACCTGCTGCAAAGAACTGACTCATAAGACCCTGATGCTGGGAAAGATTGAAGGTGGGAGGAGAAGGGGATGACAGAGGATGAGATGGCTGAATNCCACAGAAGTGATAAATCTCACTATGGAGTATCCCAAAGTAGGTGCCAATACTTTGGCCACCTGCTGCAAAGAACTGACTCATAAGACCCTGATGCTGGGAAAGATTGAAGGTGGGAGGAGAAGGGGATGACAGAGGATGAGATGGCTGAATGACATCACTGACTCAATGGACATGAGTTTGAGTAAACTTGGAGCTGGTGATAGACAGGGAGGCCTGGCGGGCTGCAGTCCATGGGGTCGCAAAAAATCAGACACGAATGAGTGACTGAACTGAACTGAATTGAGGGAGTATCCCCCTTCTGGGAATCAGGACCCAAAATTGGTACTCTTATCTCACCTTATCTTCACTTATTTGGAAGATTATTGTCTCCATTTTACCTGTAAGAATATCGAGGTTCCAGCTGGTTACATCAGGAATCAGCTCTGCACAGCCCAGGAAAGACCTTCAACCCAGGTCTGTCCATTTACAAAAAGTCTAGGTTCTTTCTTATTAAGGTTGATCCAACACTTAGCTGCTCAAAAACTTCTCTAAGAGCAAATGGTAAATGATCTTTCAAGAAGTGAATCAATGCTTCGCTGGGTAGAATTTATCTTCTGCTACTCCTTGGTGACTCCTTGGTTTGTGTCTCCTTGACTCATGCCATAAATGATTTTGCTAATCCTTTTGGGATGGTCATGTTGAGCCGAGATGCAGTGAACTTGGTCAACCCACTGCTTCCCACAATGCACTTGGCACAGCACATCCAAGCAGGGGCGTCAGGAGGTCCAAATGCTGGACTCCGTCTGCCATCAACTTCCTACATGAACCCTTAGCCTCCCTGGGCCTCAGTTTCCTTGTTTGTAAAATAGAAGAGTTTGATAAACAAGAAGGTGCTTCGGAGATTGTGCCCTGAATCTCTCTTCCATTATTGTCTGCTCTCTGCAGCTGGGACAGGATACCTCCTCAACTACCCTCCTCAACCCTGGACCTCAGCACAGACCTGGGCACAACTGAAAATGCCTAATGGATACGTGTCAACTGAAAAAAGAAGCCAAGTCATCTACAGGGAAAATAAGTGAGTTACATACCCAAAGGAGGCAACTTCATTCCAGCAACCTCGAGGGCCTACTTTGCCAGGTCGCATGCTGGTGGTTTGAGGGCCAGAGAGAAGAGTTAAACACAGTGCCTGCCTTCAGGAAAGTCTCTCAGGGTACAGAAGGAAGCTGGAAACAATATAATTCTGGTGAGGTTCAATACCCTCTGCTTTGTGCCAGGTCTCTGCTCTGAGCTGAGCAAGTCTCCCTTGGGGAACCCATGTTCTTCAGGGCAGAAGAGCACATAAATAATTACCACTGAAACCAATGAATACTAGCGCCGTGGGAGCACAAAATGAGAGGGTTGAGAGGGCATTTGAATTGGGCCTTGAAGGATGTGTAGGAGCTCACCAAGGGGAGAGAATGTGGAGAGACCAATCCAGAGTGTTTGGGCAGCAGCAGATGGTTGTGTCTGGTGGGGAGTGATTGTGTTGGCAGAGGGAGTCAGAGAGCAAAGTTGAGAGCCTCCATCAGCTAGTTTGGACCTGCCCACTTCCTTGCCACCCACACTTTCCCTGGCCCGCCTCTGTCTTCCCACCACAGGAGGAGGACAGGAAGTTGGGGTCGTTCGTCTGTTTGGCCTTCTAGCACATCTGAAGTGCTTCTTGCAGGAGAGGTCCCTGCAGGGATCAAGGCGCCCTCTGGTGGTCATCTGTGGAACTTTCCTCTCCTCCTCAGGATTCTGAGCAGAGGTCAGGCTGGACAACTTTATCACCCTATGGTTAAAAGTATCAAACTATCTTAAACTGAAAGAAAGGGGGAAAAAAGCAACAGTTCTTGTTTTGGTCAGAATGGACAAGACCTTGGAGGTAAGGCTGGGCAAATAAGACATTCACCGCTTAAAGCCACAAAACCGGTGACCATCAGACTAGAGGAGACTCAGAAGGGAATCTAATCCATTCCTTACCCTCCACGATTCAGTGTCCTGGTTAACATCCTGCCAGGTAACAGACAGCGTCTGCTGTGTTGTTTCTTCTCCCCAAGGTGGCCCAGACACCTATAGCATGAAGGTCTTATTCTTTGTGCCCCTTCACCAGTGTTCACTAATTCCTGCCGTGAACAACAGCTGAAGACAGGGGTGTATGGAGTCATGTGGACAGAAATAACATACTCAGAGGCTGTGGTTTCTGACTTCTGATTGCACAACTGCTGACACAGGGCAGAAGTTTCCACTTGTATTGTGTGACATCAAAACAGAATCAAAACCAATGGGTGGAACCTCTCTGTCTGGAAGCAACCCTTGTGGTGGCAGCCAGCACCTTGGTTAGAGTGACCACTGAAGGGAGGACCCGAAGCTTAATGGAGTTTGCCATCTTGAACATAGGGCACGGGTGGGCAACCTGGTACAGTGGGGAAAGCACTCAGCTTGGCAAACTCAGATTTGAATGAGGTCCTTCCCAACACTTCCCTTGTGGCTCCCCTTGTCCCCTGTGGCTCAGCTGGAAAAGAATCCACCGGCAATGCGGGAGATCTGGGTTCAATACCTGGGTTGGGAAGATCCCCTGGAGAAGGGAAAGGCTACCCCCTCCTGTATTCTGGCCTGGAGAATTCCGTAGACTGTATAGTCTAAGGGGTCACAAAGAGTCGGACACGACTGAGCGACTTTCACTTCACACTTCCCAATGCAGCTCAAGTGACTCGACTGAACTAGGATGCCGACGTCCTGAAACAAGGTGGCAGGTCTTGGTTGGAAAGGCTCTTCCAAGAGGGAGGCAGGAAGGTCAGAGTCAGGGTAGGACCTGTGACCATGGAAGCAAGAGGCTGGAGTGATGGAAGAGGGGTCATGAGCTGAGGAAAGTCGGCAGCCCGTGGGAGTGAGAAAAGGCAGGGAAACAGGTTCTCCCTGAAAGCCTGCAGAAGGAGCCAGGCCTGCCAACCTATCTGGAACACCTGATGTCCAGAACTGTAGGAGAGTAGGTCTGTGCTGAGCTGTCTTAAGCCCCTGCATTTGTGGTAATTAGGCACAGCCACCAACAGGAAACTAATACTCCCCCAGCATCTCCTGAATCCTACTAAACCTTCCTGTGCATGTCTAAGCCAGTTCAGAGATGGTTTCAAGGTCATTTGCTTACTCAGACAGTCCTTTCAGAATTAGTGTCACGCCATCAGGCTAGTTTTTCCCCCACACACTGCCAGCTCCTTCGTCTTCTTTATTTTTTTTTAACCTCCGTTCTGTTCCATGGAAACTTCTAAATGGTGGGTCACAGTTGTTGCTCTTTGGTTGAGCACTGAGGGGATTTGGTGGAAGGAGGAAGGTTTATTTTTAAAAATCACACATACACAGAAGATTAGTCTCTGAGAAGCTGTGAAATCTTGTGCAATNCTCCTTCGTCTTCTTTATTTTTTTTTAACCTCCGTTCTGTTCCATGGAAACTTCTAAATGGTGGGTCACAGTTGTTGCTCTTTGGTTGAGCACTGAGGGGATTTGGTGGAAGGAGGAAGGTTTATTTTTAAAAATCACACATACACAGAAGATTAGTCTCTGAGAAGCTGTGAAATCTTGTGCAATTTCAACTTTACTCACAGGAACCCACCCAAGAAAGTATTCAAATGAGCCACTCTTTTTTATTTTTTTTTTCAACAAAATATACATAACATGAAATTTACCATTTTTAAGTGTAGAGTTCAGTGACATTAAGTACATTTACACTGTTGTGTAACCATCACCAGCATCCCTCTCCAGACCTTTCTCGTCATCCCGAAGTGGAACTCTGTCCCAGTTAAACGTGAATTTGATGCCCAAAACTCAGCCTCTGTGCACCAGTGCTGAGCTGAATCTTGGACAGATTCCTGCATGAAGCAGAAAAGAATGGCTTTATTGCTTTGCCAGGCAAAGGAGGACACAGAGAGCTGGTGGCCTGAAAACCTGTGTGTCCCAACCAGGGAAGATTTGGTGAGGAGTTTTACAGCAGTGGTTCTATGGTGGGTTTGCTGATATGGATCAGGGTGTGTGCGAGGCCTGTACTCCTTTAATCTGGTCTTGGTAGTCTCTTTACAAAATTAATTAGGCTGCCTCAGGTGTCAGTCCCAGTGGGATCTTAGTTGCATCATGCAGCGTGGGGCTCTCTAGTTGTGGCACGTGGGCTCCAGAGCCTATGAGCTTCAGAAACTTTGGCACATGGACTTAGTGGCCTAGCGGCACTTGGGATCTCAGTTCCCTGACCAGGGATCAAACCTGCATCCTCTTCATTGGAAAACAGATTCTTAACCACTGGACCACACCAGAAATGTCTCCAAAGATAATTTTCAATGAAAGATAAAATCATGGGCTTCCCTGGTGGATCAGTGGTAAAAAATCTGGCTGCCAATACAAGGGGACACAGGTTTGATCCCTTGTCCAGGAAGATCCTACATGCCTTGGAGCAACTAAGCCTGTGCACCACAACTACTGAGCTTGTGTTCTAGAGCCCTGGAAACCAAAACTACTGAAGCCCAAGCACCCTAGGGCCCGTGCTCTGCAACAAGAGAAGCCACTGTAGTGAGAAGCCTTCACACTGAAACTACAGAGTAGCCCCTGCTCACAGCAACTAGAGAAAAGCCCACCCAGCAATGAAGACTCAGCACAGCCAAAAATAAATAAAATTACAAAAAAAGAAAAATAAAAATCATGAATCTCATGCAGATATAAAAATGAGCACCTGTTAAAGTTTTTTATCCTACTAATTAATGAGCCAACCAGGTAAATGTTAGAGTAGGTTTAAAAGAAAATCCAAAGAACAGACAAATATATAGTTCAAGAGTATTGACATAAATGTGCAGATGTGAGCCAAACTGGTTTTTCCACCAAGAAGGTGGGCGGGAAGAAAGCCAGCCTCCACAGGATAGGACGGAATTTCCATAACTGTAGATAAGAATCATTTCTGTCTTGCTATCAATTATCTCTATACTTTACAGAGAACTGGGATCAGAAAACTCAGAGGGATAACCTCTAGAGTTTACATAACGTATAGTTTCCCACTGAAACTTTTTTTTTTCTATGAGAAGTAGCGGGGCTGAGGAGAAGGAATTAAAAAGAGGAGCAGACTGGGGGACTTCTCTGGTAGTCCAGTCGCTAAGACTCTGCTTGCAATGCAGAGGGCCTGGGTTCAATCCCTGGTCAAGGAACTAGAGCCCACATACCAAAACTAAAGATCTCACATGCCAAAACCAGAATGGAAGATTCTATGTGAGACAACTAAGACCCGGTGCAGCCAAGTAAATAATAAATTAAGAAAGAAGACGAAGAAGAGCAAATCAGTGGAACTTCTGAGGGAGGAGGAGCTCAGGAGNTCTTCTCTCTTGAGCTTGGAGTATCACTACACGGCTGCCCCACCAAAGTGCCGCGTCCGCTCCCCACCCTGGAGGAAGGGAGTCTCCTCACCGCCACCCCTCCTGACCCTCAACGTGGGACAGCTCCTCCAGGCCCTCCCACGTCAGTGCAGCCACGGATCCTTGGATGTGAGTTGATTTTCCCAGCCCCTGATCCTGCTTTCGGACATGGGGACGTGGGGTAACTCCTCTCGGGCAGGCTGAGTGTGCTGGACGTCGCAGCCACCCATGCTGAGTGCTAATCAATCACTGGCTCTTCCCAGCCCCTGACCCTGGCCTCAGACGTAGGTGGCCCTCCCGGCCCCAGACCCTGGCCTCGGGCACAGGGTGGCTCTTCCCGGTCGCTGCCCCTGACCTTGGACACGGGGTGGTTCTTCCCAGCCCCCAACCCCGACCTCGGACACGGTGTGGCTCCTCTCAGCTGTTCCCGNATCAATCAGTGGCTCTTCCCAGCCCCCGACCCTGGCCTCGGGCACAGGGTGGCTCTTCCCGGTCGCTGCCCCTGACCTTGGACACGGGGTGGTTCTTCCCAGCCCCCAACCCCGACCTCGGACACGGTGTGGCTCCTCTCAGCTGTTCCCGTGCTGTCGCAGCCTGGTACTCTCGGCCGCTGCCTGTGACCTCGGAAGTGGGGTAGCTCCTCTCGGCCACACTGAGTGGGAAGTGGGGTGGCTCCTCTCAGCTGTTTCTGTGCCGTCACAGCCTGGCACTCTCGGCTGCTGCCTCTGACCTCGGAAGTGGGGTGGCTCCTCTCAGCCGTTCCTGCACCGTCACAGCCCGGGACTCTCGGCCGCTGTCTCTTGGAGGCGGGATGGCTCCTCCCGGCTGCCGCCCCTGACCTCGGTCGCGGGGTGGCTCCTCTCGGCCACGCTTAGTGAGCCGGCCTGCAGCCGCCTGCGCTTAGTGACCTTCTGATTGAGATTTTAAATGAGTGTCCGGACACCCTCTCCACACTGTTTCATTCTTCTATCTAGTTATCCTTGCAGCAGATATTAATTGAAGCCTCTTCACTGAAACTCTGGTTGTAGATCTATATCCTGCTTTCAAGGAGTGCGTACTTAGTCACTTCAGTCGTGTCCGACTTTTTGCAACCTCATGNAATGAGTATCTGAACACCCTCTCCACACTGAGTGTTTCATTCTTCTATCTAGTTATCCTTGCAGCAGATATTAATTGAAGCCTCTTCACTGAAACTCTGGTTGTAGATCTATATCCTGCTTTCAAGGAGTGCGTACTTAGTCACTTCAGTCGTGTCCGACTTTTTGCAACCTCATGAACTGTAGCCCACCAGACTCCTCTGTCCATGGGATTCTCTAGGCAAGAATACTTGAGTGGGTTGCCATGCCCTCCTACAGGGGATCTTCTTGACCCAGGGATTGAACCCTAGTCTCTTCAGGTGGGTTCTTTACCCACTGAGCTACCTGGGAAGCCCTTTGAGGAGTGGAGATCAAAGAACAAAACCAGAAATAACAGCCACTATGATAAGGGCACTCTATTTCTTCTCTAAATCCAGGACTCTTAAGTATCAACATATCTATTCCTTCATTAATTCCCTGAAAAGACCTGCTGCCAAATGAAAAGCTATTAAAATTTAAAATCTTTAATTCTTTTCATTTTAATGAGAATTATAAAGACTTCCATCCCAATCAAGATACTCAAACACAATTTCACAGGTGAAAATATATATCAATTCCATAACAGAAACAACTTTATAAAGCTAACAAAAACAATTTGAAACTTAAACTATGTAATTTGTATGTTATAAAATGAAAGTATAATCATACCTATTCTTACTATAAGTGCTATAATGCCAAATAAAATTAGTGGGCACACTTGTGTCTGAAATTGTAATGCTGAAAACTTACTTCTAATGGACTTTTTGGGGCCTCCCTGGTAGCTCAAACTAGGAAGTCAAGAAACACCTGGAGTAACAGGCAAATTTGGCCTTGGAATGTGGAATGAAGCAGGGNAGTGGGTTGCCATGCCCTCCTACAGGGGATCTTCTTGACCCAGGGATTGAACCCTAGTCTCTTCAGGTGGATTCTTTATCCACTGAGCTACCGGGGAAGCCCTTTTGAGGAGTGGAGATCAAAGACCAAAACCAGAAATAACAGCCACTATGATAAGGGCACTAAGAGGGCTGGTCTTCTTCCCAAATCTGGGAAGGGATGAGTCAAGGAAGATTTGGTGGAAGAGATTCTATTCAGATTCAACCCAAAGAGTTAGAAGAAATAAACAGAGAGATGTATCAAGTGGGACTGATGACCTTGGAGATATCTGCAAAGAACTATAAGTAGTTTGTCTACTGGATGCTTGGTGAGATGGGATGGGGTGTCTAGAGGAGGTGAGGCGAAGCTGGGATCCTTTTCTTGAAGGCCCTGTGTACCTGGCTGAGAAATGTAGGTTGTGTCCAACCAGCAGCAGAGAGCCACCCAAGCTTTTAGGCATGTTGGAAGGGTCATTCAGAGCCAGAGTGAAATGGAGGTAAGCAAGATGGGAGGTGGGGGAATCCACAAGGAGATGATGCAGGCGTCCCAGGTGGTCAGCAGTGAGGCCTGAGCTGGATACTGGTGGTGAGAACGAGAGGAGAAAGTCTGAGACAGGAAGGAGGTGGAATTTGATCTGGCCACCAGACCTGGGGCCCAAGGAAGGGCAGGTGTGATCACCCCATTTTACAGGCAGGAAACTGATTGCTCACTATCAAATATGTTTGAACACATTTTGGAGTGCGGGGCACCTACTTTGGGTCTGATATTGTGCTGATGGATTAAGAGTAGTCCCGGATCCATTGAGAAACTTACTCTCACCAAACGATTTTCAAATTTAGGTGATTCTACTATTGACAACAGAGCTTCCCTAGGGGGAAGCTAAACAACATATTTTTGAGCACACGCTACTGATTATTCTAATTACTTACTATATTTATAATTACTCACACTGCTGCTATTATTTTCTCAAAACTGACTATAAGCTCAGGGTCAAAAGCATTAATTAGTGTGAATGTAAACATGTAGTTCAAACATTCTTTTTGATAATCTCTGTCTCCTGTTCGGTTGCTCATTTGCCAGATTTTTATCAGATCTGACTAGTTCACCATTGTTTTCATATCATACATGGCTGTAGAAGGACTTCTACCAGGAATAAGAGAGGCGTCAGGTCTGCTGTTTCCTTGTCTGGGGCGTGTACTGGTTTTATTGGTTTCTCTTCAATCTACACATCTTTGCAAGGCGTGTGTCCAGTCTTGGAGGGTTGGTTTAGTGCAAACCAGATGTCATCAGAAAAACCTGTTTCACTGGGCCCACTTAAGCTGCAGCACATAACAATAGGCTGAAAGCAAAGACCGCAGTTGCCATCGTGCCCCCGTCCCCCTGCTCCCCAGCAGCTGCGGGTGGGCCTCCCCCTATTCCATCAGGACACCTGATGCATCCCGATTGAGGGTCTTTGGGAGACCCGATCTACTCACCAGGAGGCCAGGGCCCAGCTGCATAATGTATTAGCCCTGTGTAATGTATTTCAAGCTTTTTAGGCTTGATACAGTCACACTCAGATTAGCTTGCAGATCCCTGGAAAGAGAAGCCACTGTTTCCTCATGCTGTTTGTATGTTTTTATAATATATATATAATTAATTTATTTTATCTGTTTATTTACTTTTGGCTATGCTGGGTCTCTAGCTATGGCGAGCAGAGGCTACTCTCTAGTTGCCACAAGCGGGCTTCTCATCTCAGTGGCTTCTCTTGTGCAGCACGGGCTCTAGGGCCCGCAGGTTCCAGTAATTGTGGCTCTTGAGCTCAGTAGTTGTGGTTCCTAAGCTCTAGAGCGCTGGCTCAGTAGCTGGGGTGCAGGGGCTTAGTTGCTCCATGGCCTGTGGGATCTTCTGGGGCCAGGGATGAACCTGTGCCTCCTGCACTGAGAGATGGATTCTTTATCACTGGGCCACCAGGCAAGCCCCTCATGCTGTTTTTTAAAAGAAACACTGTCACTGGTGAAATTGCCTTTTAGTTTATTTGTTTGTTATCTGTTATCTCTGCTCTGCTAGACAGTAAGCTTTGTGAGCGCAGGAACATTGTCTCTTTCACTGGGGTATCCTCAGTACCTAAAACAGAGTTTGGTGGGTAGCAGTCACTCTCTGGGGCTTCCTTGGTAGCTCAAATGGTAAAGAATCTGCCTGCAGTGCAAGAGACCTAGGTTTGATCCCTGGGTCGGGATGATCATCTGGAGAAGGAAATGGCAAGCCACTCCAGAATTCTTGTCTGGAGAATCTCATGGACAGAGGAGCCTGTTGGGCTATATAGTCCATGGGGTCGCATGGGGTCACAAAGGGTAGGACACTACTGAGCAACTAACACTTTCACTTGCAGTCACTCTTTTTATACTGGATGGATGGATGAGTGAATGGATTAATGCAGCAGTCCCCAACCACTTTGGCATCAGGGACTGGTTTTGTGGAAGACAGTTTTTCCATGGGGTAAAGTGGGAAGTGGTTTCAGTTTTGCTGGGTGCTCACCTCCTGCTGTGCAGGGTTGGAGGGGGGTGGTTTCTGGACTGAGGCATACACATCAGATTCCCATGTTACTCCGTACCAAAGTCTAGAGTTACAGCTATGCTGGAGAATTGATTTACATTGGTCCCCTGCATGACTGAAAAAACAGCCACAGTCATCTCACCTCTGCTACTTAAAAATGATGTGAGTTTTAACCAATGTAATGAGACCAAAAAAAAAAAAAAGACACAAAAGGTACAGTTGCTAGTAGTTGTTAAGCTGGTCAAAATGTTTTTTTGGATTTTTCCATAAGATGTTTCCATAAGATGTTATGGAAAAACCAGAAAGAACTTTTTGGCCCACCCAATAAAATCCAAAGAAATGATTGGTTACAAGGGTGTTTGAGGGGAGCCTCAAAAGGAAACATATTTTTGCCAAAATTATTTGAGAATGCGGGTGTTTTGCTGGTTATTGCCATCTTAGAAAGAGAAGGAAGAGAAAAAGTGAGCACTACTGGGGACTAGCCAAATGTCAACAAAGATCTAATTTATGATTAAACTATACATACTTGCTTCCTTGTCATCATCATAACAGTTCTTTTCAATGTGTTTACTGGGACTGACAAAGAAGGAACTAAATACGTTCCATAAGATAGTCATCTATTAGAGGACAAGAGGCTTTTTGTTTTTGTTTAATCTTACAGGAATCTAACCTTTAACCACAAGGCTTGAGATAAGCAGAAAACTTGTAAACTGTATTTATCATGACAGATTGTGTTTGTTCAGTTGGGCCACAAAATACACCTGATATAGGACATTGAATGTGCTACTTACTCCGAAAGTTAACTCAATGGTTTTATGATAATTAATGTGCCATTTTATAAATGAAGTAATTTGGGTTGCATACATGTGGATTGGCTCAAAGAGCTGCTGGGAGGACTGGAGAACCATGTTGGAGGTTATGTGCTGAGACCCACAACCTAAAGTACGGCCATACAACCAGTCTGGAGAGGACACTTCTGCTTCTATCTGAGAGTTAACTGTGCGGTGACATTGCTGATGGCACTGGGAACTGGAGGCTACCATCGGTATGGTTGCCACTGCTGATGCCAGAAGCTGGATGTTGCTGTTATCCCCTCTACCACTATTAGTGATGATGCTCCACCATCTCTATTTATTCTTTGGCTCCCGATTTGATATTCTGGACAGTGCACTAGGTTGGCTGTCCCTAGATCACATGCTCAGGCCCATCCTCAAAGGAGACTAAGAAAGTAATTATCTGGAAAGTTCCAGCTTCTATGCTGGGAGGAGGGCTGTATCACTCACCAAGACTGCTAAGGTGGGGAAAGGGCTTCCAAATGTAGGAATGGGGTTCTGATATAGGAAAGGGGCTTAGATTCTGAGCAGTCATTTGTTTATTTATTTTTAACAATAAAACAATTTATTTGTTTATGGCTGCACTGGGTCTTTGTTGCTGCCCGCAGGCTTTCTCTAGTTGTGGCAAGTGGAGGCTACTCTCTAGTTTTGGGGCATGGGCTCCTTGCTGCAATGGCTTCTCTTGTTGCAGAGCACGGGCTTAGTTGCCTTGTGGCATGTGGAATCTTCCTGGATCAGGGACTGAACCCATGTCCCCTGAATTGGCAGGCAGATTTTTTACCCTTGGACCACCAAGGAAGTCCCTGAGCAGTCATTTGAAAATATAAACTCATTATAACTGGATAAGTTCAGCTCTACTCTTTGCATGTCGTGAGAACATCACCTTCTTATATTGATTGAACTCACTTTTGATGTGTGACTACAGGCGAGTTTGCAACACTGCCACACTATTCTGTTTCAATTTCCGAGCACCTTCACTTTTCTGCTTTCTGATACACTGTCTCATGTTTTTCTTAAATCTGTAGCATCTCCTCCTCAGCCTAATTGTGTCTCTTTTTAGTGAGCCCTTGGGAAGACAGACACGTTAGAGGAGCTCTATTCCCTGATAGCTCGGTTGGTAAAGAATCTGCCTGCAATGCAGGAAACCCTGGTTTGATTCTNCCCCTGAATTGGCAGGCAGATTTTTTACCCTTGGACCACCAAGGAAGTCCCTGAGCAGTCATTTGAAAATATAAACTCATTATAACTGGATAAGTTCAGCTCTACTCTTTGCATGTCGTGAGAACATCACCTTCTTATATTGATTGAACTCACTTTTGATGTGTGACTACAGGCGAGTTTGCAACACTGCCACACTATTCTGTTTCAATTTCCGAGCACCTTCACTTTTCTGCTTTCTGATACACTGTCTCATGTTTTTCTTAAATCTGTAGCATCTCCTCCTCAGCCTAATTGTGTCTCTTTTTAGTGAGCCCTTGGGAAGACAGACACGTTAGAGGAGCTCTATTCCCTGATAGCTCGGTTGGTAAAGAATCTGCCTGCAATGCAGGAAACCCTGGTTTGATTCTTGGGTCAGAAGATCCGCTGGAGAAGGGATAGGCTACCCACTCCAGTATTCTTGGGCTTCCCTTGTGGCTCAGCTGGTAAAGAATCCACCTGCAATGTGGGAGACCTGGGTTCGATCCCTGGGTGGGGAAGATCCCTTGGAGAAGGAAAAGGCTACCCATTCCAGTATTCTGGCCTGGAGAATTCCATGAACTGTACAGTCCATGGGTTTGCAAAGAGTCGGACACAACTCAGCATCTCTCACTTTCACTTTCATTGTCTCTTCCCACCAACCCAACCCATCCTCCTTGTCCTCTGGATCCTACCCCCTCTCACCTACTCAGCTCCTTCCCTCCTGCACCCCTTTTCAGTCTAGAAGATCATCCCTACTGATATGGAAACATGTGTTCACATCCCCTATCTTCAAAATCATGCTTTCTAAGCAAAACCAAAACCTGCTCCAAGCCCATGTCCCCTTCCACCTCTTGCTTCATATCTTTTTCTTAAACAAACCTCAGCATCAGAATTGTCTATCTTTGCTCTCATTCTTCCTCAAATCCAACTTTTCCACAAAGAACTTCAGTCAGGCTCTTGTCCTCACTATTTTATTAATATCAAGGTCACCAGTGACCTACTTCTTGGGTCAAAGAAGATATAGGAAAGGGGCTCAGATTCTGAGCAGTCATTTATTTATTTGTTTTTAACAATAAAATTATTTATTTATTTATGGCTGTGCTGGGTCTTTGTTGCTGCCTGCAGGCTTTCTCTAGTTGTGGCAAGAGGAGGCTACTCTCTAGTTTTGGTGCATGAGGTTCTTGTTGTGATGGCTTGTTTGTTTGTTGGATTTTTCTGTTGTCATCCTATTGAACTTCAAAGCAGCATGTGATAGTGTTGAACACTGTCTTTTTTGAAATGCTTTCTTCTTGAGCTTCTAGGACTTCAGGTTTTCCCCCTTTTTCTCAACTGACTTTATTTGCCCAGAATTCCTCTCCTTAGGAGTTGCCTCTCCTCCATCTAATTCTTTCCCTCAGTGATTTTTCCAGCCTCTTTACCTATTTTTTTTAAAGCTCAAGAATATTTATAGGAATTCAAAGATATACAGCATCCAACAAGATAAAATTAATAATGTCCAATAAAAAATTACCAACATGAAAATAAGCAAGATATTATGATCTATAAAAAGTAGAAAAAAATTAGTTAATGCAAACCAATCCAGATGGGACACAGAAGATAGAATTAGTAAACCAGGAATGTAGACAATTATTCTTAAACTTACGGAATGTAGCTATATTCCCTAAGTTTAAGAAGCTGGAGTAAATATTGCACATTTTAAATAAAGACCAAAAATGTTTAGAAAGACCCAGCTGGACATAAATGGATGAAAAATGCAGTATGAAATGACACTAATGAGATGAAGCCTTTCAGTTTTTACCTGAACCTATTTTTTATTCCTCCACGAATTTTATTGTTTTCCACTTAAATTGTTATTTTGAAAAACTTCAAGCTTAATTAAAAGTTGGAAGAATAGTAACTATGAACTCTTCCATGAAGTCCATCAGTTGCTAACATTTCCCCAACATCTGTGTGTGAACTCTGTCTTCCTCTCCCCCTCCTTTCTTCCCCTGTCCTACTCACTTAATTTTTTGCTGAACCATTTATAAGCAAGTTTCAATCAACGTAATACTTCTCCTTTAAATATTTTTGCATGTATATACCCCAAGATTGGAATGAAGATCTCCCTAACTGACTATAGTACTATTATGATGTCTAAAACAAAGAATAAATTAATGCCACCTAATATGCTGTGCATATTTAAATTTCTCCAAATTTCTAATATATGACTTCTATAGACTTTTTTTTTCTTTAAATCCAAGATCCAATTAAAATGTATCTATTACATGTGGTCATTAATATCTCTAGTCTCTTTTATTGTAGAACAGATGACCCCTTCCCCTGCCATCGCCCTCCTTCCCACCAATGATGATTTTTGGAAGAGCTGTCTCATAGAATGCATTCTAGATCAGTATTTCTCAACTAGGGTGATTTTTTTTTACCTCTAGGGTAAATTTGGCAATGATCAAAGCCATTTTTGTTGTCACAACTTGAAAGGTGTATCTTAATCCCTTCATTTGTAAACAATAGAACTTTATTTTTCACAGTTCTAGAGGCTGGGAATTTCACAATCAAGATGCCAGAAGGTTCAGTGTCTGGTGAAGGCCCACTTCCTGGTTCATGGAATTTTTTTTTGCTATAATCTCAAATGGTGAAAGGAGGGAGGGAGCTTTCTTGGGCCTCTTTTGTTGTTTTTGTTGTTCAGTTGCGAAGCTGTGTTCGACTCTTTGCAACCCCATGGATTGCAACGTGCCAGGCTGCCCTGTCCTTCACTATCTCTTGGAGTTTGCTCAAAATTATATCCATTGAGTCAGTAATGCTATCTAACCATTTCATCCGCTATGGCCCCCTTTTCCTTTTGCCTTCACTCTTTCCTAGAGTGTATGCATGTCTACCAAGTCGCATCAGTCATGTCTGACTCTTTGCAATCCTATGGGCTCCTCTGACCATGGAATTCTTCAGGCAAGAATACTGCAGTGGGTTGCCATGCCCTCCTCCAAGGATCTTCATGACACAGGGATCAAACCCACATCTCCTGTTCTCCTGGATTGGCAGGTGAATTCTTTACCACTGAGGCACCAGGGGAAGGCCTCTTTCCAAGCATGAAGGACTGGAGCTTCAGCTTCAGCAGCAGTCCTTTCAAAGAATATTCAAGGTTGATTTCCTGTAGGATTGATTGGTTTAATCTCCTTGCATTCCAAGGGACTCTCAAGAGTCTTCTCCAGCACCACAATTTGAAAGCATCAATTCTTTGACGCTCAGCCTTCTTTATGGTCCAACTCTCACATCCGTACATGACTACTGGAAAAACCATGGCTTTAATAAGGATATTATTCCCATTCATGAGCCTCTAGTCTCACGATCTAATCACCTTCCAGAGGTCCCACCTGCTAATACTATCACCTTGGGGATTAAGATATTAACATATGAACTTTGGAGGGACACAAACATTCAATCTATAGCAAGGTGCTACTGGAATGTAGTGAGTAGAGACCAGGGATATGTCTAAACATTCTTCAGTGCACACAGCAGTACCCACAATAAAGAATTAACCAGCCCAAATTATCAGTGGTGTTAAGATTGAGAAACTCTACCCTAGAGTTATCTGATTGCTTACTTAAGATTAGATTCAGATTTGACAGTTTTTTTTGGTGAGAAACCTAAACAGTTGCTATTGGGGCTTTATAGTAAATCTCATCAGGAGGCTCCTCCTGTCACATTGTCCCTCTTGGTGTTCCCTAAGTGTGATCACTTGGTTAGAGTGGAGACTGTTGGGTCTCTCCACTGAAAAGCTACATTTCCTGCTTTGTAGTTAGTGAGTAATCTCTGAGGTGATACTTGGAGATCTTGTGAATATTCTATTGCCTCCAAATATTTTATCCAATAATTTACCATCTATTGATAATCCTTGCCAGAACCAATTAGTACACCAGGGGTTGCGGAATGGTTGTTTTCTTCTAGTTTTCTATTTTTCCTTCTAACATTATTAGCTGGGTTTCTTCTGTAAAGAAGAGCTCTTCATTTCTACTTTTCTTTTTCACTTAACTATACTATAGATTAACAGAAATGTTAATTTAACATATTATAAACCATTATCATTGTTACACATTTTGATGCTCAAATTGCCACTAATTTGGCCAATGGGAGTCAAGTCAAGCTATCTTCTGTGTCCTTTTGACATTCCCATGGATGGAGGAGCCTGCTAGGCTACAGTCCACAGGGTCGCAAAGAGTCGGACATGATTGAGTGACTTCACTCACTCACTTAGTCTTTGAGCTCTCTTTAATCTTTTTTAAAAAGATGTTTTATTAGGGCTTCCCTGGTGGCTCAGACGGTAAAGCATCTGCCTGCAATGTGGGAGACCCAGGTTCGATTCCTGGGTCGGGAAGATCCCCTGGAGAAGGAAATGGCAATCCACTCCAGTTTTATTATTTTTATTTTTCATGGTTATTGACTACATCCCCCCCCACTGTACATTTCATACCCATCGCCCATTTATTTTGCAACTGGAAGTTTGTACCTCTTAATCTTTCTCATCTATTTATTTCCTTCCCTCACCCTTTCTTCAGCCTTTTTGGTCTTCTTTGCTTTCTGGCTCAAAATACATCCCAGGCTCATATTCTACTTTCCCTGCCCTGGAATCATTCATTTCTCCAATTTCTCCAAATGCTCCTCCCCTCCTGCCCCTGTGCCTGCCGCTTAGTTTCAGTGATTGAACCCATGCTCCCTGCAGAGGAAAGATGGAGTCTTGTCCACTGGACTGCTAGGGAATTCCCGAGGGGGATAGTGTTTAGAAACCAAGAACTGGGTGTTAGATATATTCACTGCTATGAGAGTATCATTGCTTGTAAGATCTTTCAGTTGACTGAGAAAAAATCATGAACTCTTAAAAAAACATATACATTAAAAAAATTCTAATACTAATTCAAATTCAACAAATACTACTAGATTTTTGTCCTTCTATATTTGTATATTATTTCTCACATGGTCAGAATCCTGGTTCTCAATAAAATCAATATATTTGTACATTTGCTCTCTCCTATTCCAAAGAATAGCAAGAAGAGATGAGAAAGCCTTCTTCAGTGATCAATGAAAAGAAATAGAGGAAAACAACAGAATGAGAAAGAGATCTTTTCAAGAAAATTAGAGATACCAAGGGAACATTTCATGCGAAGATGNAGCTGACTCATTTGAAAAGGCCCTGATGCTGGGAAAGATTGAGGGCAGGATGAGAGGGGGACGACAGAGGATGAGATGGTTGGATGGCATCACTGACTCAGTGGACATGGGTTTGGGTGGACTCCGGGAGTTGGTGATGGACAGGGAGGCCTGGCATGCTGTGGTTCATCGGGTCACAAAGAGTCGGGCACGACTGAGGGACTGAACTGAACTTCAGGAAAAGGGGGATAGGGAGTTACTGCAATGAGTTTCTTTTGGTATTAATAAAAATGTTCTAAAATTGATTGTGGTGATGACTGCATATCTTCATGAACATACTAAAAATCATGGAATGGATACCTTAGAAGGGTGAATTTTATGTTATATGAATTCCATCTCAGTAGAGCTGTACTAAAAATTAACAAATATAGACAGTATAGGCTTATTTCCCCACTTTTTTTTTTAACAAAATGTAGCATACTATGTATACTTCAAAATTTTTCCCTTTAAATTGGAGGATAATTGATTTACAATGTTGTGCTAGTTTCTGCCATACATCAATGTGAATCAGCCATAAGTATACATATATCCCCCTCTCTCTTGAGCTTCCTTCCCACCACATAACATACAATATATACTTTTGATTCACTTAACAATATAGGCATTCTTTTCATACTAGCACTTAGAAATACTCATTCTCTTTTTAAAGCCTATTTTTCATATATATTTTTATTTATTTTATTTGATACACTGGGTGTTAGTTGTGACATGTGGGCTCTGATTTTCTTACCAGGGATCAAACACAGGCCCCCTACAATGGTATTGCAATCTTAGCCACCGAACCACCAGGGAAGTCCTATTTCATTCTCTTTTATGGCTATGTAGTACTCAGTTCTATAGCTGTACTCTCTTTAAATCAGCAAGTTTCCTATGTAGCATTTGGGTTGTTTTTAATGTTTTGATATTAAAATAATGTCACAATTAATAACCTTGTGCATTTGTTGTTTTATTTTTTGCGGGTGTATCCCCAGGGTAACTTCCTTTAAAAGAGATTACTCAATCAAGAGGTAAATGCCTGTGAACATAAAGTTTTGTTAAATATTACCATACTTTCCCTCCATAGAATTTGTTCCATTTTGTTCTTTAAACAGCAGTGTAAGACAATGTCTATTTGCCTCACACAGCTTCACTAAAAGGTTAGGTTGTCAATCACTTGAACTTTTGTCAGTCAGTGATAAACAGTATCTCTCTAGTTCCATTCTGAATTCTACTTTGAGTGAAGTTGATATGTGTAAAGAACTTAGTCTTTTTTAATGAACCGCCATGTCCTTTTGCCCATTTTTTCTATCAGGCTTTCAGTCGTTTTTCTAGATTTTTACAGAGTTCTTTATATATCTTAGCTACTGACTATAAATATCATGTAAACTGGTGACTCTTAAACCATATGTCCATGCCTGAGCTCCAAATCTGTATATCTAACCATCTACTTTTCTTCCCCTTCAACTATCTACTTGATACTTGCACTCAGAAACCCAAGAAACATCTTACATGTACTATGGCAAAAACAGAGCCTTATATTCCCCCCTCAGCAAATCCTCTCCTCAATAAATAAATAACTCAACCCCCAATACATATTTTTTTGTATCTCCTCTGATGTAATTCTGGACCCAGCCACCATCATTTGTCTTTCTGAACATGGCAGCACTTCCTAACTGTCCTCCCGACTTCCATCTTTACCTCTCTCCTTCCTCATAGTCTGCATTCCCAAGTAGTGGCCAGGATGATCTCTTTTAAAAGTGTAAATTAGAGCTTCCCCGGTAAGAATCTGCCTGCCAATGCAGGAGACACAGGTTTGATCCCTGATCCAAGAAGATCCCACATGCCTCGGAGCAATTAAGTCCGTGTGCCATAGCTACTGAGCCTGTGCTCTAGAGCCTGGGAGCCACGAGTGCTGAGCTGACATGTTGCAGCTACTCAAGCCCCATACCACAGGGCCTGTGCTCAGCAACAAGAGAAGCCACTGCAATGAGAAGCCCGCCCACTGCAATGAAGAGTAACCCTAACTCACGCCACTAGAGAAAAGCCCTCGCAGAAATGAAGATCCAGCACAGCCATAAATAAACAAATAATTTTTTTTTTAAAAAAGGTGTAAATCAAATCCTGAGGCTTTTCTCTTTGAAACTTTCCAGTGGCTCCCATAATGGAAGGAATGTGTGTGTGCTCAGTCACTCAGTCATATCCAACTCTTTGAGGCCCCGTGGCCTGTAGCCCATCAGGATCCTCTTGCCTGGAATTTTCCAGGCAAGAATACTGGAGTAGTTGCATTTCCTACTCCAGGAGATCTTCCTGACCCAGGAATTAACCCCAAGTCTCTTGCATCTCCTGCACTGGCAGGCAGATTCTTTACCACTGTGCCATGTGGGAAGCCCCAATAGAAGGAATAAAATAGAAAAAAATGTAATCGTTCTTGTGGCTTCAGTGTCTGACAGGATTTGACCCTTTTTACCTCTCTAGGAGTCTCCCACCGCTCTGGCCTTCATTTGCCTTGCTCCACTTATTGTGGCTTTATCTCTTGAACATTTTAAGCTAGTTATATTTGTAAAACTTTTATACATTTATCCTCTTTTTGCATAAATATTCTTCCCTTTCATGTCTTCCTATGGCTGCCTCCATCTTTCCATTCAGGTCTCCACCAAAATAGCCTCACGCTCTATTCTTCTATTCGAAGCTTCTTTCCAAACCAGTTGGTGCTATGGATATTTCAGTTACATAAGCAACAAAATTCCATCTTTTTAAAAACCTATTTTAGGTTTTTTTCCCCCCTTTTGCAAAAAAAAAGTGTCTAGTTAATATATTTATAGAAACTTATCAACAATTAAAGTAGGAAAATAATGATTTGAGGACAGTTGCCTATTTATCTGAAAAAATTAAGTTAGATCCCCTACCTTATGTGTGCATGCCTGCTAAGTTGCTCAGTCGTGTCAGACTCTCTGTGATCCTATGGACCATAGCCCACCAGGCTCCTCTGTCCATGGGATTCTCCAGGCAAGAATACTGGAGTGGGTTGCCATGTACTTTTCCACCCCTGCCTCATTCCATATGAAAAATAATTCCTAGTAGATTAAAAATCCAAACATGAAAAACTAAAATTATAATATTGGGGAAATACTGGGAAAACTATTGAGAATACATGTATGAATTTGGAAGTGAGAAAGGCCTTCTTGGACAACTAGATGAAAAATCCAGGAGCNTTTCCACCCCTGCCTCATTCCATATGAAAAATAATTCCTAGTAGATTAAAAATCCAAACATGAAAAACTAAAATTATAATATTGGGGAAATACTGGGAAAACTATTGAGAATACATGTATGAATTTGGAAGTGAGAAAGGCCTTCTTGGACAACTAGATGAAAAATCCAGGAGCTATGAAAAGATATAAAAGTTGAAAATTAAAATGTAAAACTTCTGTGATTTCTCTGGTGATCAGTGGCTGAGACTCTGCACTCCTAATTCAGGGGGCCTAGGTTTGATCCCTGGTCAGGGAACTAGATCCTACATGGTACAACCTAAAAAAAAAGGATCCTACATGTTGTGATAAAGATTGAAGATCCCAAGTGTCACAGCTAAGAACTTGCACAGCCAAATAAATAAATATTTTTAAAAATAAAAAATGTAAAACTTCTGTAAGTGAATAACACTATTAGTGCTATTAAAAGGAAAAGACAAATAACAAACTAGAAGAAAATACACTATATATAACATACCAACAGTTACTATCCAGAATACCTAGGAACACCTACAAATCAATAATAAAAGACAAATAGCTTAATTTATATAAAGTTTATATAATAACTTTATATAAATTTATTTTTATCTGCTGTATGCAAACAGTAGATAAAAATAAACATGAAAAGGTTTCTACTCTCACTGATATTCAGGGAAATGCTTATTGTCCATCAGATTAGCAGACATAAAGAAGACTGACAAAAGCCAGTATTGGTAAGGAGGTATAGAAACAAATATGTGCATATACTGTTGTTATATTATTGATGTGATACTTTTTGTCAACATTCATTAAATGAAAAAGTGTTCATGATTTTTGATCTGGTAATTCTAAGGGGGTAGATAAATCTTCAATCACTCATATAAGTGCCTAGATAGGTATGCATGTTCCTTGCAGCATTGCTTGTAAGTAACGAAAAACTGTCAATAACCTAACCATTTACCAAGATGGAAAACTACATGAGAGTTAAAAAGAATGAAGTAAAGCCGTAGGTACTGACCGTATCATTGAGGAAAAACACAAGTTCAGAGTAAATGTACAATATGATCATATCTATGTGAGGAAGAGGAGACAGAGGCACATGTTTCAGCATGTTCATAGATGCATAAAAAAATGTCTGAAAGGATTCATACAAAGCTGGTAACAACAGTAGTTTGCCCCGGAGAGAGGTGTGGGATTGAGTGTGTATTGGGGGGAGGAGAGGTTGAGGAAGTATTTTTGCTTTCTCTATATATTTAAAAAATTAAAACTAGAATTTTAGCTAAATAATCTGAAGAAATAAACAAGTAATTAAAAGAAGTGTAACTTGGGCTTCCCTGTTGGCTCAGTGGTAAAGAATCTACCTGCCAATACAAGAGACATGTGTTCGATCTCTCATTCAGGAAGATACCACGTGCCTCGGAGCAAATAAGGCCATCCGTCTCAACTATTTCTAGAGCCCGGGAGCTGCAACTACCGGACTCATGGGTTTCAATTACTGAAGCCCGCACACCTAGAGCTCGGGCACCGCAGCTAGAGACTAGCTCCCGTTCACTGCAACTAGAGAAAAGCCTGCACAGCAAGGAAGACCCAGCACAGTCAAAAATAAATAAATAAATAAAATTATTTTAAAAAGAAGGGTAACTTTCGGAGATATCATTTAAACTTCTAAAAATGAATTCAGTTGATAATGGCACTGAAGTGTTGGGGTATTTGCTGATACCCCATGTCTAATGATAGACATGGTTAGTCAGCACTGACAGCAAAAAGCATATACTCTGGGTGAGACAGATTTTGATTTGTATTCTAGTTCTTCCGTTTACTGTGTGACATGGACAAGTCATTTAACCTCTCTGAGTTCTGGGATAATAGAATCTACTCCTAAGAGCTGTTTTCAGGTAATATCTCTAGCATATAGTTTTAGGTGCTCAGCTAAGTGGTGTTATTATTGATAATGGTTAAAATTATGGTTTGTAATCCAATGAGAAGTGAGAAGCAGGTGAATGGTAATCAAATGGCATTGATGTGGATGGTTTACAGAAAACTTACAAGGGGAAAGCATACATGTGAAACACTTCCATCCTGCACAGAAGTTGCCTTTATTGAAGATCAGAGAAGTATGGTCTCATAAGCCTACTCTTTGGTTCCTTCCTGCACTAGAGAATCTGGATCCTAGAGAGAGAGAACCCCAACACTTCTGAGTACTGTCAGCTGATTGTCAAGTTGGGACACCTCGTCTCAGAGCCGTACCTGTACTTGTAGAAACCAGAGGATTCTGACATCGAAAATTCAGAGAATTTTGACATGGGATTTATCCAGGAAAGTTTGGTTTATCTACTTTGTGTCTACTGTATACCTTCTGGAATGCTGTGAGAAATAAAATGAAGTAATACATGAGAAACTGCATGTATGCTCAGTTGCATCCGACTCTTTGTGACCCCATGGACTGTAGCCCTTCATGGGGCTTTTTCAGGCAAGAATGCTGGAATGGGTTGGCATTTCCTTCTCCAGAGGATCTTCCTGATCCAGGGCTCAAACCTGCATCTCCTGCACTGGGAGGTGAATTCTTTACCACTGAGCCACCAAGGAAACCTAGTACACTTTAAAATGCAGCAAACTTATTGCCATTAGTATTGCAGAACCTTGAGGCTGAAAAGGACTGTAAAGATGGTCTAGTCTAATTCCACCAATGTAGTAGGAATCCTCCTGTAAGCATCTCTGACCAGTTGCTAGCCAGCTCTACTTGTACACTTACAATGACAGGGACCCCTTCCCTGAAAAGTAGCCCCTTCTCTCTCTAGTTAGCTCTGAGAAAAAGTTCTTCTTCAGGTTGGGTTGAAGCCTGTCTTGCTGCAGTTTCTGGGCATACAGCAGGCTTGTACACATTGAATTCCACAATTTGAAGACAGCCTTCACAGCTCAAGTCATCTCCCCCACCTCCCCCATTAGAGTACTTTTGTCTGCTATTTCCATCAGGAAATAATTTTCAGATTCTTCATTCCCTGGGACTCCACCCACTCCAGCTGGTTAGTGTCCCCTTGCAAACAATGGTGTGCAGAGCAAACATAGTCAGCACTGCTGATGTGACCTAATCAGGGCAAAGTACAGAACAGGCATCACCTCCTGTGGTTTACACACTGTGACTCTTTTTTTTTCCAGTTGTGACTTCTACCAAGAGTTTCTCTGACTCTGTTCATGAAGCACAGAATCAATACTTTCCAGCAGTTGCATCAAGTTGGCTCATTTTAAGCTTATATTTGGCAAATACACATAAGTCTTTCTCATCTGAACATCACCTTCCCAGATTTATAATTAGTTTAGGTGGACCCAGTTTAAGGAATATCACATTGCCAGCACTGTAGAAGGTGGGCTTTTAGATACCAACCTTCATCCCGTGTCCTCCCCTCCCTGGTTCAGGAACCATTGTCATGACTTCTGTGAAAGTCCTTCTCTTCCCATCTTTACAGTTTACCAACTTTGTATGGATGAGGTTTAGTTTTGCCTGTTTTGAAATTTTATATAAATGGACTCACTCTGTATGTATTATTCTACAACTTCTTTCTCTCAGAATTATGTTTGTGCAATTCATCTATATTGACTATGTAGCTGTTGTTTGTTCATTATTATTGCTCTAGAGTATTCCATTTTATGAATATTTTAAAATTTATCTATTCTGTTGATGAATTCTTAGGCTTTTTAAAATTGTATTATAAGCTATGTCACCTTAGATATTCTGTATCTACTGTGGCACATGTGCAATGTAATTGATAAGTGATTATTACATGTGTTTAAATCTTATCTTCCAATTTCTTTCAAAATATAAGAATCATGTCTTTACAGTTAATAAAGGCTTTGAGCATACACTAGTTTTCTTTAAAATGTATGCCTGGAGGTGGAATTGCTGGGTGTTAGGATTTACCTAAAAATATGAAAATGTACATAACCTATGCATGCTCCTAATGTGATTTCCAAATTGCTTTTTCAACCACCTCCTTTGTGTGGGGTGCTCTATGTGTTTAGATCAGCAGTCTAATCCTATTTGACTGACCTTGACCTTGGGGGCCTGGCTTCAAGCCCCAGATTATCAATGGCAATAAACATACCTCTCACTCACTAGAAGAGTTCCTTCTGTAGAGGGTATCAGCATCTGCTATCTTTATGGTCCCTGCCTTGAATTAGTCATCACCAGAGAGAAGCTGCACTGGGTTGTCCTATCCTGGACAAAGGTCTTCATGTCCATGGATCTGCAGGAGAGTCATTTAACGGGGGGATTGGGGAAGCCACTCTGCTTGCTCTCTCAAAGGCATGCCAGTCATTCGAAGATATTAACTGCTCAAAAGACTCAAGTCTGTATATAGGCCCTTTTCTAATGTTAGCAGAATTTGGGGCAAAAGTACAAACAGATGCAACATGTCTACCTAAATTATTTAAAATTAATCACTCCAACTGTTCATATGCTCTATTCTACGTTGACAAATATACATCTTTAATGCCATGGAAGACCAGGTTCTAATTTAGGATCCCCAGACTCCTCAGATTTATGTGCTTAACTGAGGTGGTGGTGGGAGCACTTGCCCCAGCCCACCTGCCCTCTTTTTCCATCTCTGTCCTGCACTAGGCATCTGTGTACTGCTGCTGCTGTTAAGTCGCCTCAGTCCTGTCCGACTCTGTGCGACCCCATAGATGGCAGCCCACTAGGCTCCTCTGTCCCTGGGATTCTCCAGGCGAGAATACTGGAGTGGGTTGCCATTTCCTTCTCCAAAGCATGAAAGTGAAAAGTGAAAGGGAAGTCGCTCAGTCCTCTCCGACTCTTCATGACCCCATGGACTGTAGCCCACCAGGCACCTCCGTCCATGTCCATGGGATTTTCCAGGTAAGAGTACTGGAGTGGGTTGCCATTGCCTTCTGCAGGCATCTGTGTACACAGAAGCTCAAATGTCTGAGTGATGTGCCCCTCCCCCAAGCACAGCTGCCCCTCAGACACTTCTAGGGGTCCCCAGACTCTACCTTAGAGAACATGGCCTGGAGAAGAGCCCACAGCCTCCAGTCATTTGGGGAGGGAATTCAGGGGTCACAAGTTCCAAGAACTTGGTCCTGAAAGAGAAGCACAGACGCCAGGTGGGCATGATCCCTGGACACTATGTAAGGAATGCGGTCAGAGCTGGGGTAGAGGTGCACCTCTAATTTGAGTACCTATGCCCAGGTGTAAGGGCGGTATTGTCTTTTCCCTCTCCCCTCATGGGGGCAAGAACTGTGTCGCTGTATCCCCATCATCCCTCATGATGCGTGGCACTGAAAAGTCACAGCGCACATAGGTGTGTGATGGAAAGTACCTAAGAAACAGTTACGCACACTTCATTTAAACTTTTAGTAGCCATTATATAGGCAAATAGCACCCCACTCCGGCACTCTTGCCTGAGGAATCCCATGGATGGAGGAGCCTGGTGGGCTGCAGTCCATGGGGNTGGACGGCCGTCTCTGGCGAGGGGGCGGGAGGTGCCGGCGGCTTTGGCTGTGGCATGGGTGGGGGCGGAGTGAGGGGGGAGCGGGTGAGCTGAGGAGCGTGGAGAGGGAGCTGCTCTGGGTAGCGGTGGGACCGGCACGTGGGTTCTGCCCGTGAGGAGGATGGAAATCAGGAACATGTGCTATATTCGTTAAAAAGAAATTGCTTAGGTAGTGGTGATGTGCCCTCCCCACGCCCCGCCTCCGTCTATGTCACTGAATGCTTTGAGCTCAGTTTTGTGGCATGAAACTAACTGGCTCGGATCAGTAACTGGTTTTAGTAGCGTTCCTTGAGAGGCGTCGTGGCTTAATGGTTAAGTGCTGGGGCCTGGGCGTCTAAAGCACCTGGAGCCTTCACTAACAAGCACTATGCAGATTTCTTAGCCTCTTTGAACTTGAATGTTCTCATGAGAAGAGATTCATTCGTGCCTTTATTTTTTTGTCTATAAAGGAGATAACGTGACTTACATAAAGTGATTAGTATTAAGGCGGTATTTGGGAATGCTGAAGTCGAGGCAAAAACGTGTCTTTTTATAGCAATTCCATCCATGGAAGGAGAAAAATTCTTATCCTAAATAGTCCTAGGTGGCTGTCAGGCCTTCCCGACCTCTGGGAAGTTGGCTAAGCCCAGCTTCAGAGAGTGACCACATGGTTCCAGGTGTTACTGTTTTGTGCCTGGTCCTTGGCAAGGTACTATTTATCTGGGAGTGGGAGTTCTTTCAGGTGTATTTCTATAATCAGAGTATGTGCTTAGCATCTTTAAGTGTGAGTGGAATGTTGGATTTGGCACCGGCACATAGTTGGTGCTTAAAAACTTGCCTTTGCCTAGGGTTGTCTCTTAAGAAAATATTTCATGAAAACCTGATTCTTTGTTCTTGCCTTTGAGGAACGTGAAACAATGTTACCAGATTTTAATGCTAACTTCTTTCTTGAAGTGTACTCTAAAGTCTGCTTGCCTCTAGTTGTAGGTTTTGTTAGCTGCCTGAGGAGAGATGTCTAGCACCCACACACCTGGAGTTGTGTGAAAATCTGGATGCTGTTTCTGTTTCAGTAGATGCGAGGCCTTCTTTGGTGGACTGTTGGAGGAAACAAGTTTTCAGGTTACCTTGTAATCCTCACCTTTTGCATTTGGTGTCAGGAAGAAAACGCTGTGCTTCTACAAACACCTCTTTGTTATATGCAGACAGAGGCAGAGTAGAGGGAGCCCCAGTGGCTTCTGGTTCTGATCTGGAGTGGTAGGTATGCTTAGCTGGTGGCTGCCTTCTCTTGAGTTGCATGGAAACAAACGTTTAGGGCGGCTCAGGTGACATGACAGTCCGGAATCAAAATTCCCTCCCTCTTTGTAGATGTGAAATGGTCTTCATTGTAAATAAGCAGAAGTGACTAAGCACTTGAAAGAGGCTAGGAAAAATTAGCTTCAAGAAATCATGTATTACTGCAGGTTTATTCCCATTTTTCAAATCCTGTGACTATGGGATGAGATTTAGTTTGCATAGATTGCGGTATTTGTAATTAGTGTAGTAAATGAGCAGCCACAGGTACTGTTAACAATAGGAGAGAGAATTTGGTGTATTTGAGTGATTTGTGTCTGTGTCTTCTTAGAAATTCATCTTGGGGGATTTAATTTTTCTCTTTTGCTGAACTTAGTATAGACCACTACTTAACACTTTAGCTTTAAGCACACTTGAATTTCCTAGCCCTGCTGTTATTAAAAAATTGCAGAATTCTTTTGAGTTAAACTGACAGTAAAGGTAACTTTTACTTTTTGACTTTAATCTAGCTTTTATTCCTTTTTATTTTTTTCTTTGACTNCCTCCCTCTTTGTAGATGTGAAATGGTCTTCATTGTAAATAAGCAGAAGTGACTAAGCACTTGAAAGAGGCTAGGAAAAATTAGCTTCAAGAAATCATGTATTACTGCAGGTTTATTCCCATTTTTCAAATCCTGTGACTATGGGATGAGATTTAGTTTGCATAGATTGCGGTATTTGTAATTAGTGTAGTAAATGAGCAGCCACAGGTACTGTTAACAATAGGAGAGAGAATTTGGTGTATTTGAGTGATTTGTGTCTGTGTCTTCTTAGAAATTCATCTTGGGGGATTTAATTTTTCTCTTTTGCTGAACTTAGTATAGACCACTACTTAACACTTTAGCTTTAAGCACACTTGAATTTCCTAGCCCTGCTGTTATTAAAAAATTGCAGAATTCTTTTGAGTTAAACTGACAGTAAAGGTAACTTTTACTTTTTGACTTTAATCTAGCTTTTATTCCTTTTTATTTTTTTCTTTGACTGCGCTGCACGGCTCATAGGATCTTAGTTCCCTGGCCAGGGATTGAACCCAGGCCCTCGGCAGTGAGAGCACAGAGTCCTAACCACTGGACTGCCAGGGAATTCTCAGGTATCCCATTTTAGAAGCAGTTTTAATTTATGTTGATGTTGTTTTCTTTTCTTTCTTTGACATATCTTTTACTTTTTGTGGAGATATTGTAGGTTAAAAAAATTGATTTGTGTGTAAAATCTATAGGTTAAAGTGTAATAATTTTCTTGTTTGGTCGCTAAGTCATATCCAGCTCTTTGTAACTGCATTGACTGCATCATGCCAGGCTTCTCTATCCTCCACTATTTCCCAGAATTTGCTGAAGTTCATGTCCATTGAGTCAGTGAGGCTATCTAACTAGCTCATCCTCTGTTGTCCCCTTCTACTCTCAATCTTTCCCAACATCAGAGTCTTTTCCAGTGAGTCGGCTCTTCGAATGCTATGGCCAAAGTATTGGAGTTTCACCATCAGTCCTTCCAGTGAATATTCACGATTGATTTCCTTTAGGTTTGACTGATTTGATTTCCTTGCAGTTCAAGTCCTTATTTTGTAAGTTTTTAAAAAACTGTTTTTGGGATTGTGCACCTTAGTTTACTCATTTAGGGCGAAGGTAACTTTAATAGTCAAATTTCAGCTGATTATTTTATGTTGAGAATTCAGTGCGTATATATAATGTAAACTATTTCAAACTGTAATATTTTAAAATCTAAGTTAAACTCTTAGAAGCATTTGCTCTGATTTTACTTTATTTTTTTTTAATTTAAAAACTATATTCTAAATTCTTTCCATTAAAAAAGGGTGGCTATTAAGTATATCTTCTCTCATCTCTGAGAGGAAACCATTATTAAGTTTTCTGTACTTGACTTTTTTCTATAAATTTCATAGACTCTTCCCCCTGAAATGGACATGGTTTACATACATAGGGCTGCAACTTGTCTATTTCACTTGTAAATGATAACTGTACTTATTATATACTTGTAAATGGTTATGTGCCTATAAATGTGCTATAGACACTGCATGCATTATCTCAGGAAATCTTCAGGTCAGTGAAGTGGATGCTATTATAATATTGTTCCTGTTTTATTGATGAGGAAACTGAAGCACAGAGAAGTTAAAAAGTGCCTAGAATTACCTAGCTAGGAAGTGAGGGGAGCCAGGATTCAAATCCAGGTTATCTGATGCCACAGCCCCCTGATCTGTTTACTAGATTGTGGGCTACTTTCCTGTTGATTGCTACAGATCTGCCTCTTTTTTTTTTTAAAGAATGTTGTCACGTAACATGTACCAAATAAGCATGATTTATTTGCCTTTATCTTTATTGGTAGATAAGTAGATTGCTTTCAATTTTTCCATTTTATAAGTAGTTCTGGTCTAGATATTTTTGTACATACTTTTCAGGTACTTCTGTAAGACTACTGAATTAAAGGGCGTGAGCTCTGAGTGATTTAAATTTTAATAGCTATTGCTAGCTTACTCTCAAAAAGTATCAGTTTACATACCTGCCAATAGTATATGAGAGGGTTGATTTCCCCCACACTCTTATAAGCCCTGGATAATGTCAGTTGTTTTTAAAATTGTATCTTCTGATAGACCAAAAAAAAAAACCAAAAACCTACAGTTAATAAATATTTGTGTGCCTAGTCTAGGTAGAGCTCTAGGAAATAAAACGATGAAAAAAACCCAGTCCTTGTTCCTAAGTAGTGAAGCAGAAGGCCGTTAGTTAATCCCACAGACAAGTGTAAAACTGTTAACAAATGTGAGTGTGTACTACTTGCCAGACGCAATTCTAGATATTTGGAATATATCAGTGGACCACATAGATAATAAAAAGCCCTGCCCTGGCATGGGAGAAACAGATATTAAACAACAAACATAAGCAAATCATATGGATTGTTAGGTGATAAGTGCTATAGAAAAAGAAAACAAGTGGAACAGAGTAAAAGGAGGTGGGGTAGGCTGGTTTTAAATAGAATGGTCAGAGTAAGCTTGTTGAGAAGGTGACATTTGACCAAAGACTTGAAGGTGATAGAAGAGCTAATATGTGGATATCTGAAGGAAGAGTATTCCAGACAGAGGGATCAATTTTTGCGAATGCCTTAGTGAAGGAGTGTGTCTGTCATGTTTGAGGGATGGCATGGAGGTCAGTGTGGCTAGAATGAAATTATTGGGTGGGTGGAGGGATGTGGGAGAGGAAGGGAGAAGTGAGCAGTAAAATAAGAAGTGAAAGGTCACAGGTATTATAGGGCCCTAGAGCATTGAAAGAAATGGCAACCCACTCCAGTGTTCTTGCCTGGAGAATCCCAGGGACGGAGGAGCCTGGTGGGCTGCCCTCTGTGGGGTCGCACAGGGTCGGACACGACTGAAGCGACTTAGCAGCAGCAGCAGCAGCAGAGCATTGTAAAGATTGACTTTCACTGTGGGGAATCAGTGACAATGTTTTGAGCTGAGGAGTGGTGTGATCTGACTTACATTAAAAAAAAAACAACCCCAAACCCAGTCACTCTGGTTGCTAGATTGGCAACAGAGTTTAGGAAGGCAAGGGAGGTGTAATTAGTCCTATAGATCATCTGAAATTTATTTTTAAACTTAACAGATAAAGTTTAATATAAAGAATTGTTAACTGAATAGATATTCCTTCTCCAGGGAATCTTCCCAGCCCAAGAATCGAACTGGGGTCTCCTGCATTGCAGGCGGATTCTTTACCCTTTAAGCCCACATAAGAGATTACCTAAGGGAAAAAGAATAGCCTGAAGAATACAGGAATAGTAGAGATAGTGATCAGCTATGGCCTCTAGGGCTAAGGGAGAGCACCCAAGGAAGAAACACATCTTCAAGAGGCTGCTCCCAGAGATTCAGACTTGGTTAGAGGAGGTGCAACTGTGGCCCTCTGAAGGGCAGAGCTCCCTGGAAAGCTGCTTTCTGGCTTGCTGGGGGAACCTGCCTGAATCTGGAATTCATTTTTGATGTGACACAGGGCTCTAACTTAATTTTTCTTCCAAGGTGTTGGTGATGGACAGTGAGGCCTGGTGCATCGTAGTCCATGGGGTTGCAAAGTCAGACAGGACTGAGTGACTGAACTGAGTAACTGACGGTGTTAAATCTATTGTTTTAACACAATTTTATTCAATAATACATATATTTGGTTTATTATTATTTGATAAAGCTGCCAACCACTAAACTTGATCTGAAACACAAAAGCCGTGAGCTTAACCTCTCACAGTCTTAACTACTTCAGAGTGCCTACATGCAGTAGCCTGGGGTTGTAAAATAATCCTTTAATTGTATGTCTTACCTGACTAAGCAGTGGATGGAATTGCCTTTGAATCTTAAGGACTCTGATTTTGGTTTTTATTTAGTGAAATTAGATGTGTTGTTCTTGTATAATGAATCATTAAATTGAGTTTGGTCTTCATAGGAGTATTTCGTAAACAGTTGTTCTCTTTTGTGTAGTACAGTTGGGCCAGGTAATGGAGAACTGGCATTCTGCATAGTTCCGATTTCAGGAATTTTGTGATATAGTGGAGGAATGAACCTTAGGAACAATAATGTGAAATGAGGAGGTGCCTAGTGTTAGTACATTATTCTTCTCTAGAACACAGGGGAAACTTACTACAAGTAAAAGAACAGGGAAAGCTATGTTGGAAGGTGACTTTGTTCAGTTCTTCTCATTAGAGACTAATGAAGGAGTCAAAATCAATCTTATTTTCTCTTCCACACAAAAAAGGTCGAGATATTTAAAGAGCTTGCTTCCATCTTGGCAGTTCCTCATATGAGGGTTGTATACCCTCTCCATTCTTCGTCGTTTCTTCTGCTTGGCTAGCCAGATGTTCCAGTACCATGTAGTTAGTTAGTGCTCTTCCTAAAATGGTGTCCCTAAAATTTCAGAATATTCCAGACATGGAGTCCATGTGACTTATGCATTGAACGTCTAAGATACTCTTTTGATTAAAACTCTCAACTCTGTTTAATATGTGGTAACATTCCCTCAAATTTGTTTTGTTTCTCTGTATCATATTAGTTCATAATAAAATAAAAGCTGTGGTTTACTGAACTGTTACATGCCTTGCTCTGTGCTGTGTGTTTTTTAAATTACTACTTTTTCAGTATTCACTATAGACCAGAGATACCGTGCTAGACACTGGGGATACAGATATTGTTACCGGTTTTAATAAATCAGTAGACACTATTTTTTAGAGTAGTTTTAGTTTCACAGCAAAACTGAATGGAAAGTACAAATTGAACAGAAAGTACAAGGAGCCAGAAGTTTCCTTGTACCCCCTCCCCATTTCCCCACTATCAGCAATCCACAACATTCCACCAGTGTAGTAAGTTTGTAAGTAATCGATGAACCTGCACATCATTATCAGCCCAAGTCTATTTACATTATTCACTCTTAGTGTTGCACGTTCTGTGGGTTTGGATAAACATGCAATACCTGTATCTTTGTACAGAATAGTTTCCCTGCCTAGGAAATCCCGTGTTCTACCTACTCATCTGTCTTTTCCCCTAGATCCTTGGCAGACACTGATCTTTTTACTGTTTCCATGGTTTCTGCCTTTTCCAGAATGTTATATAGTTGGAATCATACAGTTATGTGGCCTTTTCAGATTGCTTCTTTCATTTAGTAATACACATTTAAAGTTTTCTCATGTCTTTTTGTGGCTTGGTAGCCCAATTTTTTTTTTTTTTTTAAGGACTGATTAATATTCCATTTTCTGGATGTACCAGTTACTCAGTTATTGAAGGATGTCATGATTGCTTCCAAGTTTTGACAGTTACCAATAAAACTTCTGTAAAGGTTTTTAGTGCGGATGTAAGTTTTCCACTCATTTGGCTAAATATTAAGGAGTGTGATTGCAGGATCATATGGGAAGAGTATGTTAAAGTGGGTGTATCATTTTGCATTCCCACCAGCCATAAATGAGAATTCTTGTTCCACTTTTTCCAGTGTTTGTTCAGCAAGTGTCTGTGTTTTTGATTTTAGCCATTCTAATAGATGTGTGGTGGTATCTTTAATTGTTGTAATTTGCAGTTACTGAAAGACACATGATGTTGAACTTACTAATGTTTATATATCTTCTTTCGTCAGGTGTCTGTTCAGAATTTTTGCATAACTTTTAATGAGATTGTTAATTTTCTTATTGTTTAGCTTTAAGAGGGCTTTGTATATGCAGGACTTTATATATTTGTTTATTCTTTCATGTTGTTCAGTCACTCAGTTCTGCCCAACTCTTTGAGACCCCATGGACTGTAGCATGCCAGGCTTCCCTGACCATCGTCATCTCACAAAGTTTGCTCAGACTCATGTCCATTGAGTCAGTGATGCCATCCAACCATCTATTTCATCCTCTGTTGTCCCCTTCTTCTCTTGCTTTCTATCTTTCCCAGCAACGGAGTCAGTTCTTCGCATCAGGTGGCCAGAGTATTGGAGCTTCAGCTTCAGCATCAATCCTTCCAATGAATATTCAGGGTTGATATCCTTTAGGATTGACTGGTTGGATCTTCCTGCTATCCAAGGTACTCTCAAGGGTCTTCTCCCTCACCGTAGTTCGAAAGCATCAGTTCTTTGGTGTTCAGCCTTTTTTATTGTCCAGCTCTCATATCTGAACATGACTACTGGAAAAACCATAGCTTTGACTATACAGACCTTTGTAGGCAAAGTAATGTCTCTGTTTTTTGATACACTGTCCAGGTTTGTTATAGCTTTTCTTGCAAGGAGCCAAGTGTCTTTTAATTTCATGGCTACAGTCACTGTCCACAGTGATTTTGGAGCTTATAGTCTGTCACTGTTTCCATTGTTTCCCCATCTATTTTCCATGAAGTGATGGGACCAGATGCTATGACCTTCATTTTTTGAATGTTGTTTTAAGCTAGGGTTTTCACTCTCCTCTTTCACCTTTACCAAGAGGCCCTTTAATTCCTCTTCACTTTCTGCCATAAGGATGGTGTCATCTACATATTTGAGGTTATTGATATTTCTCGCTATAGTCTTGATTCCAGCTTGTGCTTCATCCAGCCCGGCATTTTGTATGATGTACTATGCATATAAGTTAAATAAGCAGGGTGACAGTATACAGCCTTGACATCCTCCTTTCCTAATTTTGAACTAGTCTGTTCAATGTTCGGTTCTAACTGTTGCCTCTTGACCCACATAAAGGTTTTGCAGAAGGCAGCTAAGATGGTCTGGTATTCCCATCTCTTTAAGAATTTTCCAGTTTGTTGTGGTCTGCACATTCAAAGGCTTTTAGCCTAGTCAGTGAAGCAGATGTATATGTTTTTCTGGAGTTCTGTAGCTTTTTCTGTGATCCAGCGGATATTCGCAATTTGATCTCTGATTCCTCTACGTTTTGTAAATCCTTTTGTACATTTGGAAGTCCTCAGTTCACATACTGTTGAAGCCTAACTTGAAGGATTTGAGCATTACTTGCTAGCATGTGAAATCAGTGCAATTATGTGGTAGTTTGAACATTCTTTTTGGCATTGCCCTTCTTTGGGATTGGAATGAAAACTGAACTTTTCTAGTCCTGTGGCCACTGCTGAGTTTTCCAAATTTGCTGGCATACTGAGGGCAGCACTTTAACAGCAGCATCTTTTAGGATTTGAAATAGCTTAGCTGGACTTCCATTACCTCCACTAGCTTTATTCATAATGATTCTTCCTAAGGCCTACTTGACTTCACACTCCAGGATGTCTGACTCTATGTGAGTGATCACACCATCATGGTTATCTGGGTCATTAAGATCTTTTTTTGTGTAGTTCTCTGTATTCTCGCCACCTCTTCTTAATATCTTCTGTGTCTGTTAGGTCCATACTGTTTCTGTCCTTTATTGTGCCTATCTTTGCGTGTATGTGATTTTAAATTTCTTAAAAATATTTTTTTTGCATCAGAAATAAAAAAATGCTTGTAAAAATTTGTAAATGTATAATATGAATGGAAAAGTCCATATAATCTCATAAACTCGCCTCTCAGAGATAAACACTGTTAAAGATCTGGTATATATTTTTCTGTTTTTTTAAAAAGAAATGTATATTCTGATGATTTAAAAGAGGAGTCATGGTAAGTCCTCATTGATAAATATTCATGCCATTACAATAAAACTTCAGCGAATATCCTTGTACAGGTCTTCACACACTCGTGAGTATTTTTGTGTCACAAGTTGCTTGAACCAAAATTACTGAGTCAAAGGATGAATGTTTAAAAATTTTATGGTGAATGTCAAATTCTCTTTCAAAAAGATTTGACAGTTTACAGGCTCACTGTCAGGGTATAAGAGAGCTTGTTGTTTAGTCACTAAGTTCTGTCTGACTGTGACCCCGTGGACTGTAGCCTGCCAGACTCCTCTGTCCATGGAATTTCCCAGACAAGAATACTGGAGTGGGTTGCCATCTCCTTTCCCAAGGGATCTTCCAGACCCAAGGATCGGACCCAGATCTCCTACATTGCGGGCAGATTCTTTACCATGAGCCACTTGGGAAGCCATATGAGAGTTCATAGCTCCTTAATTTAACAAATTAAATTCTTTGCATATGGGGAAGTTGACCTCATTATCATGTGTGTAGCAAAAATTTCCCCCATTTTGTATATTTATTTTGAGATGTTTTGGCATATGGAAATATTTTAACTTTGTGTGACTTATCAGTGTTTTCCTTCAGTTCACTCAGTCGTGTCTGCCTCTTCAACACCATGGACCGAAGCATGCCAGGCTTCCCTGTCCATTATGTGTTTTCCTTAGTGGCCTCTAGATTTCCTTTGTCTGTGTTATTTTCTAGTATTTACTTTTTAAAAAGAAATATTTTTATTTGCTGCATCAGGTCTTCGTTGTGTCATGTGAGATCTTTAATTGTGGCTTGTGGGCTCAGTAGTTGCAGTGCCTGGGTTTATAGTTGGCTGTAGCATGTGGGACCTTAATTCCCCTACCAGGGATCAGACTCTGAGTCCCCTTCTTTGCAAGGTGGATTCTTAATCACTGGACCACGAGAGAAGTCTCTAGTATTTACTTTTAAATGTTACATCACTTTGGAATTTATTTTGATGTAGGCACTGAGATAGGAATCCAGCTTTTATTAGAATTTATTTCAAATGGCTAGCCAGATAGCGCATATAGTGATTTTTCTCCATTGATTTAGACATGTCACACTATTTATTACATGCTAAATATCCAGAAATACTTGAGTCCGTTTCTGAATAGTATTTTGTTTTTTTATTTATCTTTTCTGGTGTTATCACATAGTTTCAATGACTTTTCCCCTACTTTCTAGTGTTTTAATGTTTTAAAGAGCCAAGAACCTAGAATTTTCCTGAACTCTTCCTAGGTATCTTCATTCAGATAAAAGTTGGAATGATCACATTAAGTCTACCACCATGATCCTTTAAGGCACTTTAAATGCATTAATTATTCAAATTTCTGAATTCTTTAAGGTTGGTATTCTCCCTATTTCACAGTTGAGGAAGTGAAAGTTTAGTAAATTGCTCAGGCTTCATGACTATTTTCATTCCACTCACTATCCCTTAGGTCAGGTTTAGTTAAGTAAACTCTCATCATTAAAAAGAGGGCAAAATTAAAACACCAAGGTTTTTTTTTTTTTCCCTGCCATAAAATAACAAAGTTTAAAGAAAACTGGACTTATTAGTTGTATGCTTTGGGATATTTTGTCATTTTAGTGTATTTCTGGCCATGTTTTATATCAACAAATACAATTTTTAAGCAGTAGAACATACTGCACATGTAGTTTTGTATTTTTTTTAAAATTATTTTTATTTATTTGGCTGTGCAGGGTCTGAGTTGCAGCTTGTGGGATCTTCGATCTTTAGCTACATGAGGAATCTTTAATTGTGACATGTGGCATCTAGTTTCCCGGCCAGGGATGGAACCCTGGGCCCCCAGGATTGGGAGCTCAGAGTCTTAACCACTAGACCATCAGGAAAGTCCCTCAATTTTTAATTATGATATAAAATTTACACCCGTGGAGGATTCATGTTGATGTATGGCAAAACCAATACAATATTGTAAACAAATTAGCCTCCAATTAAGTAAATTTATATTAAAAGTCTGTAAGTATATCATAATTTATTTCCCTGTTTCTTTCTCTTTGATTATTTGTAAGATCTTGCTGTTAGTAAATAACTCTATAGGAGATATCCTTAGACATCTGTCTTATTCTGATTTACATTTCTCCCATTAGTACTGATGTCTTTTAGTGTAACCTCATTCTTGTTAACATTAAGTATAGATTAAAATTTTTATTACCAATAGCATAGACAAATGCTATTGCTGTTTTAAGTTATTGAATGAAACTTAAAACAGCAATAAGATACTGTTTTGATGAGTGTGATTAGGCTTTAAAAATGTGTTGAACACTTGTTTTCTTTGTGCGTTGCCTCTTCATGTCCTTTGGCATTTTCTTGTTAATTTATAAATATCTCTTTCATGGACATTGGCCTTTGTCATTTATTTGTTACAGATACTTTTAGAGTTTATTCTTTCTCTTATTGCTAATGTATGGTATAGTGAAGCCTAAGGATTCTTTTGAACAAACTTGATAATGCTTCGATACTTTCAAAGACTTGCTTTATCTCAGTGTCAGATATCCGCTTATACTTTTCTCATTTTTGTTTCTTTCCTAAATTGTTGGCCATTTTTTTCTGTATTATTTGAATGTTCTGAGTTTTTTCCATATGAACTGTTTGTCAGGTTAGGAATTTTAGATAAAATTATTATTGCCTGCTGCAAGCAATTCAGAAAATGTAGAAAAGCATAAAGAAAAAAAGATTAGCCAAAGATAATATCCATTCACTTATTGGTTTATTATCTTTTCAGAGTTTTAATATGTATAATGTATGAAAAAACTCTTAAAAATTGAAAATTCTAATACTTTATAGGATGTTGTTCCCACTCAAGTAACAAATTTTATTTTTAATGACTGCATGGTGTTCCATTGCATGGATTCCATAATATTAATTAGGTGTCTCAGTGTATATTTACTAATAGTTTTTTCTACTACAGTTAACACTGTTGTAAACATCGTGCTACATATGTCTCTAAATATTTATACAAATACTTACCTTAATCCTTATTAGTTGTTCAAAGGTTCAAATTTTATGTGCATGTAAATTTTGATACTTTTGATATATATACATTTTGATGTATTCTTCTGTGTCAGGAATACTTCTCCCCCACACCAATTGGAAATCCAGTCCCAAGTGACTCAAGGGTTGATTTTTTTGTGTATGACAAGTTTAGAAGTAAAGCTTTCCAAGGCTGGTTAAGTTGTTCAAGGATGTCCAAGATCCAAATTCCTTCTATTTTCTTTCTGTGTCAGCCTGTTTGCTCACATCTTTATTATTTTTTGTTGCTTATTCAGTTCTGATTTCCTTTTGGAAATACTTGTTCTTTTATATCTTTGAGTATTTTCTTTCTTTTTTCTTTTAATATTTTCTTAGTTTCATTTGTTGGGTTCTCTGTTTCAAGTATGTGGATCATCCTTTTATTGGACATTATTTGTTTCTCAGAGCGGTTTTCTTCTTTCATTGCTTTACTTTTTTCCTTTGTAATTCATTGAGATTATTTCAGGTCTTTTTTATCTGTAACAAAATTGATTAATTGGTTTCCTAGTGTTGGGACAGATTTTGTTGAGAGAAACTCAGCTTGGTTGTGATGGGTTGTTTTAGTATGTATCTGCTGCTGCTAAGTCTCTTCAGTCGTGTCCAACTCTGTGCGACCCCATAGACGGCAGCCCACCAGGCTCCCCCATCCCTGAGATTCTCTAGGCAAGAATACTGGAGTGGGTTGCCATCTAGAATTTAATGTCTTTTCTTAATTTGAAAAAATTCATAACTGAGATTGGCCTATAGTTTTCCATTTTGGTACTACCTTGGGTTCTGGTACCTTGGTTATACTAGCCTAGTACAATAGGGAAGCATTCCATCTTTTACTATGCTGAAGACAGTTTAAATAACATAGGACATGTTTTTTATTCCCTGTAGATTTGTTAGAATTTGTTATGGTCTCTTTCAGGTTTCATCTTGAAAGTTGTTTGGGGGTAACTTTTCTTTTGTTAGGCATTTGCTTATTTCTAACTTTTGAAATTCTAATGTTTTGAAATAAATGCTTTAAAGAAGTAACATTCTTGTAACAAAATTTGTATATTCATCATCTTTACTTCTTAGGATGTATACTTGGTAGTGAAATTGGCTTGGTTGAAAAGTATACAAAATTTTAAGACTTGCTGTTGGTTACTACCTAGTCATCTGTCCTGAAATATATCATGGATTTGCTTTAATCAGGTATGGTAAGGAGACACCATTTTAGGATTAGAATGGACTTAAAAAAAAAAAAAGTATGGTTGATTTATAATATGGTGTTAATTTGTGCTGTATAGCAAAGTGATTCAGATATATATATATTCATATTCTTGCCCATTCTGGTTTGTAACAGAATATTGAGTATAGTTCCTTATCCTATACAGTAGGACATTGTTTATCTATTCTGTATATAATAAATAGTTTGCATCTGCTAACCCCAAACTCCCAATCCATCCATCCCCCATACCCCTTGGCAACCACAAGTCTGTTCTCTGTCTGTGAGTCTGTTTCTGTTTTGTGGATAAGTTCATTTGTGTCATATTTTAGATTCCACGTATAAGTGGTATCATAATAGGTCTTTGACTTATATCACTTAGCATGGTAATCTCTAGGCCATCCATATTGCTGCCAAAGGCATTATTTCATACTTTTTTATGACTGAGTAGAATTCCATTGGATATATATACCACATCATCTTTATCAATTCATCTGTCAGTGGACATTTAGGTTATTTCTATGTCTTGGGTATTGTAAGTAGTGCTGCTTTGAACATTGTGGTGCATGTATCTTTTTGATTTGTAGTCTTGTTCGGATATATGCCCAAGAGAGAGATTGCTGGATCATATGGCAACTCTGGTTTCTTGAGGAATCTCCATACTGTTTTTCCATAGTGGCTGCACCAACTTACATTCCCATTGGTAGTGTAGGAGAGTTTCCTTTTCTCTGCACCCTTTCCAACTTTTGTTATTTGTAGACTTTTTAATGACGACCATCTGACCATTGTGAGGTGGTACCTCACTGTAATTTTGATTTGCATCTCTCTAATAATTAGTGATGTTGAGGTTCTTTTCATGTGCGTTCTGGCCAGCTGTATGTCGTCTTTGGAGAAATATCTATTTACTTCATCAGACCATTTTTTTTGATTGGGTGTTTTGTTGTTGACTTGTATGGACTGTTTGTATATTTTGGAAATTAAGCTCTTGTCGGTCGTATCCTTTGCAAATATTTTCTCCCATTCTGTAGATTGTCTTTTTGTTTTGTTTATGGTTTCCTTTGGAGAGAGATTTTCTACCCGTCTTCTGGTCTGTCACTTGTATCTGAAATTCTCAACCCTCCCTATCAGTTTATAACAGATTTCTCACCTTTTACCACTATTGACATTTTAGGCTGGATTGTTCTTTGTTGTATATGACTGTCCTTTACATTGTAGGATGTTCAGCAGCCTCTTTGACCTCTAACCACTGAATACCAGGACCCTTAGCCCTTGGTTGTGACAACCAGGAATGTCTCCAGACATTGCCAGAAGTCCTCTGGGGAGCAAAAGCACCTCCAGTTGAGAACCATTGGTTTATAATAAAATGCTTTAGATTGTGTCTTTGCCATTCTGATATAAAGTTACACAAATAACTTAAAAAACCCAAAATCCTAACAGTATAATGCCCTTACTGTGAAGGAAAATGACTTATTACTGAGTATATATGTTTCAACATGTAAATTAACAGTGTGACTAAATAAAAAGAGCCACCCTAGAAGGTGGTATTATACTTGTTTATAACTCATGTGATGCATGGATCTCCTATATTAATCTCTATGAAATACTTAACAATCACAGGGAAATCTTTCTAGGCCTTGACAGATTGGTGTTTGAACCCAGCTCTGCCTTTTATTAACTGCGACAGTAGGCATTTTCCTTAATTTCAGAATGTTTCCTCACCTATGACTGGGGATGGTATGCCTACTTTATGGTTTGTTTTGAAAATTTAATGAGCCCAGTGTATAAAATAACTTGCCTAATACTCTTTAAGCTGTATATAGATTATTTAATCCTTCCTACAACCCTGGAATGTAGTACTAATCTAGTCTTCATTTTTAGAGGTAAAGAGAAGGAACCAGTTTATAAGTGGCAGAGCTGGGATTCAAAAATTAATTCCAGAGCCTGTGCTTTCAATTATTATGCTTTACTGCTTTCTATATGATACTTGATAGGGAGTGGATACTTAATTGTTACCTTCCATTATTTAATTTTTTCTGACTTTGAGACCCGCAACAACCCCAGTAACATCAGCACTCTCTCCTGGAAATATTTTTGCCTGTTGATTTCTCATGCCTCTTCAGGGATATATAATTAATCTTCTTTCTCCACACTTAGGATAACTATTTATCAAAATTCTGATCCCTTTCAATGTATGACCTTGGTATTTCAGAAAAGCTCATAAATAATGCATTTAACTTTCCTTATAAATAAAATATAATGCTTGTGTTTTTATTATTTATGAAGAACTTTTCTTGTGATAAGTAACCACTAATGTCAACTGCGTAGTTATCTTGTAGTCCTATAAACAAGTGTAGAGAGGTAAGAAATTACATCTATATTTTAGGTTTTCTGTGTTATAATGAAGGACAGTGTGTACATAGTGGACTTGATTTTTTTATAGTATAATCAAACATGATTCTAAGAGGTATCATATGTTGTGTTAGGCTTGATATTTTTCCCCTCTGTAAATGATTAAAAGAAAAAAATCTTCATCAAGACCATATTGTACCATATTGGTACTGGCACAAAGACAGAAATATAGATCAATGAAACAAAATAGAAAGCCCAGAGATAAACCCAGGCACCTATGGACACCTTATTTTTGACAAAGGAGGCAAAAATACACAATGTAGAAAAGACAATCTTTTTAACAAATGGTGCCGGGAAAACTGGTCAACCACCTGTAAAAGAATGAAATTAGAACACTTTCTAAAACCATACACAAAAATAAACTCAAAATGGATTAAAGATCTAAATGTTAGACCAGAAATTATAAAACTCTGAGAGGAACACATATGTAGAACACTCTCTGACATAAATCACAGCCAGATCTTCTATGACCCACCTCCCAAAGTAATGGAAATAAAAACAAAAATTAACAAATGGGACCTAATTAAACTTAAAAGCTTTTACACAAGGAAGGAAACTATAAGCACGGTGAAAAGGCAGCCTTCAGAATGGGGGAAAATAATAGCAAATGAAACAACTGACGAAGGATTAATCTCCAAAATATATAAGCATCTCATGCAGCTCAATACCAGAAAAATAAACAACACAATCAAAAAATGAGCCAAAGAACTAAACAGACATTTCTCCAAAGAAGACATGCAGATGGCTAACAAACACATAAAAAGATGCTCAACGTCACTTATTATCAGAGAAATGCAAGTCAAAACCACAATGAGATACAATCTCATGCTGGTCAGAAATGTTGCCATCAAAAAGTCTACAAAAAAATGCTGGAGAGGGTGTGGAGGAAAGGGACCCCTCTTACACTGTTGGTGGGAATGCAGACTAGTATAGCTCCTGTGGAGAACAGTGTGGAGAGTCCTTAAAGAACTAGAACTAGAACTGTCATATGACCCAGCAATCCCACTGCTGGACATACACACCGAGGAAACCAGAATTGAAAGAGACATTTGTACCCCAGGGTTCATTGCAGAACTGTTTACAATAGCTAGGACCCAGAAGCAACCTAGATGTTCATTGGCAGACGAATGGATAAAGAAGTTGTGGTACATAAATGCAATGGAATATTGAGCTATAAAAAAGAACTCATTTGAGTCAGTTCTAATGAGGTGGATGAAACTGGAGCCTATTATATAGAGTGAAGTAAGTCAGAAACATTAATACAGTATATAAATGCATATATATGGAATTTAGAAAGATGGTAATGATGACCCTATATGCAAGACAGCAAAAGAGAGATGTAAAGAACAGACTTTTGGACTCTGGGAGAAGGCGGGAGTGGGATGATTTGAGAAAATAGCTTTGAAACATGTAGATTACCATATGTAAAATAGATGACCAGTGCAAGTTTGATGCATGAAGCAGGGCACTGAAAGCCAGTGCTGTGGGATAACCCAGAGGGATGGGGTGGGGAGGGAGGTGGGATGGGGGACATATACACCTGTGGTTGATTCATATGAATGTATGGCAAGAACCACCACCACAATATTGTAATTAGCCTCCAGTTAAAATGGATAAAAAGAAAATCTTCAGACTATTCTGAGTAAATTTGCATTTTATATTAAAGGGATTGTTAACCAAAAGTAATTAGATTTCTTATTAATAGTTATCTGCTGTGAATTGTATGTGTGAGTATGTGTAATGCCCCTTTATCTGGAATGGTGGAGGAATGGTTTTATGGGTACATTATAGTCCAGGATAAACTACTTTTCTCAAGATCCTTAATTACATCATTTACTATATATGGTAATATTTACTGGATTGGTGATCAGGAAATTAGTATTTGAGGGGAAGGGTTGGTTCAGCCTACCACACTGATGTTCAGATTATCTCATTGTTGGCCATTGAATCCTCTAAGCTGACTCCTTTGTTACAAAGAGAAATCCTTTGATAAAATTGCAATAGGTGCCAAGATGTTCCAGGTTTATCATTTATACTTCTGCCCCAGACCTAGAATCAGTCATTTTTTCTCAAGGAACCCTGGAAATGTGCTCAGTGTCCTAGTTGATTTTACATTCTTGTGCAAACTCCTTATCTCATTAGACCACTAATAGTCTGCACACTGTAATAGAGTAACACTGTGCTACTGTAAAGCACAGGGGAAAAGGCTATCTTGGGTTTTAAGATGACTGATCTTAGTGTCTCAGTTGGCTGTGAAGTATGGTGATACTTGAAGCAGACTGGCAAATTGGGAAAAACAGGTAAGACAAATAGAGGTAAAAATGAGAACTCAAAATATCAAAGTATCTCCCTCCCCCCATAAGCTCTCTAGAACAATGCTGTCCAATAGAGATGTAATGTCAGCCAAAGAGTGTAAATTTTTTCTGGCAGCCACATTGTGCTTTGCTAGGCTAGGTCATTTCAGTTGCATCTGGCAGCCACATTGAAAGATTAAAAAAATCAAACTGAAACACTTCTANATTGGCAGACGAATGGATAAAGAAGTTGTGGTACATAAATGCAATGGAATATTGAGCTATAAAAAAGAACTCATTTGAGTCAGTTCTAATGAGGTGGATGAAACTGGAGCCTATTATATAGAGTGAAGTAAGTCAGAAACATTAATACAGTATATAAATGCATATATATGGAATTTAGAAAGATGGTAATGATGACCCTATATGCAAGACAGCAAAAGAGAGATGTAAAGAACAGACTTTTGGACTCTGGGAGAAGGCGGGAGTGGGATGATTTGAGAAAATAGCTTTGAAACATGTAGATTACCATATGTAAAATAGATGACCAGTGCAAGTTTGATGCATGAAGCAGGGCACTGAAAGCCAGTGCTGTGGGATAACCCAGAGGGATGGGGTGGGGAGGGAGGTGGGATGGGGGACATATACACCTGTGGTTGATTCATATGAATGTATGGCAAGAACCACCACCACAATATTGTAATTAGCCTCCAGTTAAAATGGATAAAAAGAAAATCTTCAGACTATTCTGAGTAAATTTGCATTTTATATTAAAGGGATTGTTAACCAAAAGTAATTAGATTTCTTATTAATAGTTATCTGCTGTGAATTGTATGTGTGAGTATGTGTAATGCCCCTTTATCTGGAATGGTGGAGGAATGGTTTTATGGGTACATTATAGTCCAGGATAAACTACTTTTCTCAAGATCCTTAATTACATCATTTACTATATATGGTAATATTTACTGGATTGGTGATCAGGAAATTAGTATTTGAGGGGAAGGGTTGGTTCAGCCTACCACACTGATGTTCAGATTATCTCATTGTTGGCCATTGAATCCTCTAAGCTGACTCCTTTGTTACAAAGAGAAATCCTTTGATAAAATTGCAATAGGTGCCAAGATGTTCCAGGTTTATCATTTATACTTCTGCCCCAGACCTAGAATCAGTCATTTTTTCTCAAGGAACCCTGGAAATGTGCTCAGTGTCCTAGTTGATTTTACATTCTTGTGCAAACTCCTTATCTCATTAGACCACTAATAGTCTGCACACTGTAATAGAGTAACACTGTGCTACTGTAAAGCACAGGGGAAAAGGCTATCTTGGGTTTTAAGATGACTGATCTTAGTGTCTCAGTTGGCTGTGAAGTATGGTGATACTTGAAGCAGACTGGCAAATTGGGAAAAACAGGTAAGACAAATAGAGGTAAAAATGAGAACTCAAAATATCAAAGTATCTCCCTCCCCCCATAAGCTCTCTAGAACAATGCTGTCCAATAGAGATGTAATGTCAGCCAAAGAGTGTAAATTTTTTCTGGCAGCCACATTGTGCTTTGCTAGGCTAGGTCATTTCAGTTGCATCTGGCAGCCACATTGAAAGATTAAAAAAATCAAACTGAAACACTTCTAAATAGAAAGGTAAAATTAATTTTATTGAGATTTATTTTATTAACAGCTTTGAGATTCAACTCGTACATCATCAACTTCACCCTTTAAAACATACAAGTCAGTGGTTTTCAGAATATCTACAGAGCTGTGCATCCATCACCACTAATTTCAAAATACGTTACTCATCCTCCAAAGAATACCCTGACTATTAACAGTCATTCCCTGTTCCATTCCTTCTTCTCAAACTGCTACTGCTAAGTTACTTCAGTTGTGTCCGACTCTTTGTGACCCCATAGAAGGCAGCCCACCAGGCCCCCCGTCCCTGGGATTCTCCAGGCAAGAACACTGGAGTGGGTTGCCATTTCCTTCTCCAATGCTTGAAAATGAAAGTGAAGTTGCTCACTCTTGTGCAACTCTTTGCAACCCCATGGACTGCAGCCCACCAGGCTCCTCTGTCCATGGGATTTTCCAGGCAAGAGTACTGGACTGGGGTGCCATCACCTTCTCCGTCCCCAACTGCTGGCAGCCACTAATATTTTAGTCTCTATGAATTTTCCTTCTCTGGATGTTACATATAAATGGAATATAGGTAGAAAACAATAGGTAGCCTTTGGTGTCTGGCTTTTTTTACTTAATATTTTCAAGGCTCATCCATCTTGTAACTTGTTAGTACTTCATTCCCTTTTGGATATATAGTATTCTGTTGTATAAATATACCAAATTTTGCTTATCCATTCATCAGTTGATGAACATTTGAGTTTCCTTCCTTTAGCTGTTATGAATAATGCTTCTCTGAACATGTGTGTATAACTTTCTGTGAAATCAATTTTAATACTCTATTTAGTATATTTCGATGTTATAATTTCTACATGTGATAAAAAGTATTAATGAGATAGTAAAATGTTTTTGTACTGAAGTCTTCAAAATTCCATATGTTTCATATTTAACACATAATTCAGATGGCCACATTTCATGTATTTGGTGGCTGGAAAGTGAAAGTTGCTCGGTTATGTCAAGACTCTTTGTGATCCCATGGACTGTATAGTCTATGGACATCTCCAGGCCAGAATACTGGAGTGGGTATTCTTTCTCCTCTCCAGGGGATCTTCCCAACGCAGGTATCGAACCCAGGTCTCCTGCATTGCAGGCAGATTCTTTACCAGCTGAGCCACAAGGGAAGCCCAAGAATACTGGAGTAGGTAGCCTATCCCTTCTCCAATGGATCTTCTGACCCAGGAATCAAACCAGGGTTTCCTGCATTGCAGGCAGATTCTTTACCAACCTAGCTACCAGGGAAGCCCCATGGCTACCATGTTGGAAAGCCAAGGAGTGACTCATTGGGACTTGTATGCAAAGTTGGGAAAGTTGCAGTTTTGCCTGCATCAGAGATGTTTGCTGGCTCCTAGACAGATATACATTACTGTCTCATTTCTATTGTAGTTGAAGATTCTTCTCTCCTTTGTTTCTTGAAATACTTGCTGTCTTTTAAAACCCTGACTTATGCCCCTTTCATCAATGGGTTTTAGTTATTCCCGCTTATCTTTTTTGTTTACTTATTTATTAAATGTTTATTGAATACCTTCCATGTCTTAGCCACAGTTTAGGGTGTTAAAAATGTAACCTGTAATAATGAGCAGGATACATACAGTCTCAGTTTTCACTGAGGGTCTCCTCTAGTACGGAACAATATTTAAACATTCAGGTATTTAGGGAAATAGTTTAAGATAGTGATAAGTGCTGTGAAGATAATAAAACTGGCCTGAAGAGGATAGATAGCACTTATGCTATGAAGCACTAATAAGATAGCACTTAATGCTACCAAGCACTAATTTATTTTTATACTTTTAAATTCATACCACATTAGAACTGATCAAAAAACAGTTTATGCTAAAATTTACTAGGTTTAAGTATATAGATTCATGAGTTTTCAAATATACATAGTTTGTAACCATCACCATAATTGTGTTAATAGAATGTTTCACCTCAAAAAGTTCTTTCATGACACTTTGTGGTTAAACTCCTCTGGGCAAATGCTTCTGTACTTTCTGTCGTCATAGTTTTGCCTTTTCTAGAATTTTATATAAATGGGATCATACTTTTTTGTCTGATTTCTTTCACTTAAATGATGACCTTGAGATTTATCCAGATTGTGTGAATTAATAATGTATTCCTTTTTGTTGCTGTCTAATATTTCCGTGTATGGATATACTATTATTTGTCCATTTATAGTGGGCATTTTGGTTTATTTCCAATTTTTGGTTATTATAAGCCAAAGTTTTGTAAGTATTATCAAAGCTTTGGTGAGCACTTGTGTGCAAATCTTTGTGTGGAAATATGTTTTCATTTGTAGGATTGCTGTATCATATGGTAGGTGTGCATCTGTAAGGAACTGTTTTCCAAAGTGGTTGTACTAATTTACATTCTCACCAGCAGCCTTACTGACACATGGTTAATTCAAACACAAGGATTAAATTCAACTTCGCTGATAGTGAATTCTCAGAGTTCCAAGCCAGGTCCTAAAGTGGCATGATGTGGTTCTACTTATGAATGCCAGTAGAGTTATGGGCAGAAGGCTGAATTCTTTTGGCCTTTTCTTAAGTAAGCCTTCTTTGAGTTTTAAGCTTAAGATATATAAGTTTTGAATTGCTTTATTTGTCTTGTAAGTAGGACTCTAAAATATTTAAATATCCAAATAGAGAAAATATATCTGCTTTTCAGAAAGTCCAGTGAGAGTCATGCTTTTTCATTTGGCTTGGCATTTGGTATTTGAAATACTCGAAGTAGAATAATACCAATTTGTACAAATTTATTCTGAATAAGATAGCTATCCATTTTTATCCACACATAGTTATATCAGTTGTTGAACATGAGCTTTTGACAGTTATGGTAATTGGGCTATGTGTAATCAGAAATTAAGGTGATTAAAAAACTATCTGGTAAAATGCGTGTAATGGTGGTTGAACTATATTGTATATCTTGACCAGTATTTAAAAATGTCCATAGTTTATTTCACCCATACAGTTAGCTTTTTAAAGAATTGAAGTGTTGTTGATTTACAGTGTTGTGTTAGTTTCAGGTGTACAGCACAGTGATTCAGTTGTATATATTTGCTTGTGTGTGTATGTATTCTTTTGCAGATTCTTTTCCCTTATAGGTTATTACAAAATACTAAGTATAGTTCCCTGTGCTATACAGTAGGTCTTTGTTGGTTATCTATTTTCTATAAGATATTATGCATAGTCAGCTTATTTTTGAAGTTATCTTTATTGGACCTGCGAGGACAATGTGAGATCACGGCCAGTAAAAGCTAGGGTAAATTTATAGTATGTTATTAAGAATATAGCCCCCAGATACAATGTTTCTACTAAGCTGGTATTGTGTTAGGATTAGTGTTTCCTATTTTATGTAGATTTTTGACTAACTGTAGTGTGCAGAGAGAGCAACTGAGATCATGAAGAATTTAGACATTATATTAAAGGGTGAAGAGATGTTTCAACTGGAGAAGAAAGGAGATAGCAAGTGTGAGATGTCAGATAATAGAAATTTTCCTCACTGGTTCTGTAGGGCAAAACTAAGATTTCTAAGGAAGATGATTTAAAGTTCTTTTAGTAAAAATAAATATTTCTAACAGGTGACCAGTTCAAGTAAAGCGGGGAAGATAATCTAAAATCTCTTAATGGTGGAGTTGGCTGCCCCATAAGGCAGTGAACTGAGTTGTTAGCTTTATGTTTATGTGTAAGCCATGTGATCACATGTCTGTTATAGGAATGGATTCCTGCATAAATTAGGAATTGGTGTTTCAAACTATTTTGACCTCTCTCCACTGTAAGAAGCACTTTCTCTAGTGCAACCCAATCATGAAATAACATATACCCATATTAAATGTGTTGCTGGTATTTCCTATTAGATTTTATTATTAACTTTAAATGGCAGATTGCTAATCATTAAATTGATGTAACAGCTTACTAATGGATTGACAGTTAGTTTGAAATACATTGGACTATAGTAATCTGTACAATCCTTATAACACTATTATCCAGTTGTTATTCCCACTCAATAATGTAAACTAAAAATTGGATCCATAAAATTCCACACTGCAAATGCCTAGAGGTTAATTAATTAATTTTGATCATTAACATCTCTGCTGCTGCTAAGTCACTTCAGTCGTGTCCGACTCTGTGATCCCATAGGCGGCAGCCCACCAGGCTCCTCCATCCCTGGGATTCTCCAGGCAAGAACGCTGGAGTGGGTTGCCATTTCCTTTTCCAATGCATGAAAGTGAAGCGTGAAAGGGAAGTCGCTCAGTAGTGTCTGACTCTTCGCAACCCCATGGGACTGCAGCCCACCAGGCTCCTCCGTCCATGGGATTTTCCAGGCAAGAGTACTGGAGTGTGGTGCCATTGCCTTCTCCTTTAACATCTCTAGGGAGGTTGAAAATTAGAAAATGTTCTGTTATTTGATTCTTCTCACCGCTGTTCTTGTCACCCATTACCCACACCAGTTTTTTCCATCCTTAATTCTTCTTTTGCCCTTTCGAAGACTTGTTTCTTAATTTTTCATTATCTCATTATCCACCTGAATTAAAATTTGGTACCAGTTCTTTTCATTTAATATTTTTCCTGGATTTATGACAACATTTTCAAGTCATTTGCATAAATACCTTATTTTTACATGAGAAATAATTAACTTTCTTATTTGAAACCCATCATTTAAAAAGTATTATCTTTTATCTGAAATACTATAGCACCTAATTATTTAAGAGAGTTTTAAAAAGAGAATAGAAGAGTAAAAGAAAATAAGGGTTTTCATTTTGCTTCACATAAGGAAGGCTAAAAAGATGTTCTGTGGAAACTTCATCACCAGATGTTCTTTTGTTTTAGAAATGGTTCATCTGAGTAAATGGACAGGGAGAAAGTCTGCAGTATCTTAAAGGTGTTAGAGTCAGATTTTGGAGGATTATATAAAATGAGATGACAGGCTTTCTATTATACTAAAGAATTTATGTTTATCTTTAGTATTATGGAAAAAATTATTCCCAAGTGCTATATCTGTTTGCTCTAATACTGTCAGGTGACTGGTAATGTTATTGTAGACTGCTTTACATTACTACTTTCTTCCCCTTCCTTACTGAGGCAAGTAATTGTGGATTTACTGAATATTTCCTAAACAAGGCATCATTCAGTGGGTGTATTTACTGCAAATAATAATTTTTAGTAATCCCTCAAAAGGCTGGACAGAGTTTTCAGAGTACAGGGAAGAGTTTTCAGAGTATAGGTCATTTGCCAGCTGAAAGGCCACTTCTGAAACAAAAGATTTTTGTTTTTAGCACATTTTTTTAAATTTTAGCAAATTATTTGTCCTGCGAAAATATACGTGTAGTTTTTAAAAAATGGCTCTTTAATGTGTTAAATAACACCACTGAAGTAAGTTATGTGTACATTTTAGGAGCAGAGAAATTGAGATGGAGCAATAGGACAAAATGATAATCATTGAAACTTAAAAATGAAGCACCTTACTACTTTTTAATTTAAATCCAATTGAGTGTAATTTATCCTTTTGTTTAGCTTTGATTCAGAGAACGAACCACTCTGAATATAATTTGGCCTATTCTTACCAGTCTTATATATATATTTCCATAGATTGTGTTATGTTATATTTCGATATAATTTTGTCTTAATCTTTTAATATAATTTTTCTGACTTATTATTCCATTGGATGGATGTACATACCTACAATACTTAATAGTTTCACTTTAAAGTCAATGATATACAAGTTAAGACTTCTGAGTTTCAGGAACTGTTCAAATTCTTTTGTTCCACTGGAGTTATGCATTTTTTTTGTTTGTTTGTTTTGCTTGAAATAGGTGTTTTCCTGGATCTTAAATGTTTTTAAACAAAAAAAATTTCTGATTGTAGTAACGTTTAACCTAGATTGTATTTTTTCCCCCATTGATAATGTCTCATCAAGTTTAATATACTGTTAGAGTGTAATAGTAGGACCCAGCTTGAGGCTTTAAAATATTTCTAAATTATTACATATTTTTACATTCATGTCAAAATTAGGGAAGGAGATATACCTAACAATTATTGCACCTTTCCTTCATTTATTTGCCATATTATTCTTTTCTTTTTGTATTGTTGCTTAATTCAGACACTTTTGGCAGGCAGCTATGCTCATCACCTTACCACCAATGCAGACATTTGAATAAGTGATGTAATAATTTTTCTCTTATCATATCAAGCATTAAAAGAAGTCATTGCATAACATAGTGCGCCCCCTTTATTTTATTACTCGAAAGAAGGTAGCAGTATACAGAATGTGTGGAATGTTTGACAGAGTCTGATATGCTAATAACTCTCAGCTGTGAGTTACAGCAGGCTTAGTGTTGTTGAGGTTAGCATTAATGGTGGCATGTTGCTAGGATGATACATGGTAGTAGGGAATGATATGAGCTGGAAGTCTAAGCATGGAACTGAGTCAGAATCATGAGGCTAGAAGTGACTTCTGGGCTTTTGTCAAAGCCAGTTGATCACTCTGCTGTTTTCCCTTATTCATTTACTGTCAGTAAATCTTACTAGTTTATAGCTACCATTTACCCATTTTTTCTTACATGCCAGGCTAAGTGATTTTTACATGAACTATTAGTTATTGTGAACTGCTAGTCACCATGTTAAAAAAAATATTTTGTGTGATATCTATTTTCAGTTTGATTTGTGGTTGGTTGCTCATGCATTATGATTTAAGAGATGCCTGTTTTTAAACTTTCTTGCTGTTTTCTGCAAGGTGAATTGATTTTTCCAGATAAAGCTGTAGAGGCATTCTTATAAAAAGCAGTTGTTTGGGCTTTTTTATGTGTTGTAGAACTGTAGTATGTTGGAAATAGTTGAGGTGGATTTAAGAAAATTTGGGGGAGGATTAAAAATTTTTTTATTAAAAAAAAAAAACAAAACAGAATAAGAATGTTAGTTCCTTGGTATATCCTCAAGGGGGTCACGACTACTGGAATTGAAATTTGTCCTCAGTTGTGGAGAGAGGCAGCCAGATTTGTGGGTGTGGACTGTGCCTCAACTGTAGGTCAGAGCCAGGACAGGGTGAGGAGTATTGGAAACACACTTAATCTTTCTTGGCTATAATTTTAAAGGCTATATTTTAGTTTTTATTGAGTTATTAGCTTCAGTTCCTAAATATAGTGTTGAAAGTACGAACATTTTGTGTGTGTGTGCACTTTAGTGGAAGGTAGTATTGGGTGGGAGTGTAGTTTTTAGTGATAAGTAAGAACAGAAGGATCATCTTTCTTTATTTCCCATTGCTTTTCCCTAGCTCATGTTTTAATGAGTACCTACCTGTAACTAAAACGTGAAGTGGAAAATTTGCCTAATTTATTTAACAATTGGAATCTGGACAATTAAAAATACCAAGACAAGTAAATAGTACAGAGAACTTATTTCCTTCATGATTTCAAGAGTAAATATGAAATAACTACACATTTCCCCCTTCCAGTGGATTCTCCATTCCTTTTTTTCCCTGAGGGTTAACATGTGTTCAGATGATCAGATGTTGTTCTTTGCTTTGATGAAAAGATCCTAGATGTTTGCTCCTCAAAATAACTCCTTCCCTTTAAAGACAGGGAACTCAAAGCAGGTATCATTTTCTCTTTTTGCCTTGGATTGCTTTGATGCTGTTAGGTCTGTAGTGAGGCTTGACTGAAGATGTCATGGGAGCAAATAAATACTGGTTTTAATTATTTAGTATTGAAAGAGTTGTAGAGAACTTTGATAAGCACATGGAAGAAATTAATTAGCCGTAGTCCTATATCTTGTAGACAGATCATTGCATGTTTTTCCAGTCTTTTTTTTTCTGTGTGCTATAAAATTATAAGCTCAATTTAATTGAGTAATAGGTTTGGAGGAGTATTAGGGCCTTCAGAGGTAATCTCAGATCATGGTTAAAATTTTAGTAAGTTGTTATTATCTAGTTGTAGGGATCCGAGACCTCTGCTGACCTAGATAATTAGGCAGACGTGTTACTACTGATAATGTATAATATTATCTCTCTTTCTGGGAGAAGGAAATGGCAGCCCACTCCAGTATTCTTGCTTGGAGAATCCCGTGGACAGAGGAGCCTGGTGGGCTGCTGTCCATGGGGTTGCACAGAGTCGGACATGACTGAAGCGGCTTAGCATGCATACATGCATTGGAGAAGGAAATACCAACCTGCTCCAGTATTCTTGCCTGGAGAATCCCAGGGACAGAGGAGCCTGGTGCGCTGCCATCTGTGGGGTCGCACAGAATTGGACACGACTGAAGTGACTTAGCAGTAGTAGCAGCAATTACTACCAATAAGCATCCCCTGGAGCAATTAAGGTCATAGCTTTGTGGCTAGGTTGCTGTTGGGGTAAAGGATGCCTCCAAGAATTTGGATTTCCCTCTCCTTGGTTGAACAAAAATACTCTCAGGGTTTGGTCAGGATAGGTGTTTATATAATGAGCTGTGGCCAAATTATAGAGCTCCTCAAGTAAAAATGGGTCCCAGTCCCTGCCATACCATAATCAAGTTAATTTAAAAACCGGATAATCTCCCAGTAATGGAGAGTTCATACAGAATGTACAGTTCTGTATCCTTTCTGTATGAAAGGTTTTTTCATTATGATTTCAGTATAATGAGCCATCTTGAAAGTGGGAGAATGGTTCAGTTTAGAATAGCTATCCTAATCAGAGTGCCCTTTAGATTTTGCTTATAACTCGTGAAAGAGACAGGAACTAGCAAGATTGGCAGCAGATTTGTTTGTGGGATAAACAGCCCAAATAATCCAATATTTAACAAATTCATAAGTGGATGGACATACTCAGTTATACAAAGGAACCTTGAAGCTTTCTTTTGGGAAATTTGCTTTATGTGATTCTCCATATATGTAGTGTTTCACCTTACATGATTCATTCACGTGTGTATTAAGTCAAGTAGAAGTCTTTTTTGAAAAATTAGAATTTCCAGGAATATATTGGATCTTTGGGAGAAGCTTGACCACTTGTTTCTCTATAGAAATATGCAGCTGTAATACTAATTAATTCTTGTAATTTATAAATAAAAATGATTACTTGTTAACTTGTATTTTTCTTTTCAGTTTCTCTTCAGCAGCGGGTGGCAGAATTGGAAAAAATTAATGCAGAATTTTTACGTGCAAAGCAACAGCTTGAGCAAGAATTTAATCAAAAGAGAGCAAAATTTAAAGAGTTATATTTGGCTAAAGAGGGTAAGTTTATAAGTTTCCCTCAACCCCCATACTAAAACTGTCTTAAAATTTTTTGTCAAGTTTCTTGGTAGTATATACAATGTTAATTTTAGTCACTGAATAAATCTTGATTTTATTTCTAGTTGCATTGTATAATAGAAGTCTATTTAGAGGTCAGGGTTAAGAATGAAATTGTAAAACAAGTTGAATAATGCATTATTTAGATATTTCTTTGTTTTTTGACATTAATGATATTTAATATGGTAGGCTAGATAGTCCTGGGACACAGGACTTTTAGTCCTCTTAGCACTTGGGAGATAGCCCCAGGTAAATCAGGACAGTTGGCATTCTAATAATAGCCTTAGCTCTGTTATATTAAAACTGACGTTTCATGTAATTTATTCAACAAATGTTAATTATCCATTAATATGTTTAATACCTACTATCAGGTAGGCATTGTGCCTTGGTACTGGGTATACAGAAGGGGCAAGATTCGTGTGGCTTTTGTACTCATAGAAGTTTAATTCTTCTGAAGAAAAAAGATTAATAGTGCAGTTAGTCACTCAGTCATGTCCGNGGACTTTTAGTCCTCTTAGCACTTGGGAGATAGCCCCAGGTAAATCAGGACAGTTGGCATTCTAATAATAGCCTTAGCTCTGTTATATTAAAACTGACGTTTCATGTAATTTATTCAACAAATGTTAATTATCCATTAATATGTTTAATACCTACTATCAGGTAGGCATTGTGCCTTGGTACTGGGTATACAGAAGGGGCAAGATTCGTGTGGCTTTTGTACTCATAGAAGTTTAATTCTTCTGAAGAAAAAAGATTAATAGTGCAGTTAGTCACTCAGTCATGTCCGACTCTTTGCAACCCCATGGACTGTAGCCCGCCAGGCTCCTCTGTTCATGGGATTCTCCAGGCAAGAATATTGGAGTGGGTTGCCATGCCCTTTTCCAGTGGATCTTCCTGGCCCAGGGACTGAACCCAGGTCTCTTGCATTGCAGGCGGATTCCTTCCCGTCTGAGCCACCAGAGAAGCCCAAGAATACTGCAGAATAGGTAGCTTCTCTCTTCTCCAGGGGATCTTCCTGACCCACAACGCTCTAAGAGATGACACCTTGCAATGGCTTTGATTCCATGTCCCTGCTGGACTCTGCTGAGTCCTCAAAAAAGCAAAGTGTATAAGGCAAATGAACAAATTGTATAAGGCAAACGTATGAGAGCATGTCGTGAGGGAACCTTACTCTGAAGGATGATGGGAATGGTTTACATTTTGGATATTGACATAGGAAGGTATAGATATGGTTTCTAGAGCCCTCTAGACCAGTGAGTGATTCTCAGAATGGGATTGTGAAATAGCAGCATTGCATTAATAATCTCCTGGGGAACTTGTTAGAAATGAAAAAATTTGGAAGCTACCCCAGACATCTGAATCTGACACTCTGGAATTAGGGTCTATAGCAATTGAAGTTTTAAGGTGCTCTCCAGGTAATTCAGATGCACATCAAGTTTTGGGAATAGATGCTCTAGTATAGACCAGCAGCTTTTAGACTCTAAAGTGGATAAAAATCACCCGGAAAGCTTGTTGGAACACAGTATGTTGGGCTGGAGCCTGAGAATTTGTGTTTCTAATAAACTTGTAGGTGATTGCATTACTGCCAGTCCAAGGGCCACAGTTTGAGAACCATTACTCTAGACTGGTGATCCTTCAACATTTAAGTTTATCTACTCTGTAAAATGTTTACATACACCCCTTGTTTCTTAAAAAAGTTTTAATTTTAAATTTAAAAAGATTTGAAGTATGTCAATTCTATTGTACTGTTAATGCTGACAATTTAAATAAAAAATTCATGCTTTAGACATATCCAGTATAGTCAGTCATAGTGATTTACGATACTGTCCATCACCGATGCATTGAATAAAAAAATGTGAATAAATTCTTCAGCAGGAATTTTACATTTTCCCCCTCCTTGTGTTAGTTTTAACATCTTCCTTGGAATTTTATTCTAAAAAGTGATATTTTAGAACACAAATTTGAGTGTGCATCAGAATTTTACCTCTAGGGTTTATTAAAAGGAAGATTACTGGGCCCCACCCCTAGAGTTTCTGATTCACTAGATCTGTGGAATCCTAGACTTTGGATTTCTAGAAAGTTAACAAGGTAAGGCTGATGTTGTTGGTTCAGGGACAACACTTTGAGAACCACTAGCCTACAGTAATATTTTGTGCTTGAAAGCCATTAGAAAAATTGGTCTGATTGCTCTGCAATAAAAATATGCACATAAATTTCTTTTGTATTGCAGTATTGCCATAATTTAAAGTATACAAGTGAATTACATCATAAATATTGTATACACTTTAAAAACAGTATGATAAGGTGTAAGAATTACTGGAAATGCAGGTCTTAAGAGATACATTGGTTCTCCTGCCCAATTAAATCATTAATCTCTAGTGAATATTATTAATGTCTAGAAAAAGATATGTTTCAGTTTTTTTTCTTTTCTTTCTTTTTTTAAACTAGATATAAATTGGGAATTCCCTGGTGGCTTAGTGGTTAGGATTCTGGGGTTTACTGCTGTGGCCCATATCCACTCCCCTGGACAGGGAACTGAGATCCCACAAGCCGAGCAGCATGGCCTTAAAACAAAACAAAAATAGATGTAAGTTAAGCCCCTGGTCTCATAAATAAGTAGAAGGAAATAGAAGTTTTTCTTTTTTTAAATAGTGGTTGTTATTTTAGTCTCTTAACTCTTTCTGAATTATATGTTCAATCACCCAGTGCTCTAGCTTCAAGTTTATTTTACAGATTGACAACTCAAATAGGTCTTCTTTCAGTTTTGTTAAAGTAGACTTTGCAGTCCATGCATGCGTGCGTGCTAAGTTGCTTCTGCTGCTTCTACTGCTAAGTTGCTTCAGTCACGCCCAACTCTGTGCGGACCCCATAGCCGGCAGCCCACCAGGCTCCCTTGTCCCTGAGATTCTCCAGGCAAGGACATTGGAATGGGTTGCCATTTCCTTCCTCAATGCGTGAAAGTGAAGTCTCTCAGTGGTGTCTGACTCTTAGCAACCCCATGGACTGCAGCCTACCAGGCTTCTCTGTCCATGGGATTTTCCAGGCAAAGTACTGGAGTGGGGTGCCATTGCCAGTCATGTCTAACTCTGTGACCCCACGGACTGTAGCCCACCAGGCTCCTCTGTCCATGGGTTTCTCCAGGCATGAATACTGGAGAGGGTTGCCATGCCCTCTTCCCGAGGAACTTCCTATCCCAAGGACTGAACCCATGTCTCATGTCTCCTGCATTGGCAAGTGGAGTCTTTTACCAGTAGAGCCATCTGTGTGACCTACCAAAAGATTTGTTACCTGGTTACTGGTCATTCACTTTGTTACTGACATTGATATTTTAAAATTATTCCTCTGGTTTTATATCATGGTGAAGTTTTTACCCAATAAGGCAGTGATAGTAAAACTCAGGATAGGTGAAAGCCTTTCATTTGTTATGTAGGGAGAAGGGTATTAAGAAAAGGGAGGTGCAAGGAGAATCTACACATAAACACGTCTCTATTTTAGGAAAGATTTTTGTGGAAGTTGAGGATCTAGAATATGATTCCGTTAAAACACCATGTGGCTGTGAATCCCTTGGAAGATCTTCGCGCACCCGCTCAGGCACATGTAACTCACTTTGAAAACCACTGTCTTGGAGTGGTGTCATTCAGACTAGGTTGTAGCTCTTTGATGGATAGCAGAATTGAATGGGTTGTTACCAGCAGTTTTTTGAAAAGAAATACAATGGAAAAGAACAGGGCACATTATTTACCTGGTAAGGTTAAGTGAGCATAATTGAACAAAATTTTCTGTTTTAGTTACATATACACATGTATGTATAGAGTTGTGTGATAAAATACATTTTTTGCTATGAATCATGGTAAAAACAGTTTGAAAGTCACTGTTCTATAGTATGGTTGCTAGGGCTCACAGAATTCAGCCTTTGCCTTGGAAAGGTTTACTCACTGCAGTGTGGGATTGGATGCTTTTCTCATGGGTTGCAGGAGGGCTGGCTGTTCTGTTAATTTTTTTCCTTCATAGGCTGACAAGGAGATGGGAAAGCTAGTGTTCCTGTCTAGGCATGGTGGTAGTCTGCAAGACACTGTGGAGGTTGGGATGAATGAGATATGGTTTTTATCTTCAAGAAAGTATAGTTTTCCTTATCTTTTTTGAAATTATAAAATTGTCTTTTCTATAAAATTCTAAAGAAATGAAAATGACTAAGAAACTCATTTCTGAAATATATGATCAATTGCAGTTTTATTTCGAAGCAGCTCTGAATGTGGGTTTGTTCAAAAACATACCTGGTATGTTAAAATTGCTTTGAATACATCTAGACCCAGTAAATAATCTGTATGTGTACTTTTGTATCTTTACTATCTGAAGTTCTCAGTGAACTTAAACCGGCCATAGAGAATAGGTGAGTTAACTTTTTATGAATTTCTTTTTGAGAGTTTTTATGATCCTTTTTATGAATTTCTTTTTGAGAGTTTTTACCATCCTTTTTGACAGTTTTTAGTGTCATTTCTAAAGAAATTGCTCAGTGTGTAAAAGGTAAAGGTTGATTTAGTTTATGGATGACTTGGCTGTTTGCCTAAACAAATTGAAAGATGTCCTCTAAAGCAGCAGCTCATCTTGTTGCATGAAGTATATATCTAGTCTTCTGTGATTTTCACCAGGGGTAACAGTATAAGTCATGGTTTTGTTGTGTTTAGTAGTCTTTGTATGTTTTATCTTTCAGCAGGTCAGGTCACAATAACCCCAGAAGTCCAAATATTGGTATTTTTCCCAATTAGAATAGCTTTTGCTTTGATGTTGTAATAGCTGTGTTTTCATTTATTTGGAGAGTGGCTGAAAGAGAAGTGCAAATAGTAATGAGAAGTACTAACAGGGAGTATTACTTCTTGGCTCCCCTTACTGCCTTTTCCTGCCTTAACACCGATTCTTTTCCCAGCTGACATCAACTGGGAATGTTATAAATACTTAAAATTCTGTTACTTTTCTGCTGAGATTGAAAAAGGGATTTAACTTTCTGAAAACAGTTTCTGATTTAGGTTTCTCCTTTAACCAGTTTCAGTACAAAGCTTGGCACTGCAACAGTGTTTGTGTGTTGGAAATCCTCAGTTTTGAGCAATGAGTAAGAGCCTGTTACACAAGGAATCAAACAAAAGGCCATAGAGTTCTCAATTTGAAGGAGAATAGTAGAAATGGAGCTCATGTTAATCACCAGAATACAGTGAAGTTTTCTAGTGGTGTTCAAAATGATTTTGTACATGGTCATTACTTATATAAAGCTCTGATGCCAACTAACCAGAGCAATAGTTAAAATCTTGGTTTAGGAAGATACATAAAAAGAATTCCAGGAGAAGAGAATGGAGGGAATAGTAAATATTTGAGGAGATAATGACTGAAATTTTTCAAGCATTAAGAAACAGAAGTGTGTCTTCAACATAAGTATGGAGTACCAAGTAGGGTAAATAATAGTAAATTTATACTTTAAAGATACAACAATTTTGAGCAATGAAATTTTAAAAAGCTAGCAATGATGTACCCAGGGAACCAAAAATACAGTTTTTCATATTCATCGGTTCAGTTGCTCAGTCCTGTCCCACTCTTTGTGACTCCATGAACTACAGCATGCCAGGCCTCCCTGTCCATCACCAGTTCCCAGAGTTTTCTCAAACTCATGCCCATCGAGTTGGTGATGCCATACAACCATCTCATCCTCTCTTGTCCCCTTCTCCTCCTACCTTCAATCTTTCCCAGCATCAGGGTCTTTTCCAATGAGTCAGTTCTTTGCATCAGGTGGCCAAAGTATTGGAGCTTCAGCTTCAGCGTCAGTCCTTCCAATGAATATTCAGGACTGATTTCCTTTAGGATGGACCAATTGGGTCTCCTTGCAATCCGAGGGGCTCTTAAGAGTCTTTTCCAACACCACAGTTCAAAAGCATCAATTCTTCGGAGCTCAGTATAGTCAAACTCTCACATCCATACATGACTACTGGAAAAACCAGAGCTTTGGCTAGAAGGATCTTTGCTGGCAAAGTAATGTCTCTGCTTTTTAATATGCTGTCTAGGTTGGTTATAACTTTGCTCCCAAGGAGCAAGCTTTTTTAATTTCATGGCTTCAGTCACCATCTGCAATGATTTTGGAGCCCCCCAAAAAAGTCTTGTCCCTGTTTCCACTGTTTCCCCATTTACTTGCTATGAAGTGATGGAACCAGATGTCATGATCTTAGTTTTCTGAATGTTGAGTTTTAAGCCAATTTTTTCACTCTCCTCTTTCACTTTTGTGAAGAGGCTCTTTAGTTCTTTGCTTTCTGCCATAAGTGTGGATCATAAGGAGCACTTAAAATATTATGTATATCTCAAAAGAATACATATTTTAAATGTCAAGCTATTTATCATGATTTCTTATCTAATGCAGTTAGAAAGATTTTAAACAATGTAAATTTTAAAGAAAAATTTGGAAACTAAGAATGCATTCCTGGGCTCACTAAGCGTGGCCGAGAGGAACCTCCCCGCGTCCGAGGACGGGCGGCAGCTGGGAGAAACCACCCTGCGTCCAAGAGACAGCGGCTGAGAGTCCCNATGTCCAGTTCTAACTGTTGCTTCCTGACCTGCATACAGATTTCTCAAGAGGCAGGTCAAGTGGTCTGGTATTCCTATCTCTCTCAGAATTTTCCACAGTTTATTGTGATCCACACAGTCAAAGGCTTTGGCATAGTCAATAAAGCAGAAATAGATGTTTTTCTGTAACAAAGGCTTCATAATCAGATCCTCATATATGTGGAAATTTGATATATGACATATCATTATAAAATTGGGGAGACTGGGGCAAGGGTTTAATACAAGCAGAAGATCTGCATAGAAAAAGTAGATTCCTGGCTCACACCTGAATGCCCATGAACTGTGATAGCTGGTCTATTCATACAGTGATATTGCAATTAATAAATGAGGTAGTTGCATGTATTAGCAATCTCAAAAACTGAGAGATGTAGTTGTAGTAGAATACTGTGTTACAAGAGCATTAAGGTTTAAAAACGTGCAACATAAAGGTGTAGAATATGCATGGTAATAATAGCTCCGAATTCCTGATCATTGTTACCTCTGAATGGTGTATTTGTAATGTTTCATTTCTTAAGGTTAAAAAGAAATGGAAGCAGATGGAGCAGTAATATAAAAAATTATTAAGCTAAGTAATAGGTATCCATTATAGAATTCTTTATACTTGTTTCCATGAAATATTTTTATAAAGTATTAGTATCATCAAATGAAGTATCTTATTTAGGTCCTAATCCAAACAAATTTTCAAAAAGACATTTTTGTGGCAGTTGGAGAAATTTCACTAAGATTGAGTATAAGATTATGTCAAGTAGTTGTTAGGTGTGACAGTGACACTGTATATATAAGAAAGTACCCATGTTTTCAGAGATGCATGTGTAGTGTGTTAGATGATGTAATACAGTTTCTGACACTTACTTTTAAAAAGATAGTTGAAATAAATGGCAAAATCTTGATAATTGGTGATAGGTATGTGGAAGATTGGTGTAATACAATACTCTTTTGAGTTTGTTTGAAAATCTTCATAATTATATATGCAAAAGAAATTGCTCTTTATTAATAACTTGTGCTGTTGGCTACCATATTTGAAATGCTTTGTTACAAAAAATTTTTAAAGTTCTGTTTGTTTCCTGGTTTAAATGTACACAAACATATCTATTTACTGTATATATTATATATAATAAATAACCTATGTCTTATCTAAGTATTTACAAAGTAAGTCAGGGATGAAATTTGATCTGCTTTTCCTCCAGGATTTCTACACTGCTTTTAACTATGAGGAAACATGCCAAAATTTGTATTTAGTTTTAATATTTATTTGAAGTTTTTCTATTTGTAGTGATAACATGGTAGTGAATAGCCCTGTGTAATTTTCAGTAAGTCAGAAGTGGCGGGGATAATTAGCATGAGGAGGTGTTAAGTATATAAACTGGAGCCGTGACAGAATTTTATTAATTTCTCAGAAATTAATAAGCTATTCCAGAAATAATGCTTTTTATTTCACATTTTATGAAATAGCACTTAGAATAGAGTGTTGATATACACACCCACATACAGACACCTTCAGAGTGGTTTCACGTGTTTATGTCTACTCAAGTTTCTGGGTCATTCCCAATCACGTACCTCCTACTGTCTCTTAGATATCCAGCTTGCCTTCAGGATACTTTAGATAGTTACTTTCTGCAGCTAATGTTCTTATATCTGCCTCTGGCTAATGTTTCAAAATATTTTAATAGTGGTGACAAAATGATGTGAAACTGATGTTGAGAGAGTACAGATTTCTTAAATGACTTCACTTAAAATCAGTATGACTAGTTTTTTTTCCTGTTATTGAACTACCACATTGTTAGTCAATTCTTATGATTGTTTGATAATGTTGAATATCTTACAACATTTAAAAGTTCTATAATTGATTTATCTATTTGATTTTTTCAAGTACTTAGACGTTTATGCAGACAAGTGTTCCCGTTATTCTGGCTTGAGGGCCGTGTGATTCCCTTAAAGTTAACACAGAATGTTAGTGGTAGTCTTAGATCTTAAATTATTTTTCCACTGGTTGAGGTAGTTATTGTGCTCTGTAAAGGCAACTGATGATTTTGCAAAGATGAAAAGGTCTTCTGCATAAATATTTTTTATAACATTTAGATGGCAAAAGACATTAAAAAAAAGTTGAGACAACAGCAGACTGGGAAAAGTTTTGTAAGATAAAATAGGAGTAATATCCAGTATATGTAAAATATTATCCAAAATTAGAAGAAAAATTCATCAGAAATCACAGGTAAAAGATATCACCACAGAGAAAATACGTCACTAATAAATATATGAAAAGATGTTCAACATCTCTGTTAATAGGGAACTATAGATGAAAACTCACCATTTTCTATCCATGATACAGACAAGGACTTTAAAAAAATGAAAAAGTGGTTTGGTGTAAGAAAACAGAACACCCACGTATGCTGTTGTTCATCTTTTTTTGAAGTCAGTTTGGGCATACAGTTGTGCTGCTGCTGCTACTAAGTCACTTCAGTCGTGTCCAACTCTGTGTGACCCCATAGATGGCAGCCCACCAGGCTCTCCCATCCCTGGGATTCTCCAGGCAAGAACACTGGAGTGGGTTGCCATTTCCTTCTCCAGTGCATGAAAGTGAAAAGTGAAAGGGAACTTGCTCAGTCATGTCTGATTCTTAGTGATCTCAGGGACTGCAGCTTACCAGGCTCCTCCGCCCATGGGATTTTCCAGGCAAGAGTACTGGAGTGGGGTGCCATTGCCTTCTCTGAACAGTCGTGCTATTTAGGCTTAAATTGTGTAGTAGGATATCAGATCAACTTTATATTTAAGATGTAGTAAGTGAAAGTCACTCAGTCGTGTTTGACTCTTTACGACTCTTTGAACTATATACAGTCCGTGGAATTATCCAGGCCAGAATACTGGAGTGGGTAGCCATTCCATTTGCCAGGGAATCTTCCCAGACCAAGTATTGAACCCAGGTCTTCCTCATTGCAGGTGGTTTCTTTACCAGCTGAGCCACAAGGGAATTGCAGTAAAGGGGTGCTGAAAACTTTATCCCAACTTTAAAAAAGGCTTAACCTGGTAACTGCCATGTACACTGGCTTTCATTTCTCTTTTCCACCAGGGAAGTCCTCAACCATTTCTTGAATTGTGTTTCAATAAATTGTTTTACCATTAAAACAACTTTCTGAGGTGGTTATTTTTATTCCAGTTTTGTAGATGTGGAAATTGAGGCCAGAGTTTAAATAAGTTTAGCCAGTATGTGGAAGAGCCTCAGTTTAGCTCTAAAAGTATGGCGTTAATCACTCTTTGGTTACATAGTTAATAATTAATTGATTTGTGAAACCCAGCATACTTTATATCTTACCTTAATTATTAAAATGATTTCATTTCCTAAGTTAACATTTAAAAATGTAATGCTTAATTTCTTCATTGGAATGTTAACATTATAAACTTAATGCTTTATTTCTTTGTTGGAATGTCAGCCTGATAAAGGTGAACTTTTCCTTAATGGAAAGTGTTTTACTTTTTTGCCCCAGAGGATCTGAAGAGGCAAAATGCAGTTTTACAAGCTGCACAAGATGATTTGGGACATCTTCGGACACAATTGTGGGAAGCCCAAGCAGAGATGGAAAACATCAAGGCCATTGCCACAGTGTCTGAGAATACCAAGCAAGAAGCTATAGATGAAGTGAAGAGACAGTGGAGAGAAGAAGTTGCTTCACTTCAGGCTGTTATGAAAGGTAAAGACAAAGATAATTTCATTTTATGATTTTCTAAGGTAACTGATTCTGATGACTGAGAACATTTGTAGAAGGTCTTAAAATATATCCTGAATTTCATTTGTGGCTTTATGTATTATTGTCTCTAAGATGTACTGTCATATTCAAAACAAAAGGGAAGCCAATGAAATCATAAGCGAATATATTATCTGTATCTTTTAAAAATTTAATGATGGAGAATTATGATGAGAGTGTTACAAATGAAAACTATAGTTCATTATAAGATTTAAAGCAGGGCCTTAAAACAGATTGTCTTATAGGAGACAGGCCAGTAATGTCAATGAATGAAGCTGTATGGGCAGAGGAAGCGTGTTGAACTGGAGACCTCCCATGCAAAGAATAAAGTTACTATTTATAGTTCTGTCACATCCAGTGTTGCCATATTTTTACATTTTAAAGAAAAATTTGGATTTTTATGTGAAATTTTCACTCAGTCTGTGAGGTAGAGTGGCCTATGAGTTAGAATAGGCTTCATGAGCTTCTTGCTGGTGACTGCAGATCTAAAGGAAGAGTAGTGGTTTAATCTCTTATCAGCTGTTAGTGCCACCTGGGAAGTCCCATACTTAATTACTTCTTGCAGTTCTGAAAAAATGATAATGAAATAAGCTGCCTCCTGAATCTTTGGGTTCCTGGAATTAGTTATAATATAAATGTGAAATAGTGGTTACTTTTTTCCCTGTCTTTGCAGTTGTGTGTCATTATTGCCTTAGTACTCTTTATAAGAAGGCAAGTAAGACTAGCACTGTTTCTGAGTGATTGGCTATCATCTAGGGATTACTCTGAACCTCATGTTACAACCCACTATAGCAGCTTGCCCAAATAAGAGTTCATTTTCTCACAGGAGAAGTTTGTAGGTAATCTAGGGCTGGGTACAATGGTTCCTGATGTCAGTTCTTCTCTTTCTTCATTCTTAGCATGTAGTTTTCAACTTCATTTTACTTTGAGGCTGAAAAAAATAACTGTTCCTCCAGTCCACCTCAGTAAAGCAAAAATTTTCTGGAAATCTTCAGCATATTTCCTCCTTGTCCCTGCCCCCGAACTCAGTTTATAGAGGTTTCTGGTTACACATAACTACCAAGACATCTAGAAATTCTAGATTTTAAATTGGGCCATTGATTTCTGGAACAAATTTGGGGTTTTATTAGTAAGGGAGAAAAAATAGTGGAAATTAATGGACAACCAGCAGTGTTTATCACAGGATTGTATTAAAGATAGTCATTTTATAAAGACTATAGAATTTGTGTCTCACTTTAGAATCTTGGGTTATAATAAAACATTATGTCCCTTTTACAGTTTCATATATGTAGTTGTATTGGGGCAACATATTATGTTTGTCCTGGGAGTCATAGAGTTGTATCTAAGAACACAGATTTTAGAATTGGTCTTAGGTTTGAATTCTAGCTCTGTTTCTTTCTAGTTATGAGACATTGGCCAGAGTATTTAACCTTTCTTAAGCTTTTTCTCATCTATAAATTAATATGTTGCACAGGTTTATTCTGAAATTAGAGATGATTTATAGTCCTTAGGAAAACTTCTATGTGTACTAAGAAGTGGAAATGTTAGTTTAGTGTTTTTAGTGAATTAAGAGATTTCCAGAAACTAGGTTTGCTTACGTTCTTTATGTAACTACTTTAAAAATTTTAGTGTGCCAGCTCGTTTTTTCCAAAATGCTTAGACATGAAATATTTGGTGATGTTTTGTAGAAACAGTTCGTGACTATGAGCACCAGTTCCACCTTAGGCTGGAGCAGGAGCGAACACAGTGGGCACAGTATCGAGAATCTGCAGAGAGGGAAATAGCTGATTTAAGGAGAAGGCTGTCTGAAGGTCAAGAGGAGGAAAATTTAGAAAATGAAATGAAAAAGGTATGGGGAAATGTATTCATCTGTAGAAATATTTGAATCCAAATATGTTTGTGGTAATGCATTAACTAATATTGTTATGGTAATAGAAGTTTTACTGTTTTGTTTTCTGTTAGAGGAATTATTTGGGCACAGACCTAAATAGTGTACTAAGTAATTTGATGACCTTCCCCCACATTTATGTATGGGTAACTCTCTCACCTTGCTTCCATCTCATGAGTTCTGTCCTGACCACTTCATTTGACATTGTACCTCCCCATCTCCCTCCCCAACCCACCACAACTTGCTCGGATCTTATTCTGATTTTTCTTTTTCTGTTGCACCTGCTGCTACTGCTCCTGCTGCTAAGTCGCTTCAGTCGTGTCCGACTCTGTGCGACCCCGTAGATGGCAGCCCACCAGGCTCCCCCATCCCTGGGATTCTCCAGGCAAGAACACTGGAGTGGGTTGCCATTTCCTACTCCAGTACGTGAAAGTGAAGTCGCTCAGTCGTGTCCAACTCTTAGCAACCCCATGGACTGCAGCCTACCAGGCTCCTCTATCCATGGCATTTTCCAGGCAAGAGAACTAGAGTGGGTTGCCATTGCCTTCTCCATCTATTACACCTATTTCCTTATAATGTACACAGAGTTCTCCTATTTGGTATGTTTACTGTCTGCTGCCTTTTCCTCCTCACTAGAATGTGAACTTCATGAGGGTAGGAGTCTTTGTTTATTGTGTATCCTAAATGCTTAGGGTAGTGTCTCGCTCATAGGTGCTTAGTAAATATTGCTTGAATGAGTGTTGTTGTTTGGTCTCAACTGAAGCTTGAGAAAAGGTGTTAAGTTTTCCTTCTTTCTCAATATACTGTGGTTCCAGTGTGATGTATATACTGCATATTATGCTTGAACATTTTTACTGTAGGTGCCTGAAAATAGAGCAACTGAATTAGAAGATGGAATATTTTATCATTGAGAAAATTTAAAAAGCTTTTTGGCCAGTTTGATTATGTAAACTTTTATTTTTCAATTAAAATTTTTATTGGTGTATAGTTGATTTACAGTGTTGTGTTAGTTTCAGGTGTACAGTAGAGTAAATCAGTTATGCATATTCAGATATCCACTTTTTAAATTTAAGATTATTTTCCCATGTAGGCCATTATAGAAAATTTTGCTTTCTTAATTTATATACATATGTGTATTTGAAATTACATATAAGATAGTAATTAGAATTTGATTTTTTATTTTCAGTTGAATTAGCCATAATCTTTATTCATACAAGGACTACTTTTATGTATTTAAAAGTTTATTTAATTTTTTTTTTTATAATGTAAAGATCATATGAGAACCCAACACCCAGAACAAAAGCCTGAACCTTGAGGAATAGTTATTTGCATTTTCTTATTTCAGGAGAAGATTGTAATTCAGCTTCTTCATGAGGATCTAACAATGTCTCACGATCATTAGTCAGTCAGTCGTCTACCATAGTTAGCCACAGTAGTCAGTCTTCAGTTCTCTCAAGTCTTTTGAAATGAATTCATAGTTAATGCTATGATTAGATATTTTATTCTGAGCCACAGTACCATTCACATGAGGATAGTTTTCTTCTTTATTCTTCTAATATATTAATAAGAGACATCCCTGGTGGCTCAGTGGTAAACAATCTGCGTGCCAATTCAAGAGATGTGGATTTGATCCCTGGGTCAAAAAAATCCCCTGGAGAAGGAAATGGCAACCCACTCCAGTATTCTTGCCTGGGAAATCCCATGGACAGAGGAGCCTAGTGGGCTACAGTCCATGGGGTCATGAAAGAGTTGGACATGACTTAGCAACTAAACAAGAACAACAACAGTATATTCATAATCATGATTTCCACAGTCCACATAATCATGATTTCCACAGTCCACTTTTTATCCTTTTTAAAATTTTTTTATTTTTTAGAACAGCTTTTGATTTATAAAAAAATGGAAAAGACTAGAGTTCCCATGGCTCAGATTACAATGCGCGGGAGACCTGGGTTCGAACCCTGGGTTGGGAAGATCCCCTGGAGAAGGAAATGGCAGTCCACTCCAGTATTCTTGCCTGGAAAATCCCATGGACAGAGGAGCCTGGTACACTGCAGTCTATGGGGTCGCAAAGAGTTGGACACGACTGAGTGACTTCACTTCACTTCACTCCCAGTTTCCCTTGTTAACATCTTAATATTAGTATGGTACATTTGTCACAGTTAATAAATCTATATTGATTATTTTTAACTAAAGTCCTTTCTTTCTATACAGATTTCATTAGTTTTTACCCAAGTCCTTTTTTCTGTTNCAAAGAGTTGGACACGACTGAGTGACTTCACTTCACTTCACTCCCAGTTTCCCTTGTTAACATCTTAATATTAGTATGGTACATTTGTCACAGTTAATAAATCTATATTGATTATTTTTAACTAAAGTCCTTTCTTTCTATACAGATTTCATTAGTTTTTACCCAAGTCCTTTTTTCTGTTTCAAAATTGCATCCAGGATACCACATTACATTCAGTCATGACTCTTAGGTTTTTTTTGACTATGATAGTGTCTTAGATTTGTTTCTAATGACCTTTCTGTCATTTAAAAAAGTCATCTCTGAAAGTTTCTTTTTTTGATATGTGTCACTTGGAATTGTGAGGTCATCTTTGCATTAATAAATGACTCAATCTGTATTAAATTCTTTGTTGCTTTTCTCCTTTTTTTCACCTGGTGATTTTTATCAGCAAACCTCTGTAAACATTCCAAATTAGCCTTGAGTGAGGATATTTTAAGCTCACATATCTTTTCCTAACAAGACTTAGTTCAAAATAAAATGAATGATGAAATGACTTTGCAAGTACTGGGAAACAAAGTATGTCACTCTTTTTTGAGAGATATCAATTGTTTTTTTAATCTTCACTCACGTTTCTGTGTAGGTAATATTTTCCCTATCACAAGCACTTTAGGATAAGCTTGGGTTGGTTTAAATTCAGTGAATAAGATTAATTTTCATTTTCACTAGAAGGGAAAAAGCAAACTTTTTGAGTCAGTTTTTGTTTCTGTATAAATATGTGTGTATATAAAATGAAAATTAAGTTTACCAATTTATTACTTTATGGATGTTTGCTATTAATCTGTGTTTTTGAGAATGAAGGATGGTTAAACACCATGGCTTTAGGGGTTATTCTTTGAGTTTGTTTCAGGTAGATGTCAAAAGTAAAATGATAAATATTCTGTTTAAAAATTTAGGTTGAAGCCCTTTTATAGAAACATAATTTTCTAATATTTTAGGAAATGTTCTATTTTTATGTTAGAAAATTAGTCCTTTCTATATTTGTAAGAGGTTATGGTTTTTTAAATTTCATAACCAGAATTACAAAAATTAAAGTATTTATTATATGTGTTTATATATATATATATTTTTTTTCATCTCAGTTACTCAGCTAGTTAAAAAGTCACATTTGTGGTTGTTCTCACTTTCTGAGACGACCACATTCTATCTGTGGAATGTATAATCTATCTAAATAAACCTGCTTTCACTTTCCGAAATAAACAAGCAAAAAATTCCTACTTATTCCTGAATTCTAAATGAAATATTTGATAAAGCTGTGATTATGACTTGACATTCAAAGTAATGCAGCATTTAAGAGTAAGACATAGTTCAGTTTTGTGAGTGCTCATACAGTGTCTGCTAGACCTATTATTTCTTACAAAAGTGATAAATTGGTAAGTTGTGACATTTAATTCTTTTTAACAGGCCCAAGAGGATGCTGAAAAACTTCGGTCTGTTGTGATGCCTATGGAAAAGGAAATTGCAGCTTTGAAAGATAAACTGATGGAAGCTGAAGACAAGATTAAAGAGCTGGAGGCCTCAAAGGTTGTGAAAAGTTGTAAAAAGTTTGCTTGGAACCAAAGTTCTACCTGTATGCTCTGAGCAGAATTAGAATACCGAGAGAGTAAAAACTGTAATTTAGACTATACATTGTCAGAATTTTGCTTTCTTCAAAATGCAAGAAAATGCTCGGAGATGATTTTGCCTTTGTGGATATTTAAAATAATGACAATAGTGTTGCTTGTGCTGCTTCATTATGTAGTCAATGTTTGTTTTCGTATCAAAATGAGTATCACTTGCTTTGAAGGAAAATAAGTTGTTCAAAGTTGGCTTTGTTTCCTGACATCAGCCCCAGAATCAATCTTTTAGAAATTATGTAGCTGTAGTGCAGCTGGATTTGTTGGCTATAAAGACCCAAAAGAAAAAAAATAAAATTTGCTGATATACATATCCAAATCTCTGACCACAGGTTATTAATTATTTACAATAAAATGTAGTGAAGGTAAAATGTCTGAAAATGAAAAAAATTAACTCATGGGAAAAGGAATTGTCAAACATTTTAATAATTAATTTAAAAAGTAGGAAAAAATTTAGAGGTAGTAATCAAAAGCACTATATAGGAGTATAGAAAAAAATGTAGGAGTGTAGAAATGGGTGTGTGTATCAGGAATTCTAGTAAATGTAAGCTGATAGTTATCTACTAAAAGAGACTAGGTTTTAAATTTATAATGTAATATAAATTTATATTGCTTGTAAGAGACATACCTAAAATAAAACTACAAGGTAGTATTGAAAAAAAGAGATATTTAAAGCTATGCCTCATACATTCTAATCAAAAGAAAGTTGATACAGCATTTATGAAACAGGGTGAAAGGAAAAAAGAATTAATGGAGATAAAGAGGGCCCCTTTCTAATTTATAATCCATCAATGAGATACAACAGTCATTCACTTGAATGCATTTACATAGCTTTGAAATATGTGAACTAAAAAGTGACAATTAAAAGGAGAATTATTCACAATCATAGTAAACGATTTAAATTGTCCTTTAGCAAATGACAGTGCAAGCAGAAAAAAAATATTAGTAGGGATATAGGAGTTTTGAGCAACTTGGTTAGTAATTTAGATGTGATAGACACAGAATCCTGTCCTTAAAGAGAGAGAGACTATTTTATACAGTAGGAGAGCACAGTAGTTAAGAGGATAGTGCATGGAATAAAGTATTATTATTTTTAGATACATTATACTTTTCATTGTCACAAAGAGTCATTTTATTTTGAAGATGTGTTATGCAAATCCAAATCTCTGACCATAGATTATTAAATATTTACAATAAAATATAGTTAATGTAAAATGTCTGGAAATGAAAATAACTCATGGGAAAAGGAATTGTAAAATATTTAGGGTGTTTTGATTTTTTACCTAAGAATCTAAAAAAAGAACAATAGTACAAACTGTATGAATGGAAGGAAGTAATGCAGATAAGAACAGAAATTAGTGAAATAGAAAAGCAAAAGGAAAATTGAGAATGTAAATATAATGGGAAAAAATGGAAAAACAAATAAGAAAATGAAAAAACTTGTCAACCTGATAAGACTAATCAGGAAAAAAGACAAAAAGACTTAAACCATTAGAAATGAAGCAAGGAAATAACTACAAATCAGTCGAGACTTAAAAATAATAAATACTCTGAGCAGTGTCACAGCAATAAATTTGAAATGAAGTAAGATTGATAAGAAATTTTCTAATGAGAAATAATTAGCCAATATTGTCCTAAGGTATAATAGAGTGGAAAAGGTCAGTTTTTCATTCCAGTCCCCAAAAAAGGCAGTGCCAAAGAACGCTCAAAACTATTGCACAATTGCTCTCATCTCACACGCTAGTAAAGTAATGCTCAAAATTCTCCAAGCCAGGCTTCAGCAANTCGTCCCCTTCTCCTCCTGCCCCCAATCCCTCCCAGCATCAGATTCTTTGCAATGAGTCAACTCTTCGCATGAGGTGGCCAAAGTACCGGAACTTCAGCTTTAGCATCATTCCTTCCAAAGAAATCCCAGGGCCGATCTCCTTCAGAATGAACTGGTTGGATCTCCTTGGAATCCAAAGGACTCATGCTGCAATTCATGGGGTCGCAAAGAGTCAGACACGACTGAGCAACTGAACTGAACTGATGTAGTTAATACCTATTAAAGAAAGTGAATTTGTAGTCGGAATCTCCTTTTCTCCTGTTTCCTTTCCTCCAAAAGACATTAGACTCAATTAGTTTTGCGGCAAGTTTTTCAAACCCCTCAGAAAAAGAATCCTTATATTTTACCAACTGTGTTAGAGAATAGAAAAAGCGTGAAACCTCTCAACTCCTTTTATGAGACTTATATAACTTCATTAGAAACAAACTCACTAAAAAGTATTAAATTGTAGATCTATCTCCTTTAAGAATACAGAAACAAAATTTCTCAGCAGAGTAACTAAAAAAAAAAAAAAAGCAAAAAAGACATGATCAAAAAGGGATCATCCTGGGGCTTCCCTGGTAGTCTGGTGGTTAAAATTGTGTTCTTAATGCTGGGGGCACAGGTTTGATCCCTGGTCAGGGAACTAAGATTCCACATGCCACCTTATGCAGCATGTGGCCAGAAAAAAAAAACGAGATCTTTCCAGTAATTTAGGATGTTATATCACCAGAAAATCTATTATTTTTGCGTACCACATAAAGAGATTATAGGAGAAACGTAATATATTCATCTTAGATTTAGAAAGGCATTTTATAAATTTAAATACCCTGTAGCGACTTCACTTTCATTTTTCACTTTCATGCATTGGAGAACGAAATGGCATTGCACTCCAGTGTTCTTGCCTGAAGAATCCCAGGAACGGGGGAGCCTGGTGAGCTGCCATCTATGGGGTCGCACAGAGTCGGATACGACTGAAGTGCCTTAGCAGCAGCAGCAGCAACAATAAATAAAGGGCTGTTTATCAAACCTTCAGCAAACCTCAAACTTCATGGTGAATGTTTAACAACCTTTACTGTTAATGACAGGAGCAATATGAGGAAACTCGTGCTCAGTGCTCAGTGATTTTGTTCAAACTGCTTATGTGTTCCTAGTTGACACTGCTTATGTGGTCCTAGAGGCATAGCAACTGGAAAGAAAGCAGTGAAACTGATTTTCTTTTTAATGGGAAAGCAGTAACATGTTGGACATACTGAATTTCCTTTGCCCTCAACTGAATTACCACCTCTCCAGGTGATAGGGAAAGTACCTGATGACAAATCAGCCCTTTGTCATGCTTGGTTAGTGCGTTTCTGATTGGCTGACAGCCTTCAGCAAAGCATCAGATGGCAGCTTAAATAATCATTTTAGTCCGTGACTAGGAGTGAAGATTACTGAATAATCAGTTTTAGTCCGTGACTAGGTCTAGGAGTGAAGATTACTGAAAACAGATCAGCCAGCTATTTCAATTTGGAGAAATGGGAAGATAAAAGGCATAAATATGACCTTGAAAGTGAAATGAGACATAAAAGGTGAAAGTTACATAGCCAAAATTTAGGATGGACAATTTGTAAGGAAGGGAAGAGCAAGTGATTCTTACGTGGGGTAAAATTACAATTTATTTTGGTTATTGATATTGTTTCAGATATTAGACTGTATTGTTAATACTTGAATATTAATTAATATTTGAATACTAGTTAATAGAAATAAGACACTTAAAGATGTTATTTTTAAAAGTACTCTGCACTTCAAGTGTCTGTTTATTATGGTATGAGTTTATTTTTTCCATCACGACTTCCCGTTTTTTCTTTTCATGAATTTATGCCTATGAAAATGTCTCCTTTTTGTAAATTTAAGGCATCTGGATTTACCTCACCAGAAATTAAAGACAAGCAAATTTACAAGAGTATGACACCATTTTTATATTTAGGAAGTATACTGATTAAAAACAACAAAAATAAAAAAAACCACAGTAACCTTGGTTCACTGAGTATGTGATAAAATGAGCACATGTGTGTATTGCTCAAGGAGCAGAGATTGGAATTCCACCACCTTTTTAAAAGCTAGGTACAAAGATGTTATGTGTAATCTCAATTGCATATTGACTTTGGTGATGATTATGGATAATGCTTACTATTAATTATTGTCAATTAAGTTATTTTCCCCGGGCTTCCCTGGTAGCTCAGTTGGTGAAGAATCCTCCTGCAATGCAGGAGACCCTGGTTCAATTCCTGGGTCAGGAAGATCTGCTGGAGAAAGGATAGGCTACCCACTCCAATATTCTTGGGCTTCCCTGGTGGCTCAACTGGTAAAGAATCCTCCTGCAATGTGGGACACCTAGGTTTGTTCCCTGGGTTGGGAAGATCCCCTGGAGAAGGGAACAGCTACCCACTCCAGTGTTTTGGCCTGGAAAACTCCATTGACTGTATAGTCCATGGGGTCGCAAATAGGCAGACACGACTGAGCTGGGAAAATATATTTTCCTAGTTTTCTATAGTAAGTATGTGTTTATTTTGTAAATTTGGTGTAAATTTAAATATATGTAAATATAAATGTAATTTTCTTTCAAGACACCTCTAGAACATTATGCCTAAGATAGAAACTGTTGAAAGTTTTAATTTAATAGAATTGCATCTTTTTCAGGTGAAAGAGCTGAATCATTATCTGGAAGCTGAGAAATCTTGTAGGACTGATCTAGAGATGTATGTAGCTGTTTTGAATACTCAGAAATCCGTTTTACAGGAAGATGCTGAGAAACTTCGGAAAGAATTGCATGAAGGTAAATACACACACACACACACACACACACACTTTATATATTTTTAATCAGTCTATAAGAGAATTGTATAAGTAAAATTTGGCATTGATTAATAAGAATAACAAATTCCAAAATGCCTGTCCAACATGTTAGTGATTCAGTTTAAGCTTTACAGTTGGTTTGAAAAGGTATTTGGATTTTTGGTGGCTTCTTGTTTCTCCAGGACCCCAGTAAGAACTCACAGGTCATAAGCTCTGGGCAGACAGGGAATAGGAAATTTCTACTTAAACTGCTTTGCCCCAGACTGACTTTGATAGAGACAAATTAGCAAAAGTGAAAATGGGACTGAGAGGGCAGGTGGTATATTCTGGTGTTCTTAACTAACACCGCTGTTTATAAGAAATAATTTTTATTTTGCTAACCTAGTAGCAGAGTGATGCAGAAATTGACTCTGATTTTTCAGGATAGGAGAAATAGGCTTATCATTTCCCATTAAAATATACATTTGTCTTTAATTCTTCTAATGAATCTTATATACCTGAGATTCTTTTTTTTTTTTTTTTTAACCTGAGATTCTTAAACTTGTTGTGTCACAGACTCCTTTGGCAGTCTTGTGAAGCCCTCTCAGAATAATGTTTTTAATACATAAAATATATAGAATTATAAAATTAATTATATTATAAAACAGGAAAATAGAAATAACTGCAAACTTATGCCATAGTAATGAATGTACTGTTTTATCAGTACATTAAATAACAAGGTCCAGTACCAGGTCCAATAACTACTGTAATTTTGAAGTGTGATGAGCATAAATAATGAGATATCTGCAACAACTGTACTAAGATACAGAAGTATCTATGACTTTTGTTGGTGACCAGTTCATGGGTATTGTTACACTTACTGTGGTTTGTTGCCTATATTTTATAATTGAAGGAAATGGCTAAATTTCAGTTAGAGGTTAGTGAACATAAAGATCTAAATTTTTATCTAAATGTTAATGGAATTCTTGAAATCTTACACTTGTTGCAGCTTATACTAGTAACATGTTTTAATGTGAAAATATAGGACTGTGGTAATGGAAAATATAGTTCTTTCATAAAAAATTCATGGAAATTGGTTTTTTTTAATCCCAAAATAGTAGGGATACTGAAATTATATAAACTTACAGAATTATTTTATAAAATGTTGTTAAATTAATCCAAAATTTGAGTCTTTGGATTTCAGAAAATGCTTTTCAAAAGTGCTGCTGCAGTCAAAAAGACACTCAAACTCTGAAAGAGTGTCTAAAAGAAACAGGAGTTTCTGTTTAACCTATATGTCCAAACCCCTTCCAGCAGTAGAGCAAGACTACCAAACCTTCCTAATATGCCTGGGAAAGTGTCTGAGAAGTTTCACTAAAAGGAGTAAAGGGATAGAGTAATTTCTACTGAAACAGTCATACCAAAAAACAGTATTTACATGAAAAGAAGATAGTTAAAAATTAAGCAGCAATTTTGTGTCTTCTGTATCTGGCTTTTCCGAAGGGTTTTAAATTTTACCTTCTAGGGAGTTAAGTTTTACAGCAGTGTGGAGGGTAGGATAGAGAGGTCCAGACAAGTGGCAGGAAGAGTAATGGAAGGACCCCTGTTGTAGCTGTCTGTGTCCTAAATCTAAGGCAGAAGGCAGAAGACGTCTGTCATATTGAACAGGAGGTAGCCTTATTATAGGCCTCTGTCATAGTTGAATGTGAGAAGTCAGAAGTATGAGTCATCGTTCAGGTTTCTGGCTTGGATGACTGGGTGGATGGGCTGATAGGTGATACCATCTACTCCTTTTTTCTGAAGATGGCTGAGCTGATGAATGTTGATAACAGAAGCATTTACAAAGGTTCTTTGACTTATCCTGAGAGGTAAAACTAAATGGGCTCAAGAAGGATTCCTGGATAACAAGTTTATTCAGAATGTATTAAATTAGGAGTGGTGACTGTGCATTCGGCTGTAAGAGCGATATTTCCCAAAATGTATTCCCTAGAACATTGGTTATGTGAGTGGCATTGTGGAAAGGACTTTGGTAAAAGAGAACATAGATATACTTAAGACCCTGAGTTCAAAGTCCTACAATAAAGAAATTTTCATTAAAAAAAAAAGTTTTTAACTCAAAGTTTCTGAAACTTACTGAGCACAGAAATCTCTTTTCACATGTTCCTCTTCCTAGGAACATACTCTGAGAGACTCTTACTTAGAGAGGTTGTGGGGACAGCTGCCTTGATCTACGGCAGTTTGCCCTGGGTTCTTGTCAGAGACAGAATCCCAGACTGGAAGACATTGACCAAACCTGGCTTGGTAGGCCTATGTTAAAGAAATTGCCTACCATTAAAATTCAGTGTTTTTGATTTGGGGATTCCTAAACAGTTTGCCATCTCTTGGAGCAAGAGCGACAACAACACAACCAGTTAAAACACACGTGGCAGAAGGCCAATGACCAGTTCCTGGAGTCTCAACGTTTGCTGATGAGGGACATGCAGCGAATGGAAATTGTGCTAACTTCTGAACAGCTCCGACAAGTTGAAGAACTGAAGAAGNATAATCATTTTAGTCCGTGACTAGGAGTGAAGATTACTGAATAATCAGTTTTAGTCCGTGACTAGGTCTAGGAGTGAAGATTACTGAAAACAGATCAGCCAGCTATTTCAATTTGGAGAAATGGGAAGATAAAAGGCATAAATATGACCTTGAAAGTGAAATGAGACATAAAAGGTGAAAGTTACATAGCCAAAATTTAGGATGGACAATTTGTAAGGAAGGGAAGAGCAAGTGATTCTTACGTGGGGTAAAATTACAATTTATTTTGGTTATTGATATTGTTTCAGATATTAGACTGTATTGTTAATACTTGAATATTAATTAATATTTGAATACTAGTTAATAGAAATAAGACACTTAAAGATGTTATTTTTAAAAGTACTCTGCACTTCAAGTGTCTGTTTATTATGGTATGAGTTTATTTTTTCCATCACGACTTCCCGTTTTTTCTTTTCATGAATTTATGCCTATGAAAATGTCTCCTTTTTGTAAATTTAAGGCATCTGGATTTACCTCACCAGAAATTAAAGACAAGCAAATTTACAAGAGTATGACACCATTTTTATATTTAGGAAGTATACTGATTAAAAACAACAAAAATAAAAAAAACCACAGTAACCTTGGTTCACTGAGTATGTGATAAAATGAGCACATGTGTGTATTGCTCAAGGAGCAGAGATTGGAATTCCACCACCTTTTTAAAAGCTAGGTACAAAGATGTTATGTGTAATCTCAATTGCATATTGACTTTGGTGATGATTATGGATAATGCTTACTATTAATTATTGTCAATTAAGTTATTTTCCCCGGGCTTCCCTGGTAGCTCAGTTGGTGAAGAATCCTCCTGCAATGCAGGAGACCCTGGTTCAATTCCTGGGTCAGGAAGATCTGCTGGAGAAAGGATAGGCTACCCACTCCAATATTCTTGGGCTTCCCTGGTGGCTCAACTGGTAAAGAATCCTCCTGCAATGTGGGACACCTAGGTTTGTTCCCTGGGTTGGGAAGATCCCCTGGAGAAGGGAACAGCTACCCACTCCAGTGTTTTGGCCTGGAAAACTCCATTGACTGTATAGTCCATGGGGTCGCAAATAGGCAGACACGACTGAGCTGGGAAAATATATTTTCCTAGTTTTCTATAGTAAGTATGTGTTTATTTTGTAAATTTGGTGTAAATTTAAATATATGTAAATATAAATGTAATTTTCTTTCAAGACACCTCTAGAACATTATGCCTAAGATAGAAACTGTTGAAAGTTTTAATTTAATAGAATTGCATCTTTTTCAGGTGAAAGAGCTGAATCATTATCTGGAAGCTGAGAAATCTTGTAGGACTGATCTAGAGATGTATGTAGCTGTTTTGAATACTCAGAAATCCGTTTTACAGGAAGATGCTGAGAAACTTCGGAAAGAATTGCATGAAGGTAAATACACACACACACACACACACACACACTTTATATATTTTTAATCAGTCTATAAGAGAATTGTATAAGTAAAATTTGGCATTGATTAATAAGAATAACAAATTCCAAAATGCCTGTCCAACATGTTAGTGATTCAGTTTAAGCTTTACAGTTGGTTTGAAAAGGTATTTGGATTTTTGGTGGCTTCTTGTTTCTCCAGGACCCCAGTAAGAACTCACAGGTCATAAGCTCTGGGCAGACAGGGAATAGGAAATTTCTACTTAAACTGCTTTGCCCCAGACTGACTTTGATAGAGACAAATTAGCAAAAGTGAAAATGGGACTGAGAGGGCAGGTGGTATATTCTGGTGTTCTTAACTAACACCGCTGTTTATAAGAAATAATTTTTATTTTGCTAACCTAGTAGCAGAGTGATGCAGAAATTGACTCTGATTTTTCAGGATAGGAGAAATAGGCTTATCATTTCCCATTAAAATATACATTTGTCTTTAATTCTTCTAATGAATCTTATATACCTGAGATTCTTTTTTTTTTTTTTTTTAACCTGAGATTCTTAAACTTGTTGTGTCACAGACTCCTTTGGCAGTCTTGTGAAGCCCTCTCAGAATAATGTTTTTAATACATAAAATATATAGAATTATAAAATTAATTATATTATAAAACAGGAAAATAGAAATAACTGCAAACTTATGCCATAGTAATGAATGTACTGTTTTATCAGTACATTAAATAACAAGGTCCAGTACCAGGTCCAATAACTACTGTAATTTTGAAGTGTGATGAGCATAAATAATGAGATATCTGCAACAACTGTACTAAGATACAGAAGTATCTATGACTTTTGTTGGTGACCAGTTCATGGGTATTGTTACACTTACTGTGGTTTGTTGCCTATATTTTATAATTGAAGGAAATGGCTAAATTTCAGTTAGAGGTTAGTGAACATAAAGATCTAAATTTTTATCTAAATGTTAATGGAATTCTTGAAATCTTACACTTGTTGCAGCTTATACTAGTAACATGTTTTAATGTGAAAATATAGGACTGTGGTAATGGAAAATATAGTTCTTTCATAAAAAATTCATGGAAATTGGTTTTTTTTAATCCCAAAATAGTAGGGATACTGAAATTATATAAACTTACAGAATTATTTTATAAAATGTTGTTAAATTAATCCAAAATTTGAGTCTTTGGATTTCAGAAAATGCTTTTCAAAAGTGCTGCTGCAGTCAAAAAGACACTCAAACTCTGAAAGAGTGTCTAAAAGAAACAGGAGTTTCTGTTTAACCTATATGTCCAAACCCCTTCCAGCAGTAGAGCAAGACTACCAAACCTTCCTAATATGCCTGGGAAAGTGTCTGAGAAGTTTCACTAAAAGGAGTAAAGGGATAGAGTAATTTCTACTGAAACAGTCATACCAAAAAACAGTATTTACATGAAAAGAAGATAGTTAAAAATTAAGCAGCAATTTTGTGTCTTCTGTATCTGGCTTTTCCGAAGGGTTTTAAATTTTACCTTCTAGGGAGTTAAGTTTTACAGCAGTGTGGAGGGTAGGATAGAGAGGTCCAGACAAGTGGCAGGAAGAGTAATGGAAGGACCCCTGTTGTAGCTGTCTGTGTCCTAAATCTAAGGCAGAAGGCAGAAGACGTCTGTCATATTGAACAGGAGGTAGCCTTATTATAGGCCTCTGTCATAGTTGAATGTGAGAAGTCAGAAGTATGAGTCATCGTTCAGGTTTCTGGCTTGGATGACTGGGTGGATGGGCTGATAGGTGATACCATCTACTCCTTTTTTCTGAAGATGGCTGAGCTGATGAATGTTGATAACAGAAGCATTTACAAAGGTTCTTTGACTTATCCTGAGAGGTAAAACTAAATGGGCTCAAGAAGGATTCCTGGATAACAAGTTTATTCAGAATGTATTAAATTAGGAGTGGTGACTGTGCATTCGGCTGTAAGAGCGATATTTCCCAAAATGTATTCCCTAGAACATTGGTTATGTGAGTGGCATTGTGGAAAGGACTTTGGTAAAAGAGAACATAGATATACTTAAGACCCTGAGTTCAAAGTCCTACAATAAAGAAATTTTCATTAAAAAAAAAAGTTTTTAACTCAAAGTTTCTGAAACTTACTGAGCACAGAAATCTCTTTTCACATGTTCCTCTTCCTAGGAACATACTCTGAGAGACTCTTACTTAGAGAGGTTGTGGGGACAGCTGCCTTGATCTACGGCAGTTTGCCCTGGGTTCTTGTCAGAGACAGAATCCCAGACTGGAAGACATTGACCAAACCTGGCTTGGTAGGCCTATGTTAAAGAAATTGCCTACCATTAAAATTCAGTGTTTTTGATTTGGGGATTCCTAAACAGTTTGCCATCTCTTGGAGCAAGAGCGACAACAACACAACCAGTTAAAACACACGTGGCAGAAGGCCAATGACCAGTTCCTGGAGTCTCAACGTTTGCTGATGAGGGACATGCAGCGAATGGAAATTGTGCTAACTTCTGAACAGCTCCGACAAGTTGAAGAACTGAAGAAGAAAGATCAGGTGAATAGTGGTTTTGTAGGGCTTGTTTGCTTTGTGAGTAAACCAGCCCACCCCAACATGTGATCGTATATTATTTTATGTGTATTACATATTGACTTAAGCCTGAAACAAGGTTGATGTATTCCATTTCAGAAAACATTATAGCTGTATATGAGGGATTTTGTTTTTCAACTTTAGAAATGGCCTTCTCTGGGTGGGTGGGAAGGAATGACTTAGAAATGACCCTCTTCAGTCTGCAGGTGCAGTAGTGCATATTTCTGAGAAAATCTTTCTCTACAGTTCGGTCTGCTTTTCAGACAGAAGTCTGAGAAGTTTAAAGTCTCAACCTGAGGATTTAGGTTCTAAAGTACAGATCTAATTGTGTTAATCCAGGCCATGTCCTCCACTCCAGTATTCTTGCCTGGAAAATCCCATGGACAGAGGAGCCTGGTAGGGTACAGTCCATGGGGTCGCAAAGAATTGGACACGACTGAGCGATTTCACTTTCACTTTTCACTTTCATGCATTGGAGAAGGAAATGGCAACCCACTCCAGTGTTCTTGTCTGAAGAATCCCAGGGATGGGGGAGCCTGGTGGGCTGCCGTCTGTGGGGTCGCACAGAGTTGAACACGACTGACGTGACTTAGCAGCAGCAGCAGCAGGCCATGTCTTTCTTGACATTGCTCTAAAAGTCTTATTAGAAGGTAATGGCTGAGGATGGAGAGGCTGAGTGGTGTGAAAAGACAGGTATCTAGAGTTCTACATACCCAGCATGCTATTATTTTAAAAATTATTTAAATTAAAAAAAATTATTTAAATTATGTGAGTAATACATAAATACATTCTTGTGTTAAAGTACCTTGTTTTAAATACAAAGTGAGAAAATAAAGTGATAAAATTAAACTCTCCCTTGATATCTCACACACCTCCCTTCCCAGAAATAGCCACTTTTTAAATCAGGAATAATCCATTTGGAAGGTAGTATTCAAGACCATTTCTTTGTGTTTATAAGTGTATGGTTAGGTTGGTTTGTTTGTTCCCCATACAGCTAGAATCATGGTATAAGTATTCTGTAGCTTATTTTTCTCATAAGTGTCATCTTAGATATATTTTTCTGAGGTCTATCTTATTCTTGTTAACTGGTAGCATGGTGTACCGTAATTGATTTAGTCTTTTTCTTTGTAGTGGACATCTAGATGGTTTCTTTCCTTTCTTTTGGTCATGTAAAATAGTTTTACAGCTAATATACTATGTTGTATATATATTGTGTATAGAAATACTTCCTTGGGATGGTGTCCTTAGGAAAATAGTTTCTTAGGATAGCTATTTAGAAGTTATTCTAGGTATTGTAACAAATATTTTGTTACCTTGTATAGTTCAGATTAGATTTTGTTTTTCAGAAGTTTCTTTTTAAATTTCTTTTCTGTCTCTTGTCTGACTCATTTACCTTGTATGTAGACACAGTCAACTTGAGGATTTAGATTCTAAAGTACAGATCTAATCATGCTCTTTTGCTTCCCATTAGAACAGTCTAAACTCCAGAACTGGTCATTTAAGGCCTGTGTGCCAGTATTGTGCCACGGCTTTATATGTAAACTTTATCTCATGTGGTTTTCAAAACAGATACACTCAAGAAAACTTTCCACATGAGACAGGGACTAATGGCATATCTGAGGGTTGAACAGTCTCTGGTTCTAGAGTCTAAGCACTTAATCATCATCCCTTTCTCCATGTATCTTTCTATTCATATGCCTGCTCTTCCATGCCTCTGGCTCTTTTATATACTTTTTCCCCTGGAACCCTTGCTTTTCTCAAAATTAGGAGACTCATCTTACCAATTCTTCCAGGTCCAGCTGAAGTGTTACTCTCTTTGGGCCCCCTTTCTGGCTGCCTTAGGTGAAATCTTTATTTTGTTCTTCTGTACAACCTTGTACATACTTGAATAGTAGTCTAATTGTGTGTGTGTCCCTCACCACTGGAGTGTTTGGGTGGGGGGCATTGAGGATATTTTTCATCTTTGTTTAGTGAATTATTGTTACCAACTTTATTAGTTCATTTGTATTTCATATTAATTTTTACATGTTCCAAATGGATGTGTAATGGCATAACTTTTTCCTGTTTGTTTCCACAATAACCTGAGGGAATATTCTGTGTTAATTTTCTTTCTTGGATCACTTGAAGAAGAGGAGTGATTTGCTTTCTTTTGTTTGGCATTTCACATAGTATACTTCTATATTTGTTTTGAGTGGTTAAAGAACCATTCAGTATACATTACCTGAGTAATATGTATTTTTTCTTCCTAACTTTCAGGAGGAAGATGAACAGCAAAGACTTAGTAAGAGAAAGGATCACAAAAAAACAGATGTTGAAGAGGAAGTAAAAATACCAGTAGTGTGTGCTTTAACTCATGAAGAATCTTCAGCTCAGTTATCAAATGAGGAGGTACAGTGACCCTATAATTAAAATCATTATATACACAGTATTTCCATTTTTAGCTTCTCATACATCAGTCAGTTACGTTGTTCATTTGGGAAGTGTGTATACTACTAGGTGAAAATTAGATAAAATAACTTTTATATTCAGTTATTTTTACAGTATTATGTGTGTGTGTGTGTGTTAGTATTATAGTTAGTTCTGTTTGAAACGTGCAGGTTCTCTCATCGTCTGTGAAACAGATTTTTTTTTTTCCTAGTGGTTCCAAAATTAAAATATTAGAAGAAAATTTAAGTAATATCTTCAAAATCTTTTCTGATATGAATAAATATTTCTGATACTTTGAGCTTTCGTTTAAAGGAAAAGGAATTATCTAAAGTATTGAAACACTTAATTCTTTGTGGCATGTATTTGAGTGTTAACAAGTATTAGGTATTAAGCCCTGAGAACAGTGGCTGGGTTTGGAAGACTGTGATGGGGTAGGGTAGGACATTTCTGGTATTGGAAATGGGTCGAGTAGAGAGACCTGGAGGTGGAAAGTGTAAGGCGGTATTCCTGTGGTGTCATCACCTCTCACCCACATGTGGCAAGTGCCTGCTCATTACCTTTCCTGTTTTTAGCCTGTCCCACTCCACTGTACCCTCAGCATTACTATCAGATTGGTTTTGCTTAAGTGCAGCTATAGTCAGGCTACTCCTCTACTCAGAACCACCACTCAGTCACATTACTTACATAAGTAAGTACAAGGTTCTTACTCAGATAGTCAAGACTCTCCATAATATGCACTCTGTTTTAACCACATTGGTTATCTTGTTGTGCTGTACTCTCCACCTTACATGTTGATTCCTTCACCTGGAATGTTTACCTCCCTATGCCTTTCTGAGTTCTGGAATCCTTCTATTCATCCTTCAGGACTCCAGCTAAATACCTCCTTTCAGGGAAGGAAATGCTTCTGTTAATTGACTTCAGGGTAAAAAAACTAAGGTCCCCAGCTTGCCATATAAGAGCCTTACTTACCATGCTCTCCGCTTCATCACAGCAGAGCTTTCTACTCACTGTGCATGCTCATGTGCATTGTCTGTACTGTCTAGAGTTTCATACTCATTCCCCCACCTCCTTTCCCTGCCTGGTGAACCAGTTTCAGTTAAATTGGATACGGATCTTGTCTCACTTTCAAAGGTATCATGTTTGTGTTTAGTTTGCAGATTTATGCTGAACCATGTATAGTCTACTTCCTGGTGGCTCATATTTCCATGTTTATGGATTATTTGACATTGAAAAAATGCTTTAAAAAAAATCCTAGTGGACACTGAAAAGTATGATGTAATTGTTTTTGTACATTCTCTGTGTTGGCTCATACACTGGGAACCTTGGCCTGATTTTGCTTTGTGCTTTTTTAAATAGTTAGACTTCCAAGAGAATGTCTCAGTTTTTGTGTACTGCCAAATATTATGCGGTTTCTGCATCATGCAGTCCTGTGTCCAGGAATGTTTGGGAAAGTTTCATACTTTAAAAAAATATTTTAGCAGGAAAACAGGAAAGGGAAATTTGTTGTGATTTACAGTGAGTTGAAGCACTTAAAATTTTTAAATTCCATCTTAACAGATTTATAATGTTTATAACATTATTTTCTGACACTGAAATCTCTTATAGACTTTCAGATCTGATGTTTTGCAGTGTGAATGTTGAATGTATACTTGTTTTGTATTGAGGGTCAGTGACAGTTTACCTTAGCCTGTTGATTTAAAGTTAATATGGACTGCTCTAGAGACTTAATTAGATAATAATATATTGCTAAAGACACTTAGAATGCGTAGGACCCATATTTTCTTTGATCTAATGCTTAGAATGTGCTTTTATCACTACAAAAGTAGTATATACTTATTATGGACAATTTGGAAAGTAGAGAAAGTCACACCGAGTAAAAATAACTGATAATTCTACTACTGAGAGATACCACTGCTAACATTTTGGTATGTACCTCTTTCTCTCTTTTTCCATTTCCAAAGGTAACATATGTGTGTTTCTATTTGTCCTTTTTAAACATAATACAGATTGTAACTATATAATGTTTTATGTACATTTCCCACTTAAATATATTTATAAAGGTTTTGGTACATCAGTAAATGTTTTCGTTGAAAATGTTATTTGATTACTAACAGTATTTCAGCATGTAAGTATACTGTAATTCCTTAATCTCCTACAGATTGGTTTGTGCCCAGGTTTTAATTGATAAAGGTAACTGAGTGATGACTTAGAGAGATGAATGCCACTGAACAAAAGTTTTAACCTTACAGCTGCCTAGACATGAGCGTTATGGCACACCATGCAGAGCCACATGGTGGAAGACCCATCAGAGCTGGTCATGAAGCAAGAGCAGTAGCAGGGGGAAAGCGTGGACCACAGCTATTACTGGGATTTTCAAGGGAAAAGCAGGGCAGGGTAGATCACATAGGACTGGCTAGTTGTTGTAACTCCAGTGGGCTTTGGGGCAGAGAATCTGTCTTCAGTTTTCTGGTACCTGGCCCTGGGTTCATTTAGGGCAGGGGAAATACTGGCTTGGTGGATAAGAGTTAGATAAAGGAGTTGGTTGGGGGTGTTGACTTCGGATTGGTTGATTTGGATGTGAAAGACATAGTGATAAGCAACTTGTTTATTATTTCTGAGTGTTAGCTAAATTGGAAGAGGCAGTCACTCCTCAGCCAGAAAGGCCTTCAAAAGGTCAAAAACATCATAAAATATAGAAAATAAACACAGGTTGTTTCATTTTTCGCTAGTAAAAAATATTTCATTATTATGAGTAATGCCATAATGTTATTATATATAATTCTTTGTTGTATAAAAAATCATGAGTTTATCTGATTATTTCCATAATGTAAGTTCTTGGGAAAAGAACTGCTGAGTTTAAGAGCATAAACAAACATATTGTTGAATCATCTTTCAGAAACACTGTAACAGTTTACACTCCCCTATAAGTCCATATTCCTTATAAGTAAGTTGGTTTTAGAAAAGGTAGAGGAACCACAGATCAAATTGCCAACATCTGCTGGATCATCGAAAAAGCAGGAGAGTTCCAGAAAAACATCTATTTCTGCTTTATTGACTGTGCCAAAACCTTTGACTGTGTGGATCACGATAAACTGTGGAAAATTCTGAAAGAGATGGGAATACCAGATCACCTGACCTGCCTCTTGAGAAACCTGTATGCAGGTCAGGAAACAACAATTAGAACTGGGCATGGAACAACAGACTGCTTCCAAATAGGAAAAGGAGTACATCAAGGCTGTATATTGTCACCCTGCTTATTTAACTTCTATGCAGAATACATCATGAGGAACGCTAAACTGGAAGAAACACAAGCTGGAATCAAGATTGCTGGGAGAAATAGCAATAACCTCAGATATGCATAAGATACCATCCTTATGGCAGAAAGTGAAGAGGAACTAAAGAGCCTCTTGATGAAAGATCATAGCATCTGGTCCCATCATTTCATGGCAAATAGATGGGGAAACAGTGGCAGACTATTCTTTTGGGCTCCAAAATCACTGCAGATGGTGACTGCAGCCATGACATTAAAAGATGCTTACTCCTTAGAAGGAAGGTTATGACTGACTTATATAGCATATTGTAAAGCAGAGACATTACTTTGCTGACTAAGGTCCATCTAGTCAAGGCTATGGTTTTTCCAGTAGTCATGTATGGATGTGAGAGTTGGACTGTGAAGAAAGCTTAGTGCCAAAGAATTGATGCTTTTGAACTGTGGTGTTGGAGAAGACTCTTGAGAGTCCCTTGGACTGCAAGGAGATCCAACCAGTCCATTCTAAAGGAGATCAGTCCTGGGTGTTATTTGGAAGGAATGATGCTAAAGCTGAAACTCCAGTACTTTGGCCACCTTATGCGAAGAATTGACTCATTGGAAAAGACTGATGCTGGGAGGGATTGGGGGCAGGAGGAGAAGGGGACTACAGAGGATGAGATGGCTGGATGGCATCACCGACTCGATGGACGTGAGTCTGAGTAAATTCTGGGAGTAGGTGATCAACAGGGAGGCCTAGCGTGCTTCGATTCATGTGGTTGCAGAGAATTGGACACGACTGAGCTACTGTAACTGAACTGAAGTACTGCTCTGAGCACCCTGGTCTGTGCTTCTTAAACGGCCCTAACAGATTTTTACCCCATCCCTTTCCCTCTTTAGAGCGACAATAGCATTGTGTATGATAGTGTTAGATGTCGGGTCTTTTATAAGCTGGCAGAATGCATTCTCATCCCAGCTTCTATGAGGCTGCTTATCTGGGACCTTTGCCATAGCTTGCTCAGTATGTGCTAGATTTGTGTTCCTTGGCCATCTGAATTTCACAGATTAAAAACCCTGAGATTTTGTTTTTCAGTCCTTGTTTGAGTAACAGTTTTATCTGCATTTCCGGTGATTGAAAAGGCAGTTGAATCGTAGGAAACATAAAATGAAAATTTTAGAGCAGATTATCAATTTTGCGGGAGGCCACGGGGAAGGTGGTTTTGGGGGGGGGTGGTGTTCGGTTCAGAATGCTTTATTTTCCTGATGGATTCTTTTTGAATCATATAATTTATTTGTATTTTAAGTCGTATTTTTACCAGGGAATTCAGTCTTTACTGGGTAAGGTTACGGGTGTTTTTTTTTTTAGTGATAAACTTTGAAATTATGAGTTTAGTTGTACTCTGATTAAAACATGGCTCGGTCCCTCAATGCGTGTTCTGCTGTATACAAACTTTTTATTAGGCTGAGCCACTATGTTTTTGAACTTTGTCACTTGCTTTTCTCGTTTATGTTTGCAGTCATGGTTGATGATTACATTGATAAGCATAAGGTCTCAAGCAAATGGGGTCTGGCCTGGGTATTTTCATTGACCCTAAGCACGCTTATAAAATAACTTTGTTTGTAATCAGTAGTGGACGGGGGGTAAGTTTGGAAAATGAGAAAACTTTAGAAACTGTTCCTTTGGAGAGGAAAAAGAGAGAAAAGGAACAATTCTGTAAACTATTTATTGGTGGCTTGAGCTTTGAAACTATGGAAGAAAGTTTGAGGAACTACTACGAGCAATGGGGAAAACTTACAGATTGTGTGGTAATGAGGGATCCTGCAAGCAAAAGATCAAGAGGATTTGGTTTTGTGACTTTTTCTTCCATGGCTGAAGTTGATGCTGCCATGGCTGCAAGACCTCATTCAATTGATGAGAGAGTGGTTGAGCCAAAACGTGCTGTTGCAAGAGAAGAATCTGGAAAGCCAGGGGCTCGTGTAACTGTGAAGAAGCTGTTTGTTGGTGGAATTAAGGAAGATACTGAGGAACATCATCTTAGAGATTACTTTGAGGAATATGGAAAAATTGATACCATTGAGATAATTACTGACAGGCAGTCTGGAAAGAAAAGAGGCTTTGGATTTGTTACTTTTGATGACCATGATCCTGTGGATAAGATTGTGTTACAAAAATACCATACTATCAATGGTCATAATGCAGAAGTAAGAAAGGCTTTGTCTAGACAAGAAATGCAGGAAGTCCAAAGTTCTAGAAGTGGAAGAGGAGGCAACTTTGGTTTTGGAGATTCTCGTGGTGGCGGTGGAAATTTTGGACCAGGCCCAGGAAGTAACTTTAGAGGAGGATCTGATGGATATGGAAGTGGCCGTGGATTTGGGGATGGCTATAATGGGTATGGAGGAGGACCTGGAGATGGCAGTTTTGGAGGTAGCCCTGGTTATGGAGGAGGAAGAGGAGGATATGGTGGTGGAGGACCTGGATATGGCAACCAGGGTGGGGGCTACGGAGGTGGTTATGACAACTATGGAGGAGGAAATTACGGGAATGGAAATTACAATAATTTTGGAAATTATAACCAACAACCTTCTAACTATGGTCCAATGAAGAGTGGAAATTTTGGTGGTAGCAAGAACATGGGGGGACCATATGGTGGAGGAAACTATGGTCCAGGAGGCAGTGGAGGAAGTGGGGGTTATGGAGGGAGAAGCAGATACTGAGCTTCTTCCTATTTGCCATGGGNTTCACATGCCTTTGGTATGAATTTCCTCCGTGTGTGTGTGTGTGTGTGTGTTTGATAGCTCAAAGGTAAATTTCTAAAGCTTTTTGTGAAGCTAATATAGCAATAGATGGCCTCTGTTTTGGTAGAGGAATGAGTCATCTTGGATTCCATAGTCTCGTCAGACATTTTGCTCTTGCTTCAACTGTGTAGGCACTTTGCTGGGTTCTTAGTGTTCAGCTACAGAGAATACAGTACTGTCCATGGGGAGTTTTTAGTGTTTTAACCCAAGCCATCCTTTCAATGTGGGTTGTTCTTGAACAAGTAGAACTAGATGAGGAGCAGAGACATCTAACTTAACTGTGGGTTGTTAACTAGGGAATGTTAGGGTTAGGGTTCAGCTAAGTTTGTTTTAGAGCTAGTGGGGAAAGGGTGTTTAAGGAGAGGAAAGATGTACAGAGGAACAGTCATGAAGGAAAATTGTGTGCTCCAGGGAGTATGAATAGTTCATGTGTCTAGGCATAGGGCGTGTGAGGGTCTGGGGATAGAGAAGAGAGAGAGTGGGGGAAAATGGTGGGAAAGGAAGCTCCAAAGGGAGGGCCATGATGAGATCACTGAGGGGAGCAGTGTTGTGATGACTGAAGGCGTTTAAATTTTACCTTGAAGACTTTGGGAGGCATTTAAGGATTTTAAGTAGGGACTTCATATGATTTGACTTTCATTTTAGAAATATTTATTGTGTTAGTGTGGATTGTAGACTGGAGGCTGAAGACAGATTAGAGTCAAGGAGGCTAGGGCCTTAGCCTAGAAGACATAGGAAAGGAAAAGCGTATATTTTCAAATAGATATGAAAAACATATTGTTAACTGTAAAGCACAATATAGTTGTTGAACAAGGTAATTCATCTCAATTTTTTCCCACACTGAAAAATATAATTCTCAGGAAAAAAGATTATATTTAAAATTTTCTGGAGCTAGGGATTTAAAAAAGTTCTTTGAAAATTCTGGTACTTCCTTCTAATTGACATTTAAAATTGCATAGGTGAAAAAACTACAGGTGATGCTAAGGCAAGCAAATGATCAGTTAGAGAAGACAATGAAAGATAAACAGGAACTGGAAGACTTCATAAAGCAGAGCACTGAAGATTCAAGTCACCAGGTAAATGAGGGTTTTAGAATGTGACCCGTGGGAGACGACCGAGTTGTTTAAATAAGAGAGTTCCGAAAGCAAAGTAATGTTTCTTTCTTGCCCTGAAGATCTGACAGTTCTGTTATTTTCCTTCAGATAAAAATATCTCAAACTGATCTTCCTCTGGTGTCTGTTTTATAGATTTAAGGAAAATAACTTTTGAAATAACTGATTAGTGAATAATCAGGAGGCTCTTGTTCCCTTTTCCCCTTTGATTTTTATTAGGTTTTTCTCTGCACAAGTGATCTGCTGACAAGAAAGATACTAGTTATCTTCTTGACTTTTTGAAAAAGTGTAGCATGCCTAGAAAAACCCCCAACCTTATATACAGATATATCAAACATACCTGAACTAATATCTGTATAACCACCAAGACTGACTGATAGAAAATTAGCTACTACGTCAGAAACCCTCACTTCCCCCCTCCGCTTACTGTTTGCTCCCCAGAAGTAAGTATAGCCCTGACTTTAGCACCATTAGATCAGTTTTGTCTGCTTTTTTATTTTAACAAGTGAATTATGTAGTTTGTATTCTTTTGTGTCTCTCTTTCTCCATTCAACATTGGGACGTTCCTGGTTACAAATATGTGGCAGTTGTTATTTTCATTGTTGTATAGTTATACAATTCATTATATGGCTACATTATAATTTATCCATCTTAATGTTGATTAGCCTTTGGGTTGTATACAGGTCTGGGATATTATGAATAATTCTACTTTGACATTTTTGTATAGGACTTTTTACACATGTTGCTACTGCTGGGTATATGCCTAAGAGTGGAATGTCTGGGTCAAAGTGTTCAAAATGTATGTCAACTTTTGGAGATAATAGTGCCAGGAAGTGGTTGTATGAGTTTATACTCTCCCCAGCAAATTACTCTGGGTCCACAGTCTTGGCAGACTTTGTTTTGTTGTATTTTAATTACAGCGGTTTTGGTGGGTGTGTAATGGTATTTCATTGTGGCTTAGTTTGCATTTCTCTTACGACCATTGAGGTTATTTAGCATTTTTTGGTGTCTGTTTGCCATTGGGGTATTGTTGTGTGTGTTTGTGTCTGTGTGAAATTACTTCTCAGGTCTTATTTTTTTATTGGGTTGTCTCTCTCTCTCTTTTGTTTTTGCTTGTTTTTCTCTTAGGGATTCTTTACATAATCTTGTTAGAACCTTTGGTGATGTGTTCTGAATGTCTTCTACCTAGTACGTTATGTTTTTGTTATTTTAATGATGTCTCTTGAAGAAGTTTATTAACTTTAATATAGTTAAATTTATTGATCCTTCTGTTTATGATTTAGTGATTTTTATAATGATTCTGGGGTTATGAAGATATTTTCATATATTTTGTAGAAGCTTCATCGTTTATAGCTACCTACATTTATATCCAAAATCCATCTAGAACTTGCTTTTATATATAAGTTATAGATAAGGGTAAATTTTTATACATTCTTTTTTCATTTGGATAGTCCATTCCTGTACCATTTAGTGAAAAGATTACCTTATTATCATTGCTCTGCAAGATCATCTTTGTAAGCTATCAAGTGAACATACATGTGTGGGTCAGTTTCAGGACTCTATTTTAATTGATTAATCTGTTCACCTGTTTTTGTGCCAGATTCTGTGATAGTCAGTTTTTTCATTTTTTTTTTTTTTTTTTAGTTTTTATTTCTCTACTGAGAACTATGTTTTCATTCATTTCAAGAGTATTTACCTTTACTCCAGGCAGCATAGTTACAATAGCTACTTTAAAATCTTTGATAATTCCAATCTAGGTCGTCATGGGGTTGGCATATATTGATTTTCTTTCCTGTTGAGAATTGGCCACGTTTTCCTGATTCTTTCTATGTCAAGTACTTTTAGATTGATCTCGGAGACTATGAATATTTTTTTATGAGGCTGAGTTCTGTTACCCAGATTAGGTTCAATTCATAAATTCTGTCTTGCCTAGTGTAGTAGGTAGTTCTAATGTCAGTTCATTTTTGAAAGGCTTTGCTGTGTTCCACTGGCTGTATCCCTGTGTGTATATAGCTCAGGGGTGAGTGTGAGACTTGTGAGACACGCACAGAATTAGGGCATCCTCTTCTAGCTTTCTCTCTCAATACCACTCTGCGCTTCAGCTCCCAGGGACCCTGTCCTGGCCCTGTGATCAGAAAGACAGTTGTTTATCCTGTGCTGCTGCATCTCTTGTTGCTTTACAATTGGAGCCACTCTCAGATTCATGCTGGCAAGAAAATAGAAAAAACCCCAAATAAGCAGTAAACTGCTGTATAAATTATTTCTTCTAGTTTTGATTTCTCTCTCTAAACTGTCTGCTTTTGTTTAGTTTTTAGAGTCCTCAGGTAGTTGCTTTTTGTATTTTACCCAGAAATTTTTAGGTGTAATCAGGGGAGAGAATGGCCTTGGTGGGCTTAGTCCTCTTGGACAGTGCCAGAAGTCCATTCTCTCATATTTTTGTTTATTAGACGTATCTTTTTCTTCCACCTTCATTCAGGAAGGATACTCTGGCCAGGTGTAGAATTCTGAGTACTTACGTTGTTCTCTTTCAGCACTTTGAAGTTATTATTCCATTGCTACTGGCTTCCATGTTTCTGATAAGTCAGCTATCAGTCTTATTATTGCTCCTTTGAAGGTAAAATGTCTTTTTTTCCCTAGCTCTTTTTAATAATGTTCTTTTGTCTTTTGTTATTAACAATTGTATGCTACTATATACCTCAGTATATTTTTCTTCATATTTCTGCCGTTTGGAGTTCACAGGGTATCTTGGATCTCTGAACCAGTGTCTTATATCATAATTGGAATATTCTCAGCCATATGTCTCTTGAAAAATTTGTTTTTATTGATGCAATAAAGTGCATAACTCTCAAGTGTACTATTTGGTGAGCTTTATTTTGTGGACAATTTTACCAGGTAATAAATTATCAACTGCATCAAGATATAGACCATTTTTAGCACCTTTATGTTCTTTACTAATAAGTAAATACCTCACCGGCTGTACTTAGAGGTAGCCAGTATTCTAGCTTTTAACACTATGTTTTTAGTATTGCTTGTTCTTGGAGTTCATGTGAATGGAATCATATAGTATGTAGCCTTTAGCATCCAGTCTGTGGTCATTGTGTCTGTGAGACTTATCCATACTGTTCTGTGTATCAGTGGTTAGGCTTTTTAATGCTATGTATATTCTATAACATGATTATAGCAGAATTCATTTATCCATTCTACAGTTGAGAGATATTTGGATTGTTTCTGGTTTTTGACAATTGTGAGTGAATACACTTTCTAACATTCTTGTACATGTCTTTTAGTGAACATGTGGACTTATTTCTCTTGAGTATATGTAGGTGTGAAATTATGGAGTTTTTGCATAGGTTAATTTTAACACTACCAGTTATTTCCATTGACTGTACAATCTTCAAATATTTTTTATATGTTAGACATTAGCATTGCATCTACATGGCTTCTTTAATTTTTTTTATTTCCCATCATTTTTGTCTTTATTATCGTCAGATCACTGATTTTCTCTTCCAGTAGGTCTAATCTGTTAAATTTATTCATTGAATTTTTAATAATTTGGATAATTGCTTTTTTTAGTTTATTATTTCCATTTGGTTGTTTTTATTGTTTCCATTAAATCTCTGGTGGGGCTAAATTTCTGCACAGATCAAATACAGCTATTTTAAAGCCTGCTTTTAATAACATGTGGATTCATTGTAGATCTGTTTCTGTTTTGTTTTCTATCATTTCCTTTTGTGTTTTTTTTTTATCATAGTCTTTTTTTGTGCATTCTTACTTGAGTGCTAGACATTATATATGAAAATTGTTGAAATGAAATAATTTTTCTTAGAGGCAGACAACTAGTTGTGGGTCACCAATAATCCAATCATGGATCACCTTAATTTGTTTACAGGAATTGATATTATATGAAGTTGTGAAGGTTGGATTATTTTAAATTCTTTCCTTATACTCTTGGGTGTGTCCCTTTGGGGACCCAATCCAAAGTGCAGGGTGTTACCAGGGATTCCTGTGTAGTGGGTCTTGGATTCTTAACTTTTGCTCCTTTTCCTGAGGCTCTGCGACGCTCTGCTCCATTTCTCCGTTTCTCATCTGGTTCTTTTGGAATTGGTTCGTGCTTCTGGAGAAGAGCTGTTGCAGAGGCCGCATCCAGTTCTCCCAAGTGTCCTCATTCTGGTCCTCGGCTCTGTGATTATTTTTTGCCTTATTTTTGTCTGGTTTTCTTAATTCTCAGCAGGAAGGTTGGTTCACACTATTTTGCTACTACTGGAGACAGAATTCTGAAACTAATCTTTTTTAAAATGTCTAACCAAATTTATCTTTATTTTGCCACTGTTATATACAAGTCATCAGCTTGTACATAAACCCTTCATTGAGAACACTAAACTAATTCAGGGGAGTGTCTCATGTATCTCTTCTCTTAAGTACATCATCTTGGAAGACTGCAGCTAGTTCAGAGAAGATTCGTTTATCCTTTAAACTGTGTGGGTTTTTGTGTGTGTGTGGACAGTTTCAAAAATTTTTTGATTTTTAATTAGCTCTTTTAAGAATAATATTTATAACTGGGTCGCATGGATTAATATCTGTGTCTAGAGGCCATATAATGCATTGTTCATGTATGGCAGTGGGTGACCCCTGGGGAGTTTTGGTACTGCCTTATGTCATCTGAAAGGCTAAGACTTTTGTACACAGTAGGTTCATACATATTTGTTGAATGATAGATGAGTGGTGTTTTATGAACTACTAAAAAAAATGAATTCTGGACATTAAGCAGGAGATAGTAGAATTAGTTTCAGAATAGCCAGATTCCTAATAGCCATATTTTCTGTGTATGATTTTTTTTTTCCTTTCAAGATCTCTGCACTTGTCCTAAGAGCCCAAGCATCGGAAATCTTACTTGAAGAGTTACAGCAGGGGTTTTCCCAGGCAAAGAGAGATGTTCAAGAACAGATGGTAAGTTAACAGTTAAATAAACATTAACTATGGTAAATATTTTGAGTAAACTCTAAGAGATCATAGAGGACAGAGGAGCCTGGCATGGCAAAGAGGGATGTTCAAGAACAGATGGTAAGTTAACAGTTAAATAAACATTAACTATGGTAAATATTTTGAGTAAACTCTAAGAGATCGTGGAGGACAGAGGAGCCTGGCATGCTGCAGTCCATGGGGTCTCAAAGAGTAGGACACAACTTAGGTGACTTAACAACAACATATTAAATGCATCTTATCTTGAAATAATCTTTGATATGACTTTATCTTCCTGGCCAAAGTGGTTCCTGTTATGTTCTTCAGAGCCTACAGAACACTAATAATGAACAAGATTATGTAAAGAGATGATTCTTTTTTAAACTTACCTCTTGATTAAAAAAAATGATCACGTTTAACTTACTTTTCTTTGATTTGAGAAATCTAGACAAAATAAACTATGGACCAGCATTTAATTTTCAGTTATAAATACAAGCTAAACGTTAACCTCTAAAAGCCCTAGAAGGTACAGCTTTTGAGCAGCTACTGTACTTTTCCTGGAGAGCTGACTTATTTAAAAAAAAAAGCCTCAGTAGTTTCATAGGCTTTATGATATGATAAAAGTGCATCATAATTGCTATACTAATGGAGAACTTCCAGAAGGCTGTCAGTTTTGAGAAGAATAGGAACAGATAGCTTCCCAAACAAGAACTGCCTGGAACCTCTGCAGAATTGTTCTCCAGCTTTGGGGTCTCCTCCTCCCCAGGCAGGCTCCATTTGCCTTTTTCTTCCATTTTCTCAGAGTTGGAGCCCTGCATCTGATGGCCCTTTATAAATTACACCAGTGTTGGTCCTGCTGGAGTGATCCTGCAGAGTTGCCTCTTGTCCATCTCCTCCAGGGATGACAGGAAAACACACAAACCCTAGGTTGTATGGTAATTGTTTTTGAGGAGCATTTGGTCAGTATATGAATGGCCTTGAGCTAACCCCTGAATACTAGCCCTGGTCTGGTATTCTCATTCTCAACATTGACTGGAGAGTTTCATGTCTTTGCATTATAATTAGAACTATGAAATACTAATCTGACCTCAGAAACAGTTTAATGCTGGCAGTTTCATTATTCAATTTCTTTTCTTCAGAGAAGAGTAGCTATATGGTAATAGTTGGAATCTTGATATCTCCCACTGTTTGTTTTGAAGATTTTCAAACTGAGAGATGTTTATGGAATGAACACTCATAAGATCTTCACTTAGGCTTACCAGTTAATATTTTGCCACATTTTATGTGCTTCCAGTTGTTACTCAATCTCTTTCATATATGTGTATGTTATATAATGTACATATGTATTTGTTTTTTTTTTTCTGAGCCATTTGAAAGTAAATTGTAAACATCATGACACTCCTAAATATTTCACTATGTATCTCCAAAGAACAAAGAAGTTGTTCTACATAATCACAATACTGTTACTATGTGCTTAAAATGTAACCATTGTTCCCCAAAGCCCTTGATTGTTTTAGTGCAGGTTTTAGTGTTTGATCAAGGAACCAGTCAAAGATCACATGTTGTTACTTTGTTGTCTTGTCACTTTATTCTCTTTTTATCTAGAATAGTCACCCACTTTTTTTTCTTTTGGCATTTACAGCATTAACATTGTTAATAAGAGTCCAGACCATTTGCCTTGTAGAGTGCATTTGTCTGATTATTTCCATATGGTCAGACATTTTGGAAAGAATACTACATGGATGAAATGATTCAGTGGAATGTTCATTACAAGAGGCATGTTATGATGGGTGGTTCCGTTGTTGGTGACATTAAGTTCCATCACTTGGTTAAGATGGGGACACAATAGTTTTAGAATGACTACATTAATATTGCTACCAACAGCAAACCTATTAAGTGAAGTTCAGCATTTATTTGTTGGCCCTTCATATCCATTGGGTCCGCATATGTGGATGCAGAGGGCTGGCTGTAAGTGAGTTGAGTATCTCAAATTTGGTATGGGAGTGTGTCTTGGAACCAATACTGTGTGGATACCAAAGAACAACTGTAGTTCTTTTTACCCTGAGAATGTGTCCCAGGTGAGGATTTACAATCTGGGTGCTGTGTTCAAAAATTACTTAAATTGTTGTTCTTTCTGTGGTTGTGTTACCAGTTTGAGTACAGTTCAGTTCAGTCGCTTAGTCGTGTCCGATTCTTTGCAACTCCATGAATCGCAGCACACCAGGCCTCCCTGTCCATTACCAACTCCTGGAGTCCACCCAAACCCATGTCCATTGAGTCAGTGACTCCATCCAGCCATTTCATCCTCTGTCGTCCCCTTCTCCTCCTGCCTTCAATCTTTCCCAGCATCAGGGTCTTTTCAAATGAGTCAGCTCTTCGCATGAGGTGGCCAAAGTAATTGGAGTTTCAGCTTCAACATCAATCCTTCCAATGAATACCCAGGACTTATCTCCTTTAGGATGGACTGGTTAGATCTCTTTGCACTCCAAGGGACTCTCAAGAGTCTTCTCCAACACCACAGTTCAAAAGCATCACTTCTTTGGCACTCAGCTTTCTTTATAGTCCAACTCACATCCATACATAACCACTGGAAAAACCATAGCCTTGACTAGACAGACCTTTGTTGACAAAGTAATGTCTCTGCTTTTTAATATGCTGTCTAGGTTCGTCATAACTTTCCTTCCAAGGAGTAAGCATCTTTTAATTTCATGGCTGCAGTCACCATCTGCAGTGATTTTGGAGCCTAGAAAAATAGTCAGCCACTGTTTCCACTGTTTCCCCATCTATTTGCCGTGAAGTGATGGGACCGCATGCCATGATCTTCGTTTTCTGAATGTTGAGCTTTAAGCCAACCTTTTCACTCTCCTCTTTCACTTTCATTAAGAGGCTCTAGTTCCTCTTCACTTTCTGCCATAAGGGTGGTGTCATCTGCATATCTGAGGTTATTGATATTTCTCCTGGCAATGTTGATTCCAGCTTGTGCTTCTTCCAGCCCGGTGTTTCTCATGATGTACTCTGCATAGAAGTTAAATAAGCAGGGTGACAGTATACAGTCTTGACGTACTCCTCTTCCTATTTGGAACCAGTCTGTTGAATACAAACAGAGGCAAATGGAGCTGTGTATTATATTTTTGATTTTCTTCTTTTTTGATTTTTTTGTTTTCTGAACAAGCAACATGGTTCATAAATCAGAACCATAAACATATGTGATCACTTAGAAATTTCACTGCCATTCCCTCATCCTTTCACTCCGTTCCCACCCACTCCCATACATGATATTTTACAAGTATTCTTGGTTTATCTTTCTGTTTTCCTTGTTACAATAATAAACAAATATAAACATATTCTCTTTTCCCTTTCATATCCAAAAGATAGTAGAGTGCTGATATTTTGTTGGGTTGAAATTAAGCATAAGGCAGCATTCTGAAATAAATAAGAGCCAGTAGAATTAACCAAAACTTTTGCATGACCTTGCCTTCCTACCAGCAGCCTGATTGTCCTTCGGGATGCAGTGGTCACCTTCTACGGGAAATCTTCTTGAACCCTCTCTGCTAATTAGATGCCCTTTGTCCTTTTATCACTGCAGTACCCTTGTCTGTTACAGTACCTGTAGTATGGTTAGGTGATTCTGGGTTTACTTGTCTTTCCCTCCACTGCACCATGAGCTTCTCTCTGGGGCAGTCTGTTGGTTATCCCTGTTTCCCATAGGCAGTAAAATGCTTGGTTAGAATAGTAGCTGCTAAACAAATGTTGAGGGTGGAATAATCTTGTTAAGTATATGTTTTAAGTCAATGGTTAGTATTAAAAATTATCAGAAATACTTTTACAGAATTGTATCTGCAGTTGTATGTTATACTCAAATTAGCTGACTATTATATTGATATAAATTCACAGGAAATACCTAAAATTGTTTTATACATCAGCCAGCAAAAAAAGTAAGAACATGTTCCATTTTAAGAATGAGCTCCTCAAATGGCCTGTATTTCCTAATATTTGGGGTCCTTGGGCCACTCACTGTGGTCCTGAGCTTGAACATATATGTGTGTAATGAAAGATGAAGTCACTGCTTTCTGTTTCTCCCTACTTCCTGTGGGATGCATGCTGTGAGGTAATAGTTGTTGTCTTGGAATACGCACTGTGTTTGATACAAGTCTCAATTATGTAAACCTCTTCCATTGAGCTAGAGATGCTGGTCCTAGGGATGTGGGGGAAGAAATTCATTACCTTCAAGCCTTTGGTAGAAACAGTGGAGAATGAGCTCAGGTACTTGCGTCAGTTCCTATCCCCTTGAATATATGTAATGGCTGTAGGTCAGTAAATCTCTGATCTGCTTTCTGTGAGTCTTACAGAGCTTTGTCGTGTACCCTCCATCCTCAGCCCTTATTTCGTTTGACCTTTGTTTTTCACTGGTGCAGTTATCAGCAGACAGGATTTACCTTTCTGGCTGTGATTAGTATCTGTTTATATTTTAGGCAGTTCTGATGCAGTCACGGGAACAGGTTTCAGAAGAACTGATGAGGTTACAGAAAGATAATGACAGTCTTCAGGGAAAGCATAGCTTGCATGTGTCATTACAACAAGCAGAAGACTTCATTCTCCCAGACACTATGGAGGTAACTTGTTTTCTATATGATCATAAATGTAAACAAGTACATTTTTTTGAAATGTCTATAAATTCTTCTTTTTAAAAAAGTTTATGAATAACAAATGCTAGAGAGGGTGTGGAGAAAAGGAAACTCTTCTGCACTGTTGGTGGGAATGTAAGTTAGTTTAGCCACTGTGGAGAACAGTATGCAGGTTCCTCAGAAAACTAAAAATTGAGTTTTCATATGATCCAGAAACTCCACTCCTGGGCATATATTTGGACAAAACTGTGATTTTAAAAAGATACATGCACCCCTATGTTCATAACAATGCTGTTCACAATAGCCATGACGTGGGAACTACCCAAATGTCCAACTACAGATGAATGGATAAAGACCATGTGGTACATAATATACAATGGAAAGTGGCCATAAAAAAGAACAAAATAATGCCATTTGCAGTCACATGAACGCAACTGGAAATGTGGCCAAAAATAAAATTAAAAAAAAAAAAGACTTTACTGAGATATAATTCACTTACCAAATAATTTACCCGTTAAAAGTGTATAATTCAGTGTTTTAAAATATATTCTCAGATGTGTAGCTATCAGCACAATCATTTTTAGTACATATTCATAACCTCAAAGAGAATCCCCTTAGCTTTTATTCAACCCTTCCTCCCCAAGCGTTAAGCAACAACTGATCTACTTTCTGTCTATAGATTGTCCTTTCTTTCATATGAATGGAATCATATAATTTGTGGTCTTTTGTGTCTGGCTTCTTTCATATATCTTTTTGTTTTCAAGGTTCATTCATGTCATATAGCATGTTATCAGTATTTCATTTGTTTTTATGACCGAATAATACTCTGCTATGTGGCTGTTTTGTTTATCCCTTTGTCTACTAATGGACATTTGGGTTGTTTCCACTTTGGATTATGAATATGTTGCCATAAACATTCACGCATAGGTTTTGGTGTGGACATATGTTTTCATTTCTCTTGGGTTTAAACCTAAGAGTGAATTTGCTGAGTCACTTCTCCACATTCTCACTAACAATCATTATTATCTCACTTTGTAATTATCGCCATCCTGAAGGGTGTGAGATGGTGTCTTACTGTAGTTTTGATTTCCATTTCCCTAAGGTTAATTTGCATTTCCCTAATGGTTATTGAGCATCTTTTCATATGTTTATTGGACATTTTTATATCTTTAAGATCCTTTGCTTACTCTAAAATTGGGTTGTTTGCTTTTTATTTTTTTGAGTTATAAGAATTCTTTATAAATTCTAGATATAAGTACCTTATCAGGTAAATAAATGATTTACAAGTGTTTTCTGCCATTTTGTGGATTGTCTTTTTCATTTTCTTGATGGTGTCCTTTGAAACATAAAAGTTTTAAATTTTTCTTCTGTTGGCTTATGCTTTCAATGCTGTGTCTAAGAATCCTTTGCCAAATTGAAGGTCTCTATCATTCTTGCAGGATAATTGAAAATGCACCAGAAATGAAATATTTGAAGGGGGTCTCCATGCTGGCTCCTTGTGATGTTAGGTTTTCTATATAGCACTTAGGATACAGCACACTCCTTCTGTCTTCTGATAACTTTTATAATACTTGATCACTTCCATTCTTTTGTGGTTGGGTGCTGCAAAGCCTGAAGTTTCTTGAGACATTCATAACTATTTCAACTTTTCCCAGCCTTTATATTTATGTTTAAAAAATTAAAAATCTTTCAATATATGAAAAATATCTTGGGCTAAACCCAGGTAAACATAAATAGGCAAAGATGAGATTTCAAAAAGGAACTCTCAAAATAGAAAAACATTTCTTGTAAAATCTTTTGGTCTTTTTTTTTTTTTTTTTTAAGGAATTTATAATTGTTAAATTTTAAAAAGTCAGACATTACAGAGATTTATAGCTTAACAGTGTTTCCTAATCTTGCCCTACAGATTCATCCCCTACTGTTTGGACCTCATTCTGTTTTCCTTATAGATGTTAACATGACTTATTTTTTGTTCTTATTTACTTACTTACACAGGCTCCATTGCCTGCCCTTCCTTTTAGCTCCTTGCTGTCTCCCTCTCCTTTCCCTGCCCTCCCCCAGCCTGTGGTCTCAACTCGGGTTGCTGACACTCTGTAGAGCTCTCTGTCCTTTCTGAACTGGTGACTGGTATCATCAGGGAGAAAGTTTGGGGGACCTGTCTACTTTTGCTGTCAGTATACCACTTTCCTTGTCAAACTTTTCTCTTGGCAGGAAGGATCCCTCTCTTCCATGTTCTGTAGAGACTTTTATTTTATTTTGTTTTTATTTTTTGTAGAGACTTTTAATACCTAGATTTTTAAGAAATTCCAAGAATCCTTGAAGGTTATAACCAGTCTAGCCTGTAAAGCTTGATTCTTTAATAAATCTTAATGAAATTTTTCTTGATGCAGATTTTCAATTACTTTTTTTTCCGCTCTGCTGTTCTTTAATTTATATACATTTGGTAGTTATCTAAGAAGCCCAGTTTTTACTATAGGGTTGCTTTAGGATATAATTGGGAGGGTTTTTAGAAGAAGACAACTAAAATTAAGGGAAAAAGTAAAATAAGACTTAAACTGAATTTATTACAGAAAAACAGCTGATCATCTTAGAAAGCCTCTCATTGCATAGTTGCCTCAGACCTAACAGTACTTTGCCTTTGTGGTAGATGTTAAACAAGTGTTTATTTGAATGAATAAATAAATAAGTATATTTTGTCATCTTGGAGTTCACACTTGCTTCTGAGTTTTAGTCTTTTTGGTCCTCATTCACTAACTCCTCTCAAATTTAAGCAGATAATAGTGGAAGTGTCTAAGCTATTCATAGAGAACCCCCCATTGTAAGTCATCCAACATTTTAATTTTTCTGTTTATGAAACAGTGATGAGGGAAAAATATGTAGTTCACAATATACATTTTTTGCTTGGCAATGTTATCTTATTTCTAGAACATACTGAATATTAGCATGGCTTGACACCTGACTCTTGAAGCCCAGAATGGGTTGAGTTCATTGTCCTAAGTTTTGAACTGCCTAAAATAATATCTGAAGTTCTGGTTGCAGAAAATCTTTAGCTTTTTTTGTTTATTTTCTTTCACCCTTAAAAACCCAATAACTATTTGTTTCTTGGATCCAGGCACTCCGGGAGTTGGTATTAAAATACCGTGAGAATATCGTTAATGTGCGGACAGCAGCAGATCACATGGAAGAAAAGCTGAAGGCTGAAATACTTTTCCTGAAAGAGCAGATTCAAGCAGAACAGTGTTTAAAAGAAAACCTTGAAGAAACGCTACAGCTAGAAATAGAAAACTGCAAAGAAGAAATAGGTGAAGATAAAAGTGATGCAGTTTAGAATTGNTAATGTGCGGACAGCAGCAGATCACATGGAAGAAAAGCTGAAGGCTGAAATACTTTTCCTGAAAGAGCAGATTCAAGCAGAACAGTGTTTAAAAGAAAACCTTGAAGAAACGCTACAGCTAGAAATAGAAAACTGCAAAGAAGAAATAGGTGAAGATAAAAGTGATGCAGTTTAGAATTGGAGGCATTGAATAAAACTTTTCTCTGGTTATAAGAAGTAGTACATAGTCTTGGAATGTAGAAAACAAAAAGTATAGGATGGAACTAAGTAAGGACTCAGTCCCTTTCCCCACATGTTCTGATATAGCCCCTGATAAGGAGTTTTAAAAAAAACCCAAACTCATCTTTTTAGGAGCTCTGGTGCCTCTCTGGCAGTTACTAAATAGACAGGGAACTCAGGACTTGAACCTAAATACTAGAGCCTGTGAGAAGAGAGGTGGCATTTCCTTCAGAACTTCGAAGTGTTAACAGACTTCTGCCAGGGTTGCCCTGCCCCGCCCCCCCACATCGTGAAGTTATGCCATGGTGTTCATTGGTGTGCGCACTACTTTGACCTGAGCTTGAATGTTATGCTGATTAGCTGGGGATAACTGTGAGAAGAGGATGCTGTTCCTCCACCACCACCCTGCTCACTGTGTTCAGTACATTTGATTCCTTTTGTTGTGAAATTGAGCTATGGTACGAAAGGGCATTTTAAGATTGAAATGCAAAATAATCACTAAATGCTAACATGTCTCCTTTTTTCCTCCTAGCTTCCATCTCTAGTCTAAAAGCTGAATTAGAAAGAATAAAAGTAGAAAAAGGACAGGTGAGTTTCACAAGTTTCAAATTGATTCTGTCAGCAGCTGATAGGTGTTTATTGAGTCCTACTGTGCTAGACTCAAGGAATAAAGTATAGTTAGAACATAATCTCTGCCTTCAAGGAACTCCCAGGAAAAGTATAGTAGAATATGATGAAATATAGTGGCTGATGACAGTAGATACCGTTTGGTGAAAGCCTGCTTTGTGTTGGCGGGAGGAGATACAGGGAAGACTGAGATGTGACTTAGTCTGGAGCTTCCACTGCAGTGGGAAGACAGGCAAGGCATGGTCTTTTCTTTAAAGGATGCTTATTTGGCTGGTTTAAGTGACTGCGCTGGGTCTTAGTTGTGGTATGTGAGATCTAATTACCTGAATAGGGATCGATCCTTGGCCCCCTGTATTGGGAGCATGGAGTCTTAGCCACTGGATCACCCAAGGCATGGTCTTAACATGATAGGTACTTAAAGCTACCATGGAAATATGTATGAAGTCTGTTACAAACAGGGGGTGATATTTTCTACCTGGCTTAGTCTCCGTCTCTTAGACATCATGAACACCTGGTAAATGACCCCGTTCAGCTCACTGGCCTCCTAATTCCTTGAGTCAGTGACCTTTACCTCCACCTAGCCCTTCCTTCCCACACTCCTGCCTGCACTTTGCCCCACTTCTGATGTCTCCCTCCAGGCTCATATCTCCGTAGCCCTTTATCCTATAAGTTTATCTGTCTGAGAACCTCATTCAGACATTCAGTTCCTTGAACTTTTCCTTTTCTTCTGGTTTTAGCAGCTTCCTCATGACGTTGCTTTCTTTGCTTCTAAGTGGCGTCTGACAGGGCTTGTCTTTTTAGCTAGTCTCCCCCAGTGCTTGCAAGCCCCCTCGTACCTTGTCCTTCTGCTGACCTTACTCGATATGCCCAACCCGGGACTAGTCCTGGTGTCCACTTTCTCTGCCTCTTGGACCACTGGAAGGAGTAACATGCCTGCTCCTGGTGCCACGTGTTGCTCAGTAGCTTTTCATCTGTTCTTAGTTGTTCCCTTCCATTCCCTGCAGTGGCTGTTGTCACCACTCACCTCACCTCATGATGGCCTTGTACCCCTATCAGAAATAGGACCATCTTCAGCTCTTATCTCCACAGTAACATGTTTGCCTTCTTCTTCCCAGTCTTCTCTCTCTTTTTTTTTTTTTATGTAGTAAATCCTTTTTTTTTTTTTATTTAACACTTTTATTGAGTACATTCTATGTTTTGTGTACAATGCTATGCAAGNTGCAGCCTGGCACTCTCGTCCACTGCCCCTGACCTCGGAAGTGGGGTGTCTCCTCTCAGCCGTTCCTGTGCCGTCACAGCCCGGGACTCTCTGCTGCTGTCTCTTGGATGCGGGGTGGTTCCTCTCGGCCGCGCTCAAGTGAGCCGGCTCCGCAGCCGCCTGCGCTCAAATGAGCCAGCTCCGCAGCCGCCTGCGCTCAAGTCCAGTCTTCTCTTTTCTTGCATCTTAAGAAAGGGTGATGACCTGATTCTGACCAGTCTTCTGTCACTGCACATGTGCTTTGACTGAACTGCTCACGTCTTTTCCTGGCATCTTCACTGTCTTCCTCTTTCACTGTGGGCCTTGAACTTCTATGTGTTTTTTCCATTTTGCATAACCACGCTCAGAGGCCTCCTAGTAAACGGGAGAAGTTTCTCTTTGAATTGCACTTCTTTCTACAGCTACCAATCTTTCTTCTTCCTTTTATGCCCAGAGTTCTTGAAAGAGTCGTCTCCACTTCCTGACCTCCCAGTCATTCCTTACCCACTGCCATCTGGCTTTGGCCCCCCTTCCTGTCAGGGTTGTGCTGGCAGTAGTCACCAGTGTCCCAGTGTGTCTGTCTTTCCCACTCCCCACTGTTTGGGTTGACTTCAGTGCTCACCCTAACTCATTGTAACAACCTACCTTCTTTCCCTGACTCCAAAATGTATCCCTTTCCAATTCATTTTTGTATTGAAACCAAGGTGATCTTTAAAGATTATAAACTTGACTGTGAGCCAGTCTGGTTTAAAACCCTTCAGTAGTTCCCTTATCCTGGTCGGGCTCCCTTGCCTCACCACTGCCTCTTGGGCCTCAGCCTCCAGGGCCAGCACCCTGTGCTGTGAGGTAGCAAGAACTCAGCTCAGTTCCTTAACTCATTATTTTTATGTGTCAACTCCCTCCTTTTGGGGTCTCTCTCCACCTTCTCCCCTTTGCAACCCCTTTAAGAGTCAGATGTCATCTCTTCAAGGAAGCCCTTGCCAACTTTTCTGGCCGAGTTAAGTGCTTCTTTGTCCATGGTCATATGCCACAGTTAACTTACATGTCTGTCTCTCCTGCAGCACTTAGGAGGTACCTAATAAACATTTAGTAAAAGAAACAATATGTCTTGAAGAATAGATTGAAAATCCACAGATATCAGAGGGTAAGGAGAGGATTTGGCCTAGGAAGATGAGCATTGGTGCAGCTCTGCAGGCTGCTGACTCTGGCAGCTGTGCTGTCACCTGCAGGAAGTTTCTGTGCTTTAGCTTTTTCGTTCTTAATTTTACAGTTGGAGTCCACATTAAGAGAGAAGTCTCAACAGCTTGAGAGTCTTCAGGAGATGAAAATGACGTTGGAAGAACAGCTGAAGAAAGAAACTGCTGCTAAGGTGAAACATTTTTGTTGGTAGTTTCATTAAAAAAAAAAAAAAGATATTTTCCTGGTGGTTCAGTGGTTAAGCCTGTGCTCCCAATGCAGGGGGTCCAGGTTCGATCTCTGGTCAGGGAACTAGATCCGACCTGCCACGGCTAGGAGTTTGCATGCCACAACTAAGACCTGGCCCAGGCTAATAAATAAATAATATTTAAAAACCACAGCAATGTAAAGGATGTAGGATCACATCTTCCCTGTTTAAAAAAAAGCCCTGCTCCTTTGATAGAGTCCCCTTCTGAAAGCTGGTGACTCTCCGTTTCAGGGAGAAAATGGATTTCTCTCTTCAGAGCTGGGTTAGGTCTCTGCACACTGCCAGCTTTGTGGGTCCCTGTCACAGGCCCTGCTGGCTGAAGGTCATGAACCAGACTTGGCACCATCTAAGCCAGAGACACTGCTCTGGAAGTGCCATTCCATTCGATTGATTTTATCCAATGGTGCACTGAATCGTATTTGCTGCCCACATTCTGATTAGTCCTGTTAGAATAAAAGTGCATGGGGCTAATTGTGGGGTAAGTTTGCATTCAGGGAGGCATGGTCTGACCTTTAAGTGTAAAAATATTGTGCTTTTTGATAGTCCTTTGATTTTAGAAAGGCTCACATGCACGGGTCCTGATGGAGTTTCTGTCAGGAAGACTGGAAATAGCAGGGCTGCCTAAGGCTGACTCAGAGGATTTTCCTGGCAGATGCTTAACTGTCATGATTGTCAGAGAAAAGCCCTAAAGTTTCTCTCCCTGTTGTTATGATAGCTGTTGACCTTAACAGTAGCTAATTTTTGATGATTAGTTATTATCATAACTAATAACTGCTATCATAACTGCTGGGGGTGAGAGGTGAGGCCTGCACTTTGATTTTTAATTTGGCTCTAATACTTGATTCACTTTAGGATCTAGAGCAGGTGGCTTAAGCAGCTTACACCCTTGCCTTGTGAAGACAGAAATAAAGGGAGACTAACATCATCTTAAAGGGTGACAGGCACTATTTTTCCTCTCTTGCAGTAGGAAACAAGTGCTGCCTAGTTTTCCCGAGTGACTGATCTGTGGCTTTCCAGCATTAATCCTCATTCAAAACTTGTATTTTTTAGGTTACTGTCGAACAGCTAATGTTTGAAGAGAAGAACAAAGCTCAGAGGTTGCAGACTGAACTAGACGTCAGTGAACAAGTGCAGAGAGATTTCGTAAAGCTTTCTCAGACCCTTCAGGTGAGGCATTTGGGAAACCCCTAGATGGAACACCGAGGAGGCACTGATAGGGGTTCTTGGCCTCCAGAATTTTCTAATCCCTGAGTCAACCTCTGACAAAACCTAGACTAGAGACTATGGCTGCCCCTGCCCCATATTCCTGCCTGGTCATTTCAGCTGGAAACCTGTCCCCCCATTGTCCCTCACACGTATCCCTTTTCTTCCTCCTTGCTGCTCTTAAGGGTGGTGTGTAAAGCCCTTACATGGCATGTAAGACTTTTCCCAACCAGGCCTCTCTCTCTACACCTTGCATTTTATACTCTTAATTTTTAAAAACTACTTGTGGTTCCTTGCACCCAACATGGTGTTCCCTCTGGAAGCATCCTTGTCTCATTGCCCCCTTGTTCCTTCTTCCAAGGCCCTGTTTATTAGCTTTTTCCTCCCCGTGGAACCCTCTGAGTCCCCAGGCATAGTGTTTAGTATATTGTACTGAAATTCTGTAAAGCTTGTTTGTTCCCTCAACTGAACTATGGCTTCTCAGGGATCAGGTCCCACTCATCTCCAGTCCCAATGCCTTACACTGGGTCTGTTACACAGCAGCTGTGGGGAAGTATTTCTTAGTTTGTTTTTATTTTAATCTTTTAAAAACTTATTTTTAATTGAAGGATAGCAGCTTTATAGTAGTGTTTGGTTTCCTCCAACATCAGCATGAATCAGCTATAGGTATACATATGTCCCCTCCCGCTTGAACCTCCCTCCCGGGAATTGTTTTTTGAATTTACTTGTTCTTGCTGCCTTCTTTGAAGTGACTTGTCTCTGGTGAGTTATCTCCATTTCAGCTAAACCAATCACAGTAAACCAGAAAGTCAAGCAAGAGCCACCTGCACTTACGTCACTGCGTTATTTCTCTAGGTGCAATTAGAGCGGATCCGACAGGCGGACTCCCTGGAGAGAATCCGGGCAATTCTGAATGACACCAAACTGACAGACATTAACCAGCTCCCTGAGACATGACACCCTCATGGCAGGACTCTAGCCTGCACTTTGGGTTTTTAACTCATCTTTAGAGCAACATTAATTATTATTTAACTCTTAACTGAAGAAGTCACACACACAAAAAGGAAGACTGGAGAAATGTTTAATTCTAGTGGGAGGAGACTGTGCAGCACAGGAACAGCAAACAGCCAGGGCAGTCTGCAGCAGAAAGACCTTCCAGACGGGAACACTAACCAGGCTCCAGACTGGGCTCCAGCGAGCGTGGGATCAGACTTGGTGCCGGAGAAAGTGCTGTTTCCTTGCCTGCTTTATCGACATTTCCCTGACCTAAAGCACCCTTCTAATAGTGTTTGAAATGACATTTCCTGTTCATAGATGTTGGAAGAGAGAATTTTTTTTTCCTGTTGTCTAGAGTTCATCAGTAACAGTATTCAGCTAGCAGACAGGTGTAGTATGCGGTATGAATATTTTATATTAAAATATGAAGTTTGAGAGCAGGCCATTGGCTAGTGACTGTATTTCCTAGCTCAGTGTATTTTTTTTAAACCATTTTATCTTGCATTGGAGGACCTTAAATGCTACTGAAACTTGCCTGAGAACCATAAGACGGTGGCAAACAAAATCGATTCAGTTGGAGCTGAATTAAGAGAATCTGAAAACTTGGCTGGGGCTATATGTATTGGAAGTTGAGGTTAAAGGAAAAGCACAAGAAACTGTTTGGAAGCACTTTTTCTGCTACCTGGTAAGTTTTGTGGACCCACAGGTACCAGAGTCAAGCTGAACCCACACCATCTACTCTTGAAAACTGTTTTAGTTATTGAATCAGTGGAAGAAACATTAATAAAACAAGCTATATCTGACAACACCTAGTATAAATGTGTAAGTCTGCTGCTTATTTTATTTTCAACTTGAATCAGTGGATTTGAGTTCTGTTTCAAAAGTGTCAGATACAAAAATGGTGATAACTAGGTTTGGCAGATACCTGTTTTGTATTTTAGACCTGGAGTGTGATGATGCTCATGGTGAAGTTGGGGAAACCCACCTAGTTCATCAGTTTGGAAATCTGCTTTGTCATTTCTATGAGGTTGAATTCGTTCCTGTGTGGAGAAAGCGTCAGTGGACAGGTTATCTTTGCCGTAGCCTTATGAAGTGTTGCAGAAAGCACAAGAATGGATGTGTTCACTGTTTACCTGCAAGTACCGTTAGCCAGTGGAAGGCTATGCTCTTTTCTCAATAATTAATCATACAGGTGGTTCAAAAGTAAAACTCTTATTTTTAAGTACATTTTGTGATTGGTGGTGTGAAGGAACTATGTGGGAATTAAGTGGATTAGGTAGATTTTCTGGCTCAAGTAAACCTACAACTTGCATTCTTTGTTATAAATGAAGTCATAATGAACTAGCCCTAAAGATCTTTATTTCTGTCTTCCATAAGACAAGATATGGCCTACATACCTCATTCCTTGGGCTACTGCTGTAGTCTTACATGAAGGATTATGAATTTGAAAGTAAATACTAATTATGGAAATACTGCTATAGGCTTGCATGCATGAAACATTTTAATTGGTTTAAAGTCCTTTTGTAGAATGGGGTACTTGGTTTCCTTTAAAGGAAACATGTATCCTCTTTGAATTACAGGGAATTTTTATTAATTCCAAAAATGCAATCACTTTAAATTATGTAAGTATAAGATCAGTTCCTTGGATAAACTCCAAGCTCATTTGTTTTAGATTATTATTAAAACTGGCACTGTAGTAAATCAAGGTGGATAATTCATAATCTTCCTGAATGAACTGAACTACAGCTCCCAGGGAACTGCTAGGCTGAGACTGGGCACCTTGCTCATGTTTTTCTCCATAAGATGGTTCTGGGCCAATAAAATCATGATTAGGAAAGTGTGAGCAGTCTTTACAGTGGCAGATGCAAATTGTTGGAATCCACTTTTTGGAGAAAAATCTGCTAGAAAAACACAGACTATGTTTTGTTAACAATGTCCTTCTGGTCTGAAACACCTCTTTAAACTGGGTTTTCTGTATAAATGGGAAACTGATTTGGAAGGCAGTGTTTAGCCCTCCAAGACAAACGAAAAGGTCGGGTTTCACAAGTGTTCCTGTGCTTGTATTCAGTCCATGTACACATGTTCCCACGCATGTCTAACCTGAGTTTACCCCTTACCTGTAACCTACCTTACCATGTGGCTTTTCATCGGCAGTCAGCCGTTTCCAGGCAGGTACAGTATTACCTTTCGGAACTCATATTTGGCAGGTATAAAAATATTACCTAAAGCTAAAGGACAAAATCATATATTGTATAATGAGCTCTGTTTCTCCATTTGAGATCCTACATGTGCACCTCACACCCATCAGTGACATGTACCAGGACACAGCACAGCCCAACTCAGCTCTGAAAGGTAATACGTGCCTGTCATGGAAGTGAGCCAGTGGTGGCCTTGCAACCGTGGAGCCTGAGCAGATTTCAGGTATAACCATTTGTTAACTGTTCTGGAGGTGTGTCCTTAAGAAAGTGTTCAAATTAAAAAAGCTGCTGCCTACTATTCTGTGTGGCCTTTTTCTTTGAATCTGAGGGTTCTCTCTTCAGAGTCACATTTCTGGTGTTGCTGTACTTTAAGATGCAGGCTTCTTGCTCAAATATGGAGAAAACTCAGTAGGGTTTATGGAGGTCTGGCAGTGTGTAGCTCAAAATCTCAGGCTTTTCTTTAAATACAAGCATTTATTCAATTAATTATAAAACAGTATAAAAAGTGATGTACAATCACACCAAAGTTCATCCAGAATACCTCTTTATAAATTATGAGACTGATGCGCTAACAAGGCACCTGCTTCTTTATAAATTAGTGCTACTTGTTCATTTTATGAGATTAAGCCTTCACATGTGTTAACTTCAGACGTGAGTCTGTTCCTGGTGCTTCAGAAGTTTACGTGATTTCGGATGTCGTTAATTTGCTTCACCATTTCTCTTATGTGCTCACCCCTGTAAAATCATACAGTTACTCACTTTGGGGGAATACAATGAATTAATAAGCCATTAATTAACATTGATTCTTAAGAATTTAGTAATGTCGAAATATCTTAGAAGTGTTTTGCTAAAATTAATGGCTTAAGGTTTCAGATGGATGGTGACAGGAATTCATTTAAATGCTTAAATGCAGCAAATACAGCAGTAACTACTGGAAATATTTTTGAACATATTCACTGGTGAACACCTGGACCACTCAACAGAATTACAAAGAAAGACATCCATTTTGATACTCCCTCTATATTCACCTCTTAAATCCTTATTTATCACTATCATAGACCTCCTGTCTTGGTAATTACTTGACTTGAAAAATGTCAAATGCTCTTATCTGAGCAAAGAAAGGTTGATTTTGGCATTTTGCAAAGTAAGAACTACCTGGCAGTAACAGCTGATTAGTAGTACTACTTACTCCTCCTTCAGGATGGACTGAATGTATTTTCGCTGGCAGGCGCTGAGAGTAATGGTGGGTTTTTGAGGACTCAGTATCTTTTCCATCTTTCGTTGTTGATAGTCTTTTTTCATAGTAACCTTAAGTATCAAAAAGAACACAGACACTTTAGCTGTGGTTTGCTACACATTTTCATATTTATTTTAGCCTATTCTTTTTACACTTGACAAAATTATTTTCTGTAGAAGGAACACTATAAAAAGTACCAACCAAATGTAGCCACCTCTATCCATTCCTACCTGTTTGATGGCATTGCCCAAATGTCTAAGTTGATCAGGTATCAGCTGTAATTCTTTTTTCATGTCTCTCTCACTGTCAGAGAGAACTGGGAGCTGAGAGTGAAAACTGTGAAGTACTTTTTTCATCCTGTGCAAGAAGTAATAAGCAAACGTCGCAGCTTAAGATCTCAGCTCCTTGGGAGGAACACAATCCCAACTGAAGCTTCTAATGTATGAATTTGGTGCTTGTGAAGGAGCCCTCCAGGTTGGGTTTGGGGAAAGCATCACTGCACTGCGTTCTGTAGGATTCAGCTCACAGGGAGTGCCCAGCACCTGAGAACTTGTAACGCTAGTAGTACCTGAATGGGGAGCCGAACGTTACGCAGTGTATATAGCCCACTGACCTGTTCATGATGTCTTCTTGTTTTTCCTTGGCTTCCTCGTATTTTTCGGCTAAGCGCTCAGCCATTTCCCGTAGACTTTTCCTAACGGCATAAAAAACAAGTCTCTAAGAGTCCACCATGATGGTGAAGCCGCTAATGTTGCTCACTATCTTAGGGAGAGCTCCAGCTCCAGTCCAGCTGAACTGTTTGCTTTCTCTCTGGTCTTGGCACTTACCTCTCCTCTCGACAATAATTGAGATCTTCTAATTGTTTCTTTTTTTGGTCACATAACAATTTGACCCTTCAAGAACAAAAAAGTTTAATCAGAAGCCGGGTACCAGCGAGGAACTGACTGATCTGTGAAGAGAGGCTGTCCTACCTCCGCTGAATCTCCTCCTTTGCCAGGTCCTGTTTTAGAATGTACTGTTCTCTGAACACCTGGGTGGCTCTGCTGATGAGCTGAAGACATTCTTCGGGAGGAGGAGCCATATCTTTTTCAGATGATCTTAAAAAAAAATTCTATCCTTAGTTGAATAAAACCGAAAAACTCATGACATAACTATTTTTTACAGTTCCTGTTTATTCTTCTCAAATGCCTCCTGGTATCTAGTCTCTCTCTCTGTTCTCACTAGCTGATTCAAGGTGCCCTGTGTTTCTTCCAACATAATAAAAAGTATATGAAAAGAAACGGCTGAGGACAAAGAAGATGAAGAATAGTTACAAAACAGAGAAGAGAGGCACTGTTTAAAACTGATAGGCCCTGGGACTTCCCTGGGGGTCCAGTGGGTAAGAATCTGCCTGCCAGTACAGGGGACAATGGGTTCGATCTCTGGTCCGGAATCTAAGATTCCCTCATGCCGCGGTGCAACTAAGCCCATGTACCATCAACTACCGAAGCCTGTGCAGTACAGCCCTTACTCTGCAACAAGAGGAGCCACCGCAATGAGAAGTCCCCACTGACTGAAATTAGAGGAAGCTCACATGTAGCAATGAAGACCCAACACAGCCATAAATTAAAGCAAAAAACTGATATGCCCTAAATCCCATACTTCAAAAATGCTGGATTTGCAGCACTACGTTGCAAAATGCTTCTAATATGCTTTTCAAAGGAATCCGGGGTTTCAGCCAGAATACGGAGGGGAGACTCTGCTACTTCAACATCCTCTCGGGTACAAAGCAGGGGAGGAGACGCTGGATGGACTGTGCTTCTGCAAAATAAATAAAACTGACCATGGAGATACTTGCTTTAAGTATAACAAACATGTTACATTTATCCGGAATTCTGAGGGTTAAGAAACTATAATATGTAACAAAAACTCTCAGTAACTTCAGAAAGCTTCAAAGACTGAAGACTTTAACAGCTTAGCAAGTGACTGACTTTGCAATAATTCAAACCTGGGAGTTTGTTAATGTTACTTTACATAGACAACTTACATTTCAGGGAGTTGGCAGAAAAATGACTTGAAGGTATCTAGATAACCAATAGCCCACTATGGGTTCCTTAAGGGGAATAAGAATTATGAGTTCAGCTGCATACCACCCTTCTTCCAGAGTTTACACATTCTATGATGAGCCTGTGAGGCTGGCAGAGATGTAGAAATTAAGTGTGTTAAGTCAGAAAGCCCCATATCTGCAGCTTCATTCTCGGTGTTCCCTATGACTTCAGCATCTACTTAACCTCTCTATTCCTGTTGCCTCCTCTATGGAATGAGGATAACAGTGCTGTCCTTGTAGTGTGGTAGTTTAGTTGCTCAGTTGTGTCCAACTCTGTGACCCCATGGACTGTAGCCCGCTGGTCTGATTATAGGATGCAGTGCAGGTAAATGGCTAGTACTTCTGAGCCTGACACAGAGTTTAAAATCACTAAATCTGTCTAACTCATATTAATGATGGAGTTCAGTATTTTAGTATTCTCTCCACACTTGGAAGTAAAGCTCTTGACTCTGCTAGCCAAAGGAGATGCCAGAAATTATGCCTAAAATAAACTCTTCCAGAGATGGTAGGAGCAACAGAAATACCCCACTTCCAACCCTCCAGTCAGAAGCCAGAGGATAAACCATGTATTTTCAGCCTGGTTACTGAGGGCAGCATCCCAGCTTAGGTTTTGCAGAATTAACAAGAGCTGTGTGGGAACACAAGAGTGGGACTTACAGTAAAGGCCTGACGAGGCATTCGTAGGTACTGGTGATGCAGATCATTGTTGGCCCCAGGATATCAGGGACAATCCAGAATCCTCGAATCGGAGCTGGCTGCCTGAAAAGAACACACAGCCATAGTTACACTGCAGAGCAGCCAAGGCAGTGGAATCGAGAGCAACAACATGGCTGAGGCTTGTGCCTTCTCAGGCCTGGGCTAGCAGTTACCTGGGACATGCTATCAGGGCAGTAACCTCAGAGGTGGTGACTGGACAACCCGTACCACTTACAGCTCCAATGGGGCTGGATCAAGCTGCCATTCAGCAGCCTGAGGCAGGCTTGTGACTTGCAGGTCACTCGGGAGCCCACAGCCCTCTGGTACTTGCTGTCATCTCAGCAGTCACCATGATACCATGAAGCCAGTTCTCCATGCGTCTTTCTCCCCAACCCGCCCAGAAGCCCCAGGGACCTCTGCATACCTAGCAGAGCACCCAACCCAGTTAAGAGCTCAGAATCTCTTGAGTAGTGTCTTCCTGACATTAAAAATCCAACGCAGGCCAGCATCTGTCACGGGATTCACCGTACCGTGCACAGCAGGCAGCTTCCATTCAAGTCAGGGTTCACTCTTCACTGAAGAAACCAAAAACTGTGGACCTCAGACAAGAGCTGTCTTTCCTGCCAGTGCGCTACTCTCCTGCCCGGATGCTGCTCCCACTCCCACAGCTTGTTTCTGCCCCTGCACAGTGGACACCATCCCCCCTCCCCTCTTCTGAGAATCACTCTATCGACTGTGATCACAAACCTCCCCACTGTCTCCTTACCTTCAGCTTATAAACAGCTCACACCTGTCCCATCTGAAGCACTCTCCTCAACCTACTCCCTCTCCCTTAGAGCCAGCAGTCTCTCCACAGGAGCCTGCAGCACTTTCTCCTGCCACATCTTTCAGTTATTTTGCAGAGAGAGGAGAGTGACGGTGAGTTGGGGGAGTCTGGGAAGTCAGAATTTTTATTTTGTGTTTTTAGTGTGTGAAATGTACACACAAAGGAGTACATCTGTGCACTCTGCAACCACTCTCCAGGCCAAGCCTTAGAACACTGCAGGGGCCTTAGACCTCCCATGTGACTCTCCCTGACCACAACCTTCCACTTGATTTCTGATACTCAGGTTCTTGTTTTGTTTTATAGCTTTCCTATCTATGTACGTATCCATTCGTATTCAATACTGTTTAATTTTACCTGTTTATGGAATGTTTATACATGAGATTTTTATTACCTGTTTTCCCCATTCATTTTTCACCTGTGCTATCCTCTCCCGTCCCCAGCAGCATTTCTCTGTGGTTCCTGATGAGCCCGCATGCGGACACTTCACCTCTCTGCAATGCTCTGCTGTGCTTATTTGAGGCTGCTGCCCACTGCCGCCTCTTTGAAGCATCCTCCTCCCAAGCATCCTTCCCTGGGTTCTCTTTCAGTCTCTCTGGCAGTCCTTTACTCCAGTTTCCCTCCTGGGCTAGCTTCCTCATCCTCCACTCGCTGCTTGGAAGAAAGTGCTGACTCCCTGCTCAGGTCTCCTCTACTCACTCTAGGCCCTTTCCAGAGGAAACTATTTTGGTTTATTCTAGTCATCAAATATTTACTGAATATATCCCAGGCACCCTGTCAAGACACTTTAGTGTACAGACATGAGGTGATGGTATAAATAAAGTATGAAACAGGGCTTCCCTGGTGGCTCAGTGGTAGAGAATCCACCTGCCACTGCAGGAGACATGAGTTCGATCCCTGGTCTGGGAAGATCCCACATGCCTTGAAGCAACTAAGCCCATGTGCCACAACTACTGAGCCTGTGCTCTGCAACAAGAGAAGCCACCACAATGAGAAGCCCTCACACTGCAATGAAGAATAGTCCCCGTCTGGTGCAACTAGAGAAGACTATGGTGCAGGGAAGACCCAGCACAGCTGAAAATGAATTACATATATATATATATATATATAAAAGTATGAAACAGACATGGTCTCTGCCTTCATGAAACATATATTCTAGTAGTGGTGACAGACAGTAAATAAACACAAACATGAATATAAATATGTGCTTCAAAGATAAAGAATAAAAGAATTTGAAGGGGTTCTGAGAAATCAAGGGAGCCCTCTATAAAATGATATTAAGATCAGATAGAAGAATCATAGTCAAGTGAAGCCTGGGGTTATGACTGGGGAAATACCTCTGAGACAGAGAACACACAATGTGGAGTGGCCGTGGGCAGAGGAGAGCTTTTGAAGAACAGATTCTTTTGGGGTGAAGAATCCCATCTACGTGTGAGTGTAATATTCACATATACCCATGGACCTGAATTACTGAAACAACTACTATCTGTGTTTACAAGGGCGAGAAGGTCCTTACCTGCATGGCAGAGGCTTTGTACAAAGAATGTGTTCTACAAAGCATTTCTGTTCTGTAGCCAGTTCCTGTAAACTGTCCTTATCTTCTTCATCTACAAAAGAACACATTATAGAACACAAATCTATTATCAGATATACGGATAGCAAATATTTATCCCCATTCTGTAGGTTGTTTTTAGTGTTTTCTTCTATGTGGTATATCACTTTTGTTTTCATATTTTAGTCTTTGATCAATTTTGAGTTCATTTTTGTGTCTGGGGTGAGGTAATAGTCCAATTTCATTCTTGCATGTAGATGTACACTTGTCCCAGCACCATCTGTTGAAAAGACTATTCTTTCCCCCATATAACTGTTCTAGGACCAAAACCAACTGCCGAAACCAATTTACTATAAATTTAAGAGTATATTTCTGGACTCTCAATTCTATTCATTGACTTATATCTATATCCTTACACCAATTATCACACTGTTTTGATTACTGTACCTAATTAGTTTTGAAATTGCAAAGTGGGTCCTCCAACTTTTGTTCCTGTTTTTCACATCTATACTCATAAAAGATATTAGTCTCTAGTCTTCTTTTCTTGGATGTTGTTGTCTGGCTTTTATCACAGTATTATCCTCATAAAGTGATCAGGGAAGTGTTTTCTCCTCTATTTTTTGTAGGAGTTAGGAAGAATTGGTATTAATTCTTCAAAGGCCTTCCTAGGTGGTGCAGTAGTAAAGAATCCTCCTGCTAATGCAGGAGACATAAGAGATGTGGGTTCGATCCCTGGGTCAGGAAGATCCCATGGAGTAGGAAATGGTAACCCACTCCAGTATTCATGCTGGGAAAATTCCATGGATAGAGGAGCCTGGCGGCTACAGCCCAGGGGGTTGCAAAGAATCAAACATGACTGAGCAAAGCACAATAATCAAAATCAGTTTTGATTACTGATTCAATCTCATGTTATCTATTGTTATATAATAAGTCTGTTCAAATTTTCTATTTCTTTTTTAGTCAGTTTTATTGATTTGTGTCTTTCCAGAAATCTGTCCCTCTCATTTAGCTTGTCTAATTGGCATACAGTTGTTCTTATTCTCTTATCATCTTTTGTTCTTGGTATATCCTTATAATCTCATATTTCTGTATGGTCAGCAGGAATAGCCCTTCTTTCTAATTGTAGTAACTTGAGTCTTTATTTTTTGGTCAGTTTACCTATAGGTTTCTCAATTTTGTTGATCTTTTCAAAGAACTATCTTTTGGTGTCATAACCTCTATTGTTTTTCTGTTCCAAACTAATTTTTGACAGACTCTATGAAACATACTGAAAAGCACAAAAACTCACCTGACCCAAGGAACTTGTGAAGTTTATGAATCCAAGTTAGCCCAACACTATGTACACCAGCTTCATGAGTACAGTGGTATCTTGAAGGACACTTGGGATCTGAAAATGGAATCAATAATATAAAGGAGGCCATTAGAAAACTAGGAGAATTCACCTGAATAGGCCACAAACGCATCTGGTGACGGAAGTAAGACAAGGTCAACAGGACCTTCATACTGTGGCACTATGTCAGGGGGTTGGGAATTTAAAAACATGACTTCAGTTTTCAAATACATTTTAAAAGTATAATTAAGAAACTCATTTCAAATATGTTCTTTTTCCAAGTATTAACACAGAGTTCACTGAACATAAACACTTGCTATCAAGGAACTGACTTATGCCTTTCTGTCCATCTCTGTGCATTTATTTACAGTTTTCAAAATAAAACGGTAAGAAAGGCTCTAGCTCTGTAAAAAACCTGTGCTTGCACACATCTACTTACATGAAACTGTTGAAGCTACTGCACTCCTCCAGCACAGGTGCTGAAAAGACTTCAGCACAGCAGCTTAGTGAACAGTCCTGTCACAGATGGTAAGTCAGGTATGAAATGTGCAGTTTTACTTGTCCTGATAACGTTGACTTACAGAGAATTGTTTGTTGAAATTTTATATATAATTTTTGTATTTATATTTACACCAAGAAATATGAACAATTACATAATTTTAATGAAAATTTCTCTATTTTTTCCTCTATTTCTTTGAAGCCCTAGTTATCAGTAACACTATCATTAAACTAAAAGATGAATATTTATTACTTATATTTATCCCTGTGACTCAGGATTTTTAAAACATTAAACAATGAAAACAAGATATTAAAAAAAATATATACACTAAAGCTGATTTAAGATGACAACTGTCAACCATAAGTTCCTAAACCAAATTTTTCTTTTATCTAACATCCTCACTTTCTTACTGCTGAGTTTACAGTAAGTAAATGTTGTAAAGTAAATGTTATATTATTTTTATCTGTTTATATGTTGGAGTTCTGCATAACACCTCTGGAAATAGCATTATGTTATGAACAGTAAAAAAAAAAAAAAAAAGGCTTCTGGCAATCTCTATGGTAATCATCTCTCTGAACAATAAAGTAATGAAAAGTTTCTTTTCATTTGCCCACACCTTAATTTGGGACTTTCAAAGCTTATACCATCTCATTAGGTTTTCTATTGTTTAAAATGGCTTTTTGAAATGTGTCTGTGGTCCTGAAGTCAACAGAAAAACCCTAATATTTGGATGTGACAGAATCTATTATGAAAAAAGGAAATACTAGTAACTGCAGTCATAAATTTGCTAGACACCCCTGACAAGACACGTGGTAACATAAGCCATTCATTTATATCATTAAAAATCTGGGAAAGTTTCAGTGATTATAATATGCTTTAAGTACAAACATGAATGAGTGAAAAATTTATTAGTTTTATAAATGAAAATGTTCTCTTATTCAAAGACTCAAGAAAAAAGCCTAAAATTAAGATTTCCCCAAGACATATGTATCTATAAGGAAACCAATTAGTTTACATGACTTTACCTCACTAGGTCTCAATTACCTCGTCTATAAAGCAAAGTTCTGAGACTTAATATTTAGACTGTATCTCTCCAGTTAGAGACCAGACATGCCCAATGAGTTCTCTTTGCTGGTTTATTATATAAAGGCTACTATGCTCTTAAATGTTAGACTATACTTTAGTACAGAGTTGAAGCCAGTATTACCAAACCTGGGCAAATTGGCTAATAAGACGCAGATTAAGTCAGGATCGACCTAATCAACCTAAGCAACCTAGCAGATTGCTTCAGGATTGAACTCCCTTTCTCTGGACTGAAGAGAGGAAAACTATGAAAGGTTCACCGCATTATTCCTGACTAAGGAAGCTTTTGTTCCTCATTCTTCACAGGGAAGACACCTAGATCCTAGAGACTAAGAAAAAGTTGAGGAGGAAATAGGATTATAGGATTTTTATGTCAGAAGGGACTTTAGAGATCATCTGACGTTATCCCTATTATTTTTAGGTGAGAAAATTAATGATCAGAGAGGCTGAATAAATGTCTAACACTATAGAGCCGACTAATGTTAGAGCTATAACTAAGACATAGGACACTCCAGACTCCTAGTTACCAACTCCTTCCAATCAACCACTCTGAGTCTGAATGACACAGGTGAGACACTCTGTGACTGTCTCAGCAGTTTAGCCAAGAGCTCCCTAGATGAAGAGAGAAGCTGCCAGAAAGCTCTGGAGCCAACCCAGATAAAGCAAAAGAAAAAAAGATAAAAAGGTAACATTCAAATGGGTCTGGGTATAACAAGATAGTATGTTCTCAAATGAAGAAAGTTATTTTAAAGAGATATCTTAATACAAGTATATTATTAGTTTATTTTAAAAATTTTTACAGTTTATTAAAGTTTGCATACATTTAACAATTTGAATAATGAACCTACTTTTGATTAGACCAGGGGAAAAAATGACTATCATAAATCTGAGCTGATCTAGCCTGAAGACTTACGAAATTTGCTTTTCTTGAATCTACAGTGTAATGTTGTGGCTAAAAGGCCAAAAGAACCTAGTAGTCAAATTTTTAAAGGCTGGAACCACACAAAAAACAAATTACACAGGAATGGTCTGTGATGATCTCATGTAAATATAATGAGATATAAGAACTAAATTTAGTGAACACTTTACCTCTGTGAAGTTTGATTGGACAAGAAAAGTCAGAATCAAAGGGCTCATCCTCTCCAGATGCCAGTTTCAGGGCAAGCTCCAACTCAACACACTCAAACACATACAGAGATGGAATGAGGTCAGCCCTGGAATCCCAGGACTTTTCTGACTGTAAAAAAACAAAGAAAAAACCTGCACTGTAACTTTAGTGTTTCATATTCCTTTGAAAATGTACACAACTAAAAACAGAAGCAAAAAGCTGTATCAAATAGTGCTTCCAAACTTAATTCCACCCTCTATTCCAACACTGTGCTTTGTTACTCTTAAAAGAGAATAAAAGGCTTCTCTGCTCTTGGGAAGATGTAAACACACAAATTTAGAGAATAGCCAATTCAGTTATTCAAAGGTTCTTTACACCTGTCACCAAACGTAGCAGTTTAAAGTTAAGAAACATGTAGGCTGCTGGACCAAATAAGCTGGGTACATCCTAACTTTTTTCAGTTTAAGTATTTAGAGCAGCCTTCAATTAATTTTGAATGTTAAGTTTCCAAAATAGTGCCAGATATAAAATTCCAAAGTAAGTGCCAGATATGTAGCTCAGCAGGTAAAGCATCTGCCTGCAATGCAGGAGACACAGGAGACATGGGTTTGATCCCTGGGTCAGGAAGATCCCCCGGAGGAAATGGCAACCCACTCTAGTATTCTTGCCTGAAGAATCCCATGGACAGAGGAGCCTGGCAGGCTACAGTCCATAGAGTGGCAAACAGTCAGACACAACTGAGCACACACACACACGTAAAGTATAAAATTCCTCCTATACGAAGCCTTCATACCATTCTAAGAACTGTCCCCAGTGTTGGAGATACGAATATGCCCACAATCGCCCGACTTACTGTTTGGTCATCTTCTTCTTCCCCCTCCAGCACAACACAGTGATACAGCATTCCTGATTCAGTAGCAANTAGAGTGGCAAACAGTCAGACACAACTGAGCACACACACACACGTAAAGTATAAAATTCCTCCTATACGAAGCCTTCATACCATTCTAAGAACTGTCCCCAGTGTTGGAGATACGAATATGCCCACAATCGCCCGACTTACTGTTTGGTCATCTTCTTCTTCCCCCTCCAGCACAACACAGTGATACAGCATTCCTGATTCAGTAGCAATTACCAGGATGTTAGGGACACACGGTAAGCAGAGCACAGCGCAAGCATCGTAGCCATAGTTATCTTCAGCAGCAGGATGCATAGGCAACGGGCCCAACAGCTTGCCCACACTCCCAGGGCTAAAAAAAGAGCGAAAACGTCCTCCAGAAATGTTGACAGAAGACCACACCTATCACTTAAAACCCTTTTTGACTCTGTCTCCAGCTATCAGACACTGATTAAAAATATAGTCTATTCTCAGTGTCTCCACTTTTTCACTTTCCCACTCCATTTCCATCTCTTTGGTGCCTTTCTACTGGAGATAATTTTGTCCTCAGGGGGACAATGGTGACATCTGGAGACATCTGTGGTTGCCATAGCTGGGAGGACAGGGACAGGTTACTAGTGTCTAGAGGCCAGAGATGCTACTGAGCATTGCCCCACAGGGCAGCCTCTGTCAACAGTGCAGAGGCCGAGAGGGGCCAGCCCTCAGTTCACTGTGGTTTATGCCTTCACCACTCTACTCAAGTTGTACAACAGTTTTGGTTTGTAGCATGACTTTCTGATGAACAAGGAACCACACAGCAGGGACTCTGCCTTTGATCTTGTATTCTCACATTCTGCTACATATTGAGCCCTTCAAATATCTATTGAGCTGATTTATAAATAAATCATGATGTTTAGACTTGGGCCCTATGCCTAATTACAAACTTTCCCAGAATTCTTATACTCTACTGATGTCTCACCAGAACAGTTTTCTCGCTAGTCTTGTATTTTCAACTGTCCATGGAATACTTCCAAATTATTGGAATTATTTATTTCAAATTAGTTGCTTTTCCTGACCTCACTATTTGCGTCAATGCCTCACTCTCTTATCCAAAAAGCAACTAAGTCTTATTGACCATTCCTTTGTAGTATTTACTATGTTCATTTCTCCCTCACATTACCACCAGAGTTTAAACTCTTGAAGACTGTAAGCTAAATTTTGGAAGTTTCTTTAGAAGTCCCTGTGTTCCAGTCTCTTTCCAGCCAATTGTTTTATCCTCATTTACAAACCATCACTGTCTTCCTATTACCCTATTCCTACAGAAAAAACTCCACATCCCTTTACTACCGAGTTTTCCCTGGACAGATACTTCCAGGTTTATCCCTAAATGCTCCCTACCTGAATCTTCAGCTCTAGTCCCAAAGTGTTTAATCACTGGGACCTTGAAGGACACTTGCACTTGCCTATTTTCATACTTGACTTCAAAGCTGAAATTCTGATTAAAATGGTCACTGATGCTTCATTTAATCCTGCATTAAAGCCTTAAGCTCCATATGACACAGTCCTTCTCTATGAAAATCTCCTTAACTTCTTCAGTCAGAATCATCTCTCCTTCCTCTGAGCTTTTATGTACCATGAATATAGTCTAAATTATTACCTTTCCATGGCTATGTATGTCTCTTCCCCACAACTGGGACATTAAAAGACCAGATTACCATGTCTCACCATCCCCATGGTACCTTGTTCACTAAGATCCACGATACAGATCTTCCTCGACTTAAGGTGGAGTTACATTTCAATAAATTCATTGTTAAGTTGAAAATATCTTAAGTCAAAAAAGGATTTAATACACCTTACCTACCAAACATCATATCTTAGCCGAGCCTACCTTGAATGCACTCAGAACATTCACATTAGTCTACAATTGGGCAAACTCGTCTAACATGAAGCCTATTTTATAATGAAGTGTTAAATATCTCTAATTTATTGAGTACTATACTGAAAGGGATACACAAATGGCTGTAAGTGTGTCAGCTGTTTACTTTTCTGATCGTGTAGCTGACTGGGAGCTGTGCTCACTGCCCAGCATCACAAGAAGCTATCAACTGACTATCACTATCCTGGGAAAAAAATCAAAATGAAAAACTTAAAGTACAGTTTCTCCTGAATGTAACTGGTTTTGTACCATCATAAAATCCTAAGTCTGACTAAGTTGGGGACCATCTGTAAATACTTTTTGATTGACTAGACTTTGTGAACACAAATCCAGCCTTAAAGAGATTATTCTATAGAACTCACCCAAATAATATGAAGAAAAAGAGGTGAAATGATCTATACAAACTTTCTCTCCAAAATGGGCAAGCCAGCATTGAAAGGCTGCAATATTTCCACAAACTCATAAACATGGACCCTGGGTCGAACCATGACAATCTATACTGTAGCACAAGTTCAACTTTCACTTCAGGTGGGTTCCCCCCTCAGCTTACCTGTGCAACAGACTGATGTATGTAAGGAAAGTCTCCCCATTCTCATATAAGATGTACAGAGGGTAAGCTGCTACTTCTTCTTTGCCTTTTTGTCCAAATATGTGCTTTGGGACTGCTGACAATGGCCCAAAGTCAAATGCAACCGCTGTCTCTCCCAGAGATGCAGTGTAGGCCCTTCTGAAAAGAGAGTTAAAAACCAAAATGAAAACAAAACTTCCAATAACAGCAGGTAGGGTGGAATTTGTATTCAATGGAGAAGAGGAAGTTACAATTATGAAGAATGTTAAACAATGCTAGAAAAGGCTCATAAAATTAAATGAAAGCAGCAGACCACAGAACTATAAGCTGCTTAAATACACAGTTACATAAATAGTGAAAATGCACGCATACAGGCACGCATGAATACAGAAAAGAACCAGAAGAAAACAAAGACTCTATAGCTATTTCTAAGCAATAGGATGCATTCAGTCCACAAATATTTACTATCTCCTTTATGCCAGACACTGTAGGTTCTGGGAAACCTCAGTGAATTAAACAAAGGCCCTGCCCTCTAACAAAAAAGATGTCAACAGAGAAGACACAATCAGATAACACAAAATCAGAAAAAGATGTTATAAAGAAAAATAAAGCAGGGGAAGGGAGTGCTGATGGAGGTGCTACTTTAGGTGACTTGGGAAAGGCCCTGATAAGGTGATATTTGGGCAAAGATTTGAAGGAAGAAAGGCAGTGAGTCTGTGGTTATGTGGAGTAGTAGTTAATGAGGAGTATGAGGCAGAGACTATGAGGAACTGTAAGGCGGCTGAGTGGCTGGAGCTCAGAGCCAAGGCAGTGGGAGGACTGAGGAGGAAGCGTGCAATAAGTGGGCAGACCCGTAGGCCTTCAGGCCATGGCTTCTCTGGGAAATGAATGAAGTATGGAGAGCAGGGAAGTAGAATGATCTGATTTATATCAAAAGTAGCACTCCAGTGCAATATTATGATCACACTATAGGAAATTTTTAAATATTTCATTTTCTTAATACTTTTTTACAGTTTTCCCAATTTTCTACAAAAATATATATTACCTTTATAATCAGGAAAAATAAATGATAAAACATGCTATTTTATTATTTTTAAAATTTCATATAACTGGTTTTTCAAAAAGATTCTGTTTAATACAAAGGTAATTAATATGGTTAAAATAAAACCACAATTTCATACAGCTTTTGAGATAGTCAACATCATTCCAAGGTGTGATAAGTACCACATCTTAGTTCCTTTATCACGTGGAAACGTATATGGTATTAGGAGGCACAAAATGAGGAATCCTCAAATCCAGAACAAAAGAACTGCCTGAGAGTTAAACTAAACAATTATGACAATGACTAGAAACAAACAGACACATCGGTTATTTTAAAAAGACTTAAAGCCATCCAAACCTAACTGGGACTTAATACAGTAATATTTCTAATAATGATGATAAAGGTATCAATTAATGAGTACTTATTCTGTGCCATGTTAGGCACTTTCTATGCATGATCTCATTTATTCTGTACAACAATCCAAGTAAATGGTGACTTCTTTTTTTTAAAGTGTTATTTATTTATTTGCTGTGTCAGGCCTTAGCTGTAGCACGTGGAATCCTTTGTTGCAATGCACAGCCTCTCTAGCTGTGGCACATGGGCTCAACGGTTGGCTGCACGGGCTTGGATGCTCCATGGCATGTGGGATCTTAGTTCCCTGACTAAGGCCTGAACCTGTGGCCCCCACACTGTGCGCTGGACACCAGGGAAGTCCCCTGTGGTCACTACTTTTTACATCCATGGAATATACAGTCATGGAAATGAGACCAAGTGTAACTGAATAACTTGCCAGATGCCACAACTGATAAGTGGCAGAGCTAAGAGTGGAATACAGGTGCTGACACCAGAGCCAAAGCTCTCAACAACTGCACTTGCTCTATAGCCTCGCATCTAGACAGTGAGTCTGGCAAAGGCTGAGAAGCTATGGAAATGCTCTGCTGACACCAGAACAGGACCTAGCAACTCGCAGGTGTTTCCCTATCGTGGAGATGGGTGGATGGGGCTTTAGGAAGCTAAGGCTGTATAAGACATGAAAGTCATATGACTGAAAACTTTCAGTTCTGGGACTAATGAATTAATTCATTAATTAATGAGAATTAATGTGGTCCCAGGCTAGTGGCAACTTCTGACTCCTAACAGAAGCAGAAGAAATTCTTCTCTGGAAGAACATACTCCCAGCTTGGACTCTTGACATTTCCAAACATTAAAATCAAGTAAACACAAGTGCACAATGAGAGATCAGCAACCACAGGAGGAAGTGACTGTGATTACAGGACAGGAGGAAGAACAAACACAAATTTAGATCCCCGCCTCGCCAAGACTTCAGATATTGAAACTGTCACATACATAATAGCTGTGTGTAAAATATTCAAAGGAATAACAGAAAAACAAAAATAGACTGTTAGATATGACCATTATGAAAACATGAAAAGAACTAGTTGGAACTTCCAGAAATATTGCTACTATGGGCTTCACTCCACATACACACTGTGGGTGACAGGATGTGGTAATCACCAGAAAGACTGACCAGGAGGCCAGAGGAAAGGAGTTTGTAAGTTCAAAGGGTGATTCTGTTACTGGTCAAACTAGCCAGGAACTTGCTCTGCAGTGGGCAAGAAAACTAACATAAGCCAGGGTCACATGAGAAGCAGGAGGCAGTCTATGGTCCACTCCAGCTTCTGGGGTACTAGGTGCTGGTCTGGTGGGTCCAGCAATCTGCTCGTCCATACGGAGTGAACAGCTGGCAGGCATCCAGCCCAACACTCTCACCTTCCACTTTGTCTGTGACTTTGAAATATTATAATTCATTCTCTTATTCATGATACAACAGGGGCTAAGTTTTGGCTACTCACAGTTTTGAACTTTCTTGAAAAAGATCAAGCTAGCAGAGTAACTTTCAGATTTGTAACTTCTTATTACCTACTTATATCACCTATTTTTTCTTATGTCTCATATTACCAAAAACCATGCTAAAGTCACCTTTGGAAAATCTTATAATCTTAAAGTTGCACTTACAATCCCAATAAACCAATTTTTAAAATTTAATGACAGAAATAAATACTTACCCTTTGTTGAGTATTAGACTTTCCTCTTCTGCTTCTGAAAGTACAATGACCTTAGTCGGTGTCTGGGGCTCACGCAAAGAGTAAATTCTAGCAATCAAAAGAGAAGAAAGCCAGCACTTAAAATTCTCTTTTATTTCCTAAAGTTGCTCTTTCCTTTCCGCCCAGTCAGTTTTTGAGAATTTTCCTACCAGTCATTACAACCATTTGCCAAAGATCTGGCTGTTTCTAACAAAAGTAGCCTACTTCATTTGTTCTGACGCAACCCCAAAAGAAAGCTTCCTTGGTACATGAAGAAATATTCTCTGCCCTTACTAAAATTCCTTATATCAGCCTTCCCCAACGACTGTACTTCAAGTCTTAGCCGTATACACCTTGTCTAGTCATCTCACAAACTTTTTATATAAGGCAGATCCAGAAAATTAACCGGTAATATCAATCTCTGTAGGATGAGGGCATTTAATCATAACACCACAAACCTGGAAAGCGGCTTTAGAAATGATCAAATCAAACTTGCTCATTTGACAAATTAGAAACAGATTCCCAAGTTGTTGTTTTTTAACATCCCAAAGACAGAAGTGACATTGGGACAAAGAATTCAAATCTCTCACTTCCCAATTAAATTCTCATTTCCTCTATGCTATATCACCTTCAAAAGAGTGACATGGTAAAACCAGTTTTAGGGAGATTATTTTAACAGTTAGATTGGGAATGGAGAGACTGGAGGCAGAAAGACTAGCTGAGAGGGAACAGCAGTTATTAAGACACGTAAGTTAGGGCAGCTGAACACTGCTCCCATGATGGAGAACAGGTTACAGCAGCCATCAGATAGTTTTTCCAAGCTGTTAACTGGCAATTAAGAGAATCTTCCCACTCACAGAACTGTAAGATACAGACTTACCTTATGACGTTGTCTGACGTTAACAGCACTATGTGGGGCTCTAGCATCTCGCTCGGATACCAGGCAGCATGCTTCAGAGTCAGAGAGGTTGAACTGGTGAAAAATCTCTCAGCAACGGGAGTGGTACTAAAATAAAGACAGCAATTTTCCAAAACTTTCTAAAGGAAAACCTATCTCAACACTTTTTGCTCTTCTTTTCTTTAAATTCCTTTTTTCAAACATCTTGCTAAGACAGCATTCAAAGCATCTACCAACCAGTAGCAAAGAATCAAATATTTTCTCATCTGTATTTTATAGAGTACCAGTGATTTTAGACAGAGTAACTTATCCTTTAAGTAACTTTGTATTGAAAATACAAAGGCAGTTATTGTCACTCCTACTGTGGATATGAAACAGAAAAGAAACATTTTCAAGGAGGCCGAACCTAAGGGTTGTGGAGCTTAAGGTATGTTTCTACCTTATTTTCTTTTCAGATTTTTCACGCTCTCATTTCTCAAGATTTGTTGACAAAGAAAAAAAATACAAAACTAAGTTATACTTATGAGAAAACTGTTTGGCTCACAAATAATAACTGCTTTTAAAGCATCTTATTTCAACCTACTTGATAAAACAGCCTGACTTCCAATGAGACAGCAATGTGGTAATCGAGGCAAAATATATATATACTATATATATCATATATACTATATATATCATATATACTATGAAAGTGATTATCACAAGAAGCCAATGTGCAGACTGACATTCCATATACTGACATTTCAATTGTAGCAAACACACCGTAAGAGCCACTGATTTTAAGGACTTTTCTGCATGTATTACAAATTATACAGATAAACACTAAATGGAAATACAACTTACCTACAATTCACTGTTGATTTCCCACCTTCAAATTCAGAATTCTTTCCCCATCTTTTAGGTAATTCTAATATCATAAGTCCTTTTATTCCTATAAGTGCTACATGGTGTTGGGTTGGGCTTAACAAGACTTGATAGATTTCAAACAGAGGTGGATTTATGCAAAGCAATCTCTGAAAATTAAAGCAAATTGGTCAAAATAGTTCACTTTAATGTAAATATATATGGCAGTTACTCGAAAGCATAGTACCACTTTAGTTTTCTATTAATGTAGGATAAAGCAGCATTCTGGATAAGTACTAACACTTCAGCCATTAACTGATGAAATATTTTTTTAACTGCTTACCCTGGAATATAATATAAAATGCATCAGATTTCCCTACTTTGGTAAATACTACACATAATTTCCCTTTTTATAATCAAACTCCAGACTACCACTTTAGCCTCAATTCTCCACCATTCCCCACTTGTACTTTATACTCCAGATTAACCTGTATTTCTGGGAAATCACCATGTATTTCTATACAATGATTCTTCCTGCAATGCCCTCATTTTCTCTTTTTAGCTGGCTGACACATTCTTGGAGACTCAGTTTCTATGAACTTTCCTCCCAAAAAATACCTCTGATTTTCTGGCCATGAACCAGTGCATCTTTTCTGTCCTCCTAGAGCACACCCTAAATAATTCTACTGTAGTCCTTTATCATCCTGCATTCCAATTATCCTTTTACTTGCTCATCCCATACAACTGTGAATTACCTGAGCTCTGTGTCTTTCCTGTCATCCTTGGCATATGTGGCGTGTTGCTAACTCGCCAATTGGCTAGTTGACTAGCCAATTAAGAACTCAGAAGTATTAGTAAATAATTACTATGTTATAAATAGTAAAATAAGATAGTGACTTCAAGAACTTCTGCAGCAAGTAAAATACTGCTTTACCTAAGCAGATTTAGTTATGGAACAGAGACATTTTCAGGAGGGTTCTGTTAAGTTATATGTCTTAGCATTATATACCTTTCAAAAAAAACTGCACTTCTATTTCTTCTCTCATGAGTATCTCAAATTCCCTTTTTCTATCCACTTTCAGTAATAAACCAAGAGATTACCAATCTATTGCTTATCCTGAGGTACAGAGAATCATCGTCTGCCAAAATCGTATTAGACAAGACTGTTGAATATAATGTGATTCCAATTAATTGTTACTGATGTAAGTCTGGCCTTTGTTTTTTGAGTCTTTTGGGCGGGGGGAGGGCGGGATTGCTTTTGCTTTTAGCTGCCCTTTGCTGATTCTAATCAAATTGGTTTTTCTCCCATCAATAGTTCGTTCCTTCTTTCCCCATCTTCTCAATCTTCTACATGATTCTAACAATCTATCTCAAATCAAAGGCCACCTTTCTTTGGCAGAACAATCTCATCACTTTAGGTCACCTGTGGCAATCACAGGATTCAGGTGTTTTTTGTTTGGGGGGTTTTTTGGTTTGGTTTTTAAAGTCACTATTCATGCCTTTGATCTGGATTTTGGGAGGGGAGTAGTTTTTAAATTTAGTTTTTAAAGTTACTATTCATGTTTTTATTTCCTTTAAAGTTGCAACTCATGCTAAGCTGCTTCCTCCTCTGAGTTTTTGGATTTCTGAGGATTGAAGGTCACTGAGACAGTCATGAATATTGAGTCATCAATATTCAGACAGTCATCAATACTGAGAGTTCATATGTTCCAGGCACACAGAAGCAACTTATGCAGCTCAATTCCAGAAAAATAAACGACCCAATCAAAAAATGGGCCAAAGAACTAANAACTGCTGAAGCCCACGAGTCCTAGAGCCTCTGCTCCACAAGTGAAGCCACGGAAATAAGCAGCAGCCCCCACTCTCTGCAACTAGGAGAAAGCACAGACAGCAATGGAAACCCAGCACAACCAAAAATAAGTGTAAAAAAAAAACTATATTTAAAAAAAACTGAAATTTTAAAGTTAGTAGGCAGTAGGCTCATGACCTGTTTTCAAAACTGCAGAGACGTTGCTAGCACCTTATTCAAATCATTTCTCATGGACAAGGTTCAACCAGCACACAACAGCTGCCATAGGTTAGAATGGGTGCCAAGTTTTCTTATTTTGTAATCTTTAAATGACAAGAATTGGCTGTTTTAAGTAAACCCTTCCATAAAGCAATGTTTAATCACAAGAAGTCTAACACTCTCTGATTACACCGACTTTCACATGCTGCTGGTTTCTCCAAGACAAGCCAACATCCCTTTCAACTTTGGGGATGGCCTAATTTCCAGAGCATTCCGCCTCCATGTCAGGGAGGAAATCTGGTGCTTTGGAATAGACGACCTGACTTGAGGCTCACAACCACCCCAAGAGAAAGTTAGGATCGTCCCTCTTATTTTATGCAGTGACGCCGTGACATCGGTTTCTCAGGGTCCACCTCCTAAAAACAGCGAATGCACCCACTCTCTCAAACCCCGTACCCCCGCTGTTACTCTTCAGAGCACCTGCAGCACTGATACTTTGCTGTGAATCCACGCTCCTTCCCTTCCTCTCAGACCCAGAAAACTTAAGCACCTTGAGCGCATACGTTCCTGTAAGAGTGTCCGGCGCGATGTCAGAGTCAATTAACATTTGTGGGAATGAAATACGGGAAGAGAGGCTTCCAAAGGTTCGGCGGCCATGGTAGAGCGAATGAAAAGGACACTTCTCCACTAGCTGTTGGGCACCCCCCAGAAAGAGGTCTGCTTACGCCCGCATAGCACCCCTCCCACCCAACAGACGAAAAATAGCCAGGATGCGAAGGGGACGAAAACGCTAGCTAACGGTCGTTNAGCGAATGAAAAGGACACTTCTCCACTAGCTGTTGGGCACCCCCCAGAAAGAGGTCTGCTTACGCCCGCATAGCACCCCTCCCACCCAAAAGACGAAAAATAGCCAGGATGCGAAGGGGACGAAAACGCTAGCTAAGGGTCGTTTCCCAATTCTGCCTGGTCGTACCTGGTACTGGGAGAGGGAGGGCTCCTCACCAACGCCGCTGGGACCCCGAAGGCGCACGACTAAGAAGGAGCTGTCTTCTGGGTCCCATAGAAAGAGTTCTCCACCGAGGCCCAAGACCAGGTTTCTCGTCAGCAACTGAGCAGGCAGCGGCGGCGACGAAGGCAATGATGAAGCTGGCTTCTCAGTTTCGGCTGAGCTCTGGTTTTTCAGTCCCTCTCGGAGCCGCAAGAACACGGCGTGGTTGGGCAACCAGGTCTGCCACAGCTCCCCGTCGCCCGGGCCTCCTTCGGCGCCCGCCATCTTGAATCCACAGCTCTCTGCGGCATCGCCGCTGAGCGCAGCCAATCTGCTAACAGCCGCCCACTGCTTCGGCCAATCATCGAGCAGGCAGGCCGGAAGCACGAGACAGGATTGGGGCGGGGCAAAGGTGAGAGCAGCCCGTCAGACAGCGTCATCGCCAAAGGAAAGCCAATCACCAGTCAAGCCTATTCTGAAGCCAAAGGGGCGGGAGGAGAAAGTCAACAGGCCAGAACCTGAGTTGAAGCTTCTGCGTTACGGAAAGTCTAGTACGGAGCGGGAAGGGCATGGGTGAAACCTGAGATCTGCGTATCTAATTGCTTATTGGACATCTCCACCTGGCTAAAGCTAGACATCTAAAAACTTCCCTCAAAAAATAAAATCTTCCTTCAAGACTTACCTCTTTCAATCTACGTTGGATAGACTTCACAAATGTCACTACTTCAGTCCCCCATCCTGGGGTTGCCCAAATCAGTCTCCGTGTGGGACCCGCCGATAGGAAAACGTTTCCCAGAATTCCCCGGGACTTGGCGCGGTCGGAACCCAGGAACTACAACTCCCAGGATCCTGTGCCCCGTTGGGGGTGGGGCTTTCTGGCGACTACTCCCGCGAAAACGAGATGGCAGAGAGGCCGGGGTCTCGGCACCGCTCGCTGTATAAACTGATGGGCTCGCCGCCTTGGAAAGAGGCTTTCAGGCAGGTGAGTGTGAGATTTGGGAAGCCTTGGCCAGGCTGTCGTCACTCCGCTAGTCTGTCTCGGGAACCGCTCTCCTCCGTAACTTCCCTCCGCCCAGCCGAGTGAAGCAAGAGTCGGTGCAGGTGGACCTCCTGCCTGTAGGTCCGACCCCGGCCACCGTCGGGACACTTTCTGGAGCTTCTGGACCCCTGGCTGTGAGACTAGCCTGGACCGGCCTGGTCCCAGGAAGCGTTCGTTTTGGACTCGTGTGTTTTCAGCGTGAAATGTGGCCGTGCACACCTGCTGTTGTCGGGTCAGTGTGCACCAGAGAGGCATCTTGTATACTCACCACAATCTAGAGAGGCGTTATGTCTATTCCAAAGAGAAATCGAATTATTAGATAGTACTTTTTATTCCGGAAATGATTTCTCATTCCATTCCAAACGGTTTCTTCTGTGCGTCTGTTACTAAGTCTAGCAGAATTGTAGCTTACAGTCAGCACTGACCTATCCTGAACTCAGTCTGGTTCCTGTAAATGCTGTCGCTTGTTTTTCCTGGAATTTAATGTAGTGGATATATCCTTGGAAAATAATCTGATGCTAGAAATGACTATTGACAGCAGGATTTCTCAACTTTGGTTGTCCACAGTTTGAAGAAGATAGTTCTTCATTGTGGAGTGGGGGGCAGTTCTGGGATTGTACAGTGTTTAACAGCTTCCCTAGCCTCTACAACTAGAGCTGTGACAACCAAAAATGTCTCCAGGCATTGCCATGTGGCCGCTAGGGGAAAAGATTGCGTGAAGCTGAGTAACTTTAAAAAGGTGACTACGAGAGCCATATCTAGAGTAGCAAAAGTTTGGAAGCAACCTAAGTGTCTTGATAGCATAGTGGATGCTGCGCTAATATCACCAGCCAGTCAGAAGGCTGGCATTGAAGATAGACTGCGAAGTATGTTGATCTGGAAATACATGACCCAAGCATTGTAATTGCACCCGTTGACATATGGGTAAGGACTGGAGAGGAAAGTGCCAAAATAACAATAGTTAGGGTTAGAGTTTAAATTGTGTGTCTATAAATTTCCTTTAGTGTTTTAACAACTAATCTGAGGGTTTTTTTCCCCCCTCTCTCATCTTTCTCCTCTTTCCAAGGGATGCCTGGAGAGAATGAGAAACAGCCGGGACAGGCTCCTGAGCAAATACCGCCAGGCTGGAGGCAGTATGTCAGGAGGCGCTCAGAACACCCTTCTAGTGCAGGAGGTGATGGAAGAAGAGTGGAATGCTTTGCAGTCGGTGGAGAGCTGGCCACAGGCCTGGGCTCAGGTCAGGCTGGATAGGTTCCTTTAGCACCATGAATGGCAGTGTCCTCTCTTCCTGTCTCCCAACTTCTCTAAATCCAGTCATCTTCCAGCCCCCAATCAGGACTTGAATGGCCTCTGACCCCTTCTACCTTTAACGTTAGACTCTTCTAGATCAACTGATGGTCCATAAATTCTAGACTCTCAACCTGCTGCATCATTGTATCATCAGTTCAGTTCAGTTGTTCGGTTGTTTCCAACTCCTTGCGACCCCATGGACTGCAGCACGCCAGGTTTCCCTGGCCATCACCAACTCCTGGAGCTTGCTCAAACCCATGTCCATTGAGTCAGTGAGGCCATGCAACCATCTCATCCTCTGTCTCCCCCTTCTCCTCCTGCCTTCAGTCTTATCTCAGCACTAGGGTCTTTTCCAGTGAGTCAGTTTTCCACATCATAATCACTTATAAAACTCAACAGAGAGAAATTTCACTCCATGGCTCCACCCCTGGAACTTTTGATTCAGTAGGCCTGAGCTAGTGATCTCTCTTTTTAATAAAGGTCTCCAGGAGCTTTCTGATTCTAATCTCAGCCAGGGTTGGGAACTGAGTGTGGACAGGAAACCATTTACCATGTATCAGGAAAAGCACTGGATTGGAACTCGGTAGTTCTGGAATTCCTTTTTTTTTATATATATTTATTTGGCTGTGCAGCTGTGGCACACGGGATCTTCAGTCTTTCTTGCAGCATGCAGAGGCTGTTAGGTGCAGTATGTGGGATCTAGTTCCCTGATCAGGGATGGAACCTGGGCTCCCTGTGTTGGGAGCGCAGTCTTAGCCACTGGACCACCAGGGAAGTCTCAGTAGTTCTGGAATTCTGATCCTGGTTTTGCTATTGCCTCTTAATTCTGCCTCTTTGAGCTTTAGTTTTCACACTTGTAAAATTGATACTGTCAGTACTGTGAGGACAGTGTAAGAAACATGTGGGAAACTGTTCTGAAAACATCAAGGCTCTCTGTAATAAACTGGCATGATTTGGTGCCTGCTATGTGTTCGAGTTACATAATCACAATTAGTGTTTACAGTAACCCTCTCGGGTGGGTTTTATGTCCATGTTACAGAGGCCCCAGATGAGGCTGACGGTGATTAGAAACTTCCTAGTGGTCACACAGCATTTTGGCAGAACCATACGCTCAGCTGCTACCCTATACTGCCTCCTGCAACGTTGGTGCCGTTGTTTTGTCACTGGCGGGTTTGTGGATGCTTTCTCAGCATGGCCACGTTACTGCACTGTCAGCACATTCTACAGAAGGACTGGGTTTATTTCTTCAGTTGAATCTGGGTTTTTCAAGCCAGTCTCCAAGTGTGAATCATGTGGGTCTTGTCAGTTGATTGTAACTTCAAATCTCTGATGACCCCACTTTCTCTTGCAGTTGGAGGAGCCAATGGACCTGGCTGTGCTGGAGGAAATCCAACAGGAGCTGATTGATCAAGGTGACGTCTAGGAATAGTTCTTCCTGCCTGTATCTCTAACTGCTCTAATGCTGACCTCATTTCTAAACAGAATGTTTTTAACTCCTTTGTTTCCATCTTTAGTCGCATATTCAGGGGTCTCTTGTTCTTACTTTAAAGTCTTGGCTATACTCGGCTGTCCCAGTAACAGAAGAGTCTTCAGTTGTCAGGCCTTGTGCTCAGACCTCTCCTTCTACTGTTCTGTCCTTATGATGCCCCTTTGAGGTAGTATGAGGAGACAGTGGTGTCTTATGAGCTGCATAGCTGGTGGTGGAGTTGGAAAGTAAAATAATTTTGTGAATCCGGTTCCTGTGTCTATTCAACCCAACAGTACTTCTCTGTTAGTAGATTAATAGTAACTTTGTCTCCTTACAGGAGAGTGCATGATCAGGCCTCTTGTGCTGCCTAACTTTAGTACCTTCTCTCCCATCTCTTCCTTACTGACTCCTCAGGGTCTTGTGCCTGTTCCCTTCCTGTAGCACCAGAGAGCCACAGAGTGCTTAATTTAGTACTTCATATAACTAAGTCATTTACTTCACACAGGCCTGTCTTGATGAGGCTCAGTTAACAGACTGCCTCTGTAGTTTATTTGTAGGCTTAAATAACATGTGTTGAAGACTTAGAGCGGTGCCTGGTATATAAGAAGGCTTTCGATAAATAATTGCTATTATTTTGAGGATGCAAGAGCATTAACTCTTGGCCCAGACGGCTGAAATTCACTTCTTAGCTTTACCACTTTAACTTGTGTGGCGCTGGGCTCTCCTCATGCCTCAGTTTATCTTTAAAATAAGACTTATAATGAAGATTAATATATATGTAAAGGACTTAACATAGCATTTGACACATAATAAGTGCTATGCGAGTGTTAGTTGTTATGATTGCTATGTTGACTCCAGTTAAACTGTAGATTCTTTGATTTTAATTTAAAAAAAAAATCTTCTCTCTATTCTCACCTGCAAAACCTATCACGGTGAAAGAACTCACTAAATATTTCTTTTGAGGTGTATTTAAAAATCCGAAGTGATAAGAATTTGCTGTGTTCTGCCTTACTCAGTCATAAGGAACCCTCTGGAATTGGGGTTGGCAAACTCTCCCTTAGGAGCCAGATTGTAAATGTTTAGCCTGTTGCTACTACTCAGTTCAGCTATTGTAGTGGGAGAACTGTTAGAGCCCATTCATCAACCAAAGGAGAATGGCTGTTCCATTATAACTTTAAAAATGGAAGGTGGGCAGGATACGGCCTGTGGTCTGCTGAGCCCTACTGTGAAGTCTAGACGGTGAGCTCATCAGAAGCAGGGACCAGCCTTTTTCATCTTTGTATTTACCTAGGCCTCCCAAGTACTAGGCCTTTTTATATATCTGCTGAGTGGATGAACACACACATTCTGAACAACACGGACTGAGTCTGGGGACAATGGCGAACAGATCGCCTTGTCTTACCCAGGTGGGCCTGGCATCAGAAATACGTGCCTTTGTCAGCTTTCTTCAGCTGCCTGACACTTTCTTAGCTCCCCTCCTGTGGCCTCATCACTTCAAAAGGAAGCAGACAGACAGGAGGGGAAGGATCCAGTAAGACGAGGCTTGACACAGCAGTGAATGTGTAGCGATTGTAGTGTGGTTTTACCCTCATTTTTCTCGTGTGGATGAAGCCTTTCAAAATGAATCTTCTAGCACTTGGGACAGGGCGCCCCAGGTGATGCACAGTGACACTCCAGCTCTACTTTGCCTTGCAGAACAGTCCATCATCAGTGAGTACGAGAAGAGCTTGCAGTTTGACGAACAGTGTCTCAGTGTCATGCTTGCTGAGTGGGAAGCAAACCCCCTCATCTGTCCCGTGTGTACAAAGTAAGAGTTTTCACAACCTTTTCAGCACTGTTCGTTCCCACCCCCCACTCCAAGGTGAGTGGAACTCCCCCTAAATCTATGGTCTGGGAAGGTGGGGGGATGTGGGCCTGCTAGCTGTAATGCTCTGGGATCCCAATTCTGCTTCCAGGTACAATCTGAGGGTAGCAGGCGGACTGGTCGTGTGTCAGTGTGGCCTGTACATCCAGTCTCAGGTGAATGTTCCTCACACAGGTCTTGTGTTACCTCTTCCCACACGTACCTAGTTTCTTAAACAACTCCAGTAGCGTGCACAGCTTGTCCCAGCTTCATGTCCAGTTCACACACTGGTAGCCTGAAATTGGTCACAGTGGCAATATGAGACACCATGGAATTGGCAAGCTCCATAAATCAGGGTCTTCCCAGCCCCTCTCCACAAGCCATTTGTGAGGCACTTACCTCTAGCTAGAGAGCCTGGTTTAGAACTGGAAACTCTTGTATCTGATCTGACATGATGTTGACCAAAAGTTTGCTGGTTGATTAAAGTGGTGAATTATACAAATGACACTTTATAGTGAGTTTCAAACATGTGTGTTTACTTGCCAGTCTGTGAGCCAGACTGTTGACTGGAGAGCTGAGGTGGTTTTTTATAAAATTCTCTTAAAGTCTTGTGTTTCCAGTTGTTTCTATGAAGCATTGAGAAGCTGTGTACATGTTAGGATTTTTCCTCCCCATCTTTTACTCTTTTACCTAATTCAGTAGCTTTCTTTTTTTTAAAAAGCATCTTTTTGTTTCCTAAACATTCCACTTACTATCACAAAAATGAAACTTTGTTTTCTTATTATTTCATTGGTTTATATAGTATGTAATTAAATCAGTCAGTTACAGTAGCAAGTTCAGTAGCAGATATGGGAGCTTGCTGGTTCTGGGTAAGCATACAATTGGCTGGTAGAGGCAGAAACACAGAGAGGTTCCAGAGTTCCAGCTGAGTGTTCCTGGCACGATGAGCAGCAGTTAGTGTTTTACGGCAGGAGTGGAAGAGCACTGGTTCATTTGGAGAGGCAGCTAGATGGACATTTAAAGAGATCCTCTTAGCACAATTACAGCGTTTTTAAGGGTCCAAAGAATCAAGCCATCACAGGGAGCCAGTTGTGGATTGGTGTGAGGAGCTGCAGTTTTTCAACCTGTTGACTATCAGGCTAGTAAGATTAGGTTATAGTTTAACTTGTCTATTTTTTAGTCTCCGGAGATGACAGAGCAAAAGCTTCGCGCCTGTTTAGAAGACAGTGTCAGTGAGCACAGTGAACACTGTCCCCACACGCCAGAATTTTCAGTCACTGAGGGGACAGAGGAGAAGTCATGTCTTCTCATGAGCTGTCTGGTAAGCCTCCCACGGGAGCCAGTAGTTGAGAGTGGGTCAGTGGTTGGTTTTATTCCCACCCTGGTAGAAAAGAGGAACTTAGTTGCATAGAAAAGTGATGTCATTTCAGGTAAAAGGCCAACCATCTCCTGAAGGGGGAAGGACAGAGGCCCCCCAGGTCGTGGAAGGAGCAGCTTAAGTGTCATTGCTATTGATGATTTTTAACCATGGGTTGAGACTATCTTTGTGACTGGACTAACTCTAACTTTTTTCTGTTTAAATCCAGTCTTGTGATACTTGGGCTGTGATCCTCTAGAGTCGGTCCCAGTCTTGATGCATGATCTCCTGTGCTGGAAGAAAGTCCCATCTTGAGAAGCGGCCTTGTAAATACCTTTTATTTATAACTTATTTAATATTAAAACATTTCAGACTTTCCTCTGTTTCATGTTTTGTAATGCAGGTTGAAAGGGAGGGTATAGAATTAGAAAAGACAAATCACCTTGGAGATTTTATTGTCCATCATTATGTTATACAAAAATCCAGAAATAAAGGGTTTGTAGAGGATAAATGAATGGTAAATAAGAGACAACAGAAATAAGTTAAAAGTGAATTATTTTCCATGATATTGGGATTAAAAAAAAAAAACCATTTCAAAGCATGTGGGTCTGGCTTCAGAGTTAGGTTTTGTTCACTGGCCAAAGCCTGCCATAAAATTAAGGTGTTTAGCACCTTGCTGCCTGCTCTACTGGCTTTTGACAAAACCTTTGAGGTCTTCGAGGAAAGAAATGTACTCCTGGTGCTCCAGGGCTGTGCTGAGCTCCACCAATTCATCAGCAAAAGTGTTGTCCACCCCTCGGTCCGCAAGGAAATCCATTAGGTGGTCGTATAAGCCCTAGAAGGAGGATCATTTACTAGTTTAAAAAAAAAGACACCTGAGACACTTACTAGGATGCTTCTTTGTCTCTCTTTGGATTAGGTAGGCCCCTCCCCACCTTATCTAGCACTCACCCAATCCAGGGAATCTGTGTTGAGTGTGTAGTTTGTGTCCTTCCAGTCAGACTCGCCGGTGGCCTGAAAACTCACTTCCTTGATAGAGAAAATGTCACTCTGGTCATCCTCTTGTCCAATCTGAAGAGAGACAGTATTTGGAGAAACAAAGCTTTTCCAGGACAAGCCAGACTCTGGCAAATAAAAGGGATTATTTACAGCTTGAAACTCAGATTTTAACCTTGTTCCCTCACCTCCCACTAATCTTCCCAGCTTTGGTGCTCTAAGCCAGAAAATGTTAATATCAGCTAGATGGAACCAGGAAAGCCACCTGGAGGCTTCCCACCCCCGGGCCCCAGGGCTGCCAGCTCTCCACCCTACACACCTCATCTTCTGGATAGTGGCAGTCCAGCACAAGGGCCTTGCTGCTGCCATCCTTTGTAACTTCGACCACGAAATTGGGAGTGGATGTCAATTCAGGCTAGGGAAACAAGAACAAGTCAGTAAATATGTTTGTTGGTAGGGGTCTGGAAAACTCAGGGGTCTGACGGCCACTGCTATTACGATATGACTTAGCCACTTGCAAGTCTTACACTATGTTAAGAGGTTCCCAAATGAGAAGCTTAGGATCTTTAACACGGTATTACAGCCACACTTGTTCAGAGACTGGGCCGAACACATCCTGTCATTCCTTTCTAGAGTTCTGGACTGTGTTTGGGAGGCACAGTATCATAATTTAGTACAGCCTTTCACTTCTGTTAGCACCCGGCTTGTTTAAAGAACATACAAGGTTCAGAATTAGGAACTCAGCTCTAGCCCCACCTAGGGTGTCAGTTAATTTTCCTGGGTCATTTTCTACATCTATACACTACAAAGCTGGCTCAAAGCTCCAAAACCCCTTTCCAGATGTTTCGGGATCTTCATTACAGCCTAGGACCAAAGGCTGGTGCCTCTGACTAAATCCCAGAGGCCCTCCCTTTGAGGGTGAGCCAGCCAACCTCAGGGAGGAGGAGGGTAAAGGTTGGGGTGGTCTTTGTCATGGGGGTTGGGCCAGCACTCCAGGGAACGGAGCTGGGTCATGAGACAATACCATGCCCACCCAGCCAGAAAGTCTGGGGACCTGTGGCTCTCATACTAGCTGGTTTCTAGGCCAGGCACAAAACTTCCTAAAATGTTCAAGGACTAAATACCATCCAGGTCCAACCAAGAAGGGCGGCAGTTTAAGGAGAGGCCTTGCCAAAGTCTCTGATGCCCCTGTCTGGTGTTTATTACCAGCCCGGGACATGTATTCCTCATGGGGAACACTCCAAATGATTTATCTCCTGATCATGAGAAGGGTTAAGACAGTTTAAATTCCTTCCTGTTAGACGAACACAGGCCAAACTATAATGTTTAATTAAGCCCACAGAAAACAATTCATTAACACTTGGCCCCCGGGAAAGAAAAGTGGCCACACAGTTCTGGTGCTCTGCAAGTAAAGGGCCAAGGATGGCTACCTTTGCCTTCTCTCCTGGCATTAGAATTTAAAACAAAAACCAATGCTCCTTCCCTAAGCCTGTCAGAAATAGGTGGGTACAGGCTAGTTACAGTGTTAGAAACTTACCTCCTGCTCGTCAGCCTTCTGCCCTTGGGAGGGTTCTTCCTCCTCACCACCAAAAGCAGGTGGGATGCTGTTGTTAATGTTGAAAGTGACAGTGATCCTAGGAAGGCAACCAAAGAAAGCACAATGAAGATGTCTTTTTAACTGAGTAGCTGAGTAAGTATGAAGGCTTGCTACAGTTAAAAATGCTGTTGAAACAATGTATCTCAGCCGGCTTTACATCTGATTTGCCTGCATCCCACCCACAGTTGGATTCAGCAGCTCTGAAGTGGGCCTACTATGTGCTGGCTGCTGGAAGTCAGTTAGGCACTATTCCCTCAGCCAAATACAGTGTGGGCTGCTTCTGCCATCAGGCCAGTATCTGGGGATCTCTGTCAACGTTATGGCCACAGTCAGCTGAGACCGCCACTCTTGTCTTTCTAGGGCACTTTCCTGTGGTGGTGAGCAGCAGAGAAGCTGTGGGCATGGGCTAGAAGCCTCCTCTAAAAAAATAAATGTACTTGGCTGCACTGGGTCTTGGTTGCGAGGTGCGCAGGACCATTGCTATGTGTGGGATCGCTCAGTTGCTGCATGCGAGATCTTAGTTCCCTGACCAGGGATTGAACCCAGGTCCCCTGCGTTGGGAGCAGACACTTTGACCACCACAAAGTTCCAAAAGCCTCCTTTAAAAAAATAAAATGTACTTGGCTGGGCTGGGTCTTGGCTGCGAGGTGCATGTGACCTTTGTTGCTATGTGTAACATTTTAGTTCCCTGATCGGGGATTGAACGCAGGTCCCTTGCACTGGGAGAGGAGAGTTTTGACCACTGGACCACCATGAAGTCCCAGAAGCCTCCTTTAAAAATCTTCCTCCATTAGAAGAAAATCTGCCTGAAAGGAAGAGAAGGAGCACTGGAGGGCTGTGGCATCAGCTGAGGATGGAGAGTAGCCCTGGCCCCAGGAAGGGGAGGCCTCACAAAGGACACCACACAGGGGAGTTCTCTGGTGGGCCAAGGGTTAGGACTTGGTGTGTTCACTGCCATGGCCTGGGTTTGATCCCTGGTCGGGGAACTAAGATTCCCACAAGCAGCATGGCAAAAAAAAAAAAAAAAAATGCTGCCAGACAGTTTTTTTCTTTGGAGCAGATGTAGGAAGTTTAATAAATGACAAGGCAGGCCACAAACACCACCTAATGACAATTTTAACTTGCAAGAATCTTCACCTGACATATCATATTCCAAAATTTGAACTGAAAATTGAATGACACTTGGAACAAGCACTGCTAGGTTGCAGACAACGCTGCCCTCTGAAGCCAGGGTAACTGGTGCCTTGACAGACAGAAGTTTGATGTACAGGCACAAAATCTAAGCTGTGACAGTGTGGACCAAACTGACTCCTGGAAAGAGAAACGCAGTTATGTTCAGCAGCACATTATAATGGTCCCAAACTGCCTATGACTTCGCCTAGGAGAGTGGTTTGGGTCAGTTTACAGACCACACAATCGACCTATGAGGGGGAAAACGCTACACTACTAGGCAAAAGCACCAGCCCGCTGCTTCACAGCGCATGTGAAACTTCAAAGCGGACCATGGATTTAAAACAGCTTAAGCAGGCCAAAAGCGTCCCTCTTTTCTGATGAAAAACTATACTGTAACCCCACCCTGTTAATTATCTTGCTTTCTCAACTGTAAACAGAACGGGGGCTTTATTTTCCTCAGCCAGAGCCTGAGCGTAGAGCCAGCAGAGTAAATCCGATTCTGTTGGCACTGCCGGAATCTCTGAATTTGCCTGCCTAGCTGTGGGCAAGGCATAGCCTCACTTACCAGGAAGGGCTCCGTGACTGCTGCCTCTACTGGTCCAGAAGACTCCCAGTGGCTTGGCTTCAGTGCTACTGGGGTGATGTTCAGTCACTCAGTCGTGTCTGACTCCTTGCAACCCCATGGACTGTACCCTGCCAGGCTCCTCTGCCCATTGGATTTTCCAGTCAAGAATACTGGAGTGGGTTGCCATTTCAGACTCATGCCTCCTCCTTTGGCAGGTGGGTTCTGGACCGCCAAGCCACTGGGGAACCCCGCTACTAGCTTACTGTCTCCTTGTTAACCACCACAACACATTACTGTGCAGTGAATGAGCGAAAAGGAGCCTAATAAGTTATCCAAATGAATCCTACCATCTCTGGGAAACCAGGAGTCAGTTAAGCACCTGTCTTAACTAAAGGTTGTTGTGGATACCTCACAGCAGGTCCTGCAGGTTTATGGATGTGGTCCCCTGGGCTCCATAGGCCTCTGGTACTTACTTTTCTCCAGCAACTTTCCGCACTAATTTGGCTTCCGTCCCATTCACTTCCAGTTCCCAACCTCCTGACATTTTGGGGAGAGACTTATATTTCTGTATCTTCTTTTCCTCCTTGATCTCATCGCTGAGGAAGTCAACGAAAGCTTTGTCTCCTACAATGGAAATAAGTTACAGAAAAGAGCCAATTAGTCTAAAACGGAAAATGACCCCGTTGCTACAAGCAGAGACCAGGACTTAGTCTGTTTTTTCCTAATACTTCTATTATTAATGGTGGCTCTGTGGACTTAGCCCAACTCATATCTATTAAGCCTCAATTCCTTCATCTGCAAAAATGTAAGTTATCAGTGGGAAGCTGAGAATGGATTCTAGGAAAGTGATCCTCAATAATGAACTTCTCACCACGTTTCAAAATAAAGCAAAAAAATAAACAAATAAATAAATCGCCACTACCCTTTCCCTTGCCAAGAAACATCACCACGCTACTTCTAACCGCAACCTTGGGCTTTCGCAAAGTTCCATTTTCGAGAGACCGAGGTAAAGCCGGCCTCCAGACTTTACAGTATCTCTCCCCGCAAAGTCAAACGGGTGGGGGAGGACGGGAAATGTTATTACGCGTGGATTTAACTAGCAGGTCGACCATCACTGGGAGAATGTTCCGGACCTCAGGAGCGGCTCCGGACTGTCCATTCAGGTGGTCTACACCTCCCAGCCCCTGACACCCCGCCCCACTTAGGCCCCCGCCCCTCATATCCCCGGCCCACGTGCAGGAGTCTCACCTTCGGTGTGCAGTCCGCTACAGCCGCAGCCGCAAGCGCAGGGCCCCCTAGGCTTCAGGAGGCCGGGCAGCTGTACCGACCCCGCGCGCACGCTGAGCAGCCCGAAGGGACGGGCGCATGGCCGGGACGCGGGCTGCAGAAGCGGCAGGGAGGGCGCGGCGGCGCGGAGACCAGCGACGGCAGTACCCAGGACGCGGGGCACGCAGCGCAGCAGCTGGAACATTTTGGCAGCGGAGGCGGTGGCGAACACGTGCAGATTCGAGATACAACTCTCGCTTAGAAGGACAACTCCTTGCCGCTCTGCCCCCTAGATTTGGGACCGCCGCCGGAAGTCCCGCCCCGCGGCCGGGAAGTGCTTCCGCGACGCAGCCTTGCAGACCAGAAGGCACAGTGGGCAGGACCCTGCCCTCTGCTGGTAGCCTCCGGTGTAGCCTCCCAGGGAGGCTTGGAATCGGATTCCTAAACTTCAGTTCTGCAGCAGCAGGAATCTTCAGGAACTAAAGAAGTTTCAGTGCAGTTCAGTTCAGTCGCTGAGTCGTGTCCGACTCTTTACGACCCCATGAATCGCAGCACGCCCGGCCTCCGTGTCCATCACCAACTCCCGGAGTTCACTCAGACTCGCGTCCATCGAGTCAGTGATGCCATCCAGCCATCNAAAGTTGGACTATAAAGAAAGCTGAGTGCCGAAGAATTGATGCTTTTAAACTGTGGTGTTGGAGAAGACTCTTGAGTGTCCTTTGGGAGATCAAACCAGTCCATCCTAAAGGAAATCAGTCCTGAATATTCATTGGAAGGACTGATGCTAAAGCTGAAACTCCAATTCTCTGCCCATTTGATGCAAAGAGTTCTTTTCATTGGAAAAGACCCTGATGCTGGGAAAGACTGAAGGCAGGAGGAGAAAGGGATGAGATGACAGAGGATGAGATGGTTGGATGGCATCACTGACTTGATGGATATGAGTTTGAGTAAGCTCCGGGAGTTGCTGATGGACAGGGAAGTCTGCCGTGCTGCGGTCCATGGGGTCGCAAAGAGTCAAACATGACTGAGCAACTGAACTGAAACTTCTTTAGCTGAGTGGCTCTGAGTCTGGCGTCCTAGGACTGCTGTTTAATTGGCTTCTCTCCAGTGCCTGCTTACTCTCCAAATTTCCATCTACTGTTCTCAAGCATGACCAGGCTTTCTGTGACTTCGTGGAATGCACTCTTGCTGCCTTTGACTCCCAAAACCAGCCTCTGAGGTCATCTCTCATGAAAGGCCTTCCTGGCTCTTCCTCTTCTTCCCTGAAAAACCAGGACTCATGCCTCTGTGATTGGGTCCCTGTACTTCATTCTTTTCTTGGCAGAAACCTCATGGCATTGCTCGTTTACCTGGCAGCTGCCCCTTACCCCCATCAGACCTGGAACTTCTGAAGGCAAGATGCCTGGTTAATTTTTGCAGCCCTCCAACCTTACACCCAGGTTCTGATGGAGCGTTATTTTTCGGGGGCAAGTAGCCACAAACTACATTAGATTTAGGTTAAGAACCAATGTTCCTACTTTAGCAGGAGCCATAAGATACTATAAGGTACCAAGAAAATAAATCTTTCCAAATCAGTGGCAAAGATATGACTAATATTAATACCTTCTAAACAACATTCTGTGAATAAGGGAGAGGAGACCCAAGAAAGAAGCCACACACAATATGTACTAGATTCACTTTTAATGGGTTTGCGTCATGTGCAAATGCTGATGCTTCTACAGACCTATGCCTGTTTGAATAAGAAGAGAGTCTCAAAACACAACGTAAGTCTGAACTGAGCTTTTTCCTGCAAGTTATAATATTCTGATCAAATAAAACATAATAAAACTCCTGCTTCCCCACAGGTGCAGTGTTTCTTTATAGTCACAAGGAATGGTATCTTAAATGCCTGGCCACAGGTTTTCTTGAAAGCTGAATTAAATGGATTTATGCATCACAGTAAAAATCAGTTCTTTCCACAGAGCACAAACTTGTCTCCTTTCTGGCATCTCTTTATTCCCAGCAGAGATGCAACATTAAGGAAGGGTTTCTACGGAGATCTGGGTGGTGGGCAGTTCTCCCCCTTGGAAATGGGATCTGTGCTGCCCTCCGTGATTATGAGAAGCAGCAGACAAGCATCTGAGGCATGCAGTCTGCTTGGAGTGCATCTACTTATTAATACACAAAAGTGCTCAAGGGAACTAGTGATTCACTCAGATGTGGATTTCACAGGTTGGAAAAATAGAAAGATGGCACACCATCGGAGATTTTAGGGATTGAAAAGAGTAGCTCAAGATGAGATTGCAACATCACTGTGAAACATTTAACTTTCTTAGAAAGTTTAAAGTGTACTTATCTGTGCCCTGCAGCTAGGTATAAACAACCATGTATCTCTTTGTAGTAACATGGAGCAGGGATAGGCTTTTCCAATCATTTAATCCCTGAGCAGCAACCTGAAAAGTTAACTTTTTAAAAAGCCTGATAAAAAAAACTACTGTATCAAAACTCTACCAGAATGTTACAGTGATAAATATATCTTTGTACAGAAACACAGAAGCTATTTACATTTATTTAGAAGCTATTTACCCCTTACTCCTGCTCAGAAAAAATACATTTCCTGAAACAGTTCAGTAACTCTGAGGTGCACAAAAATGATTAAAAGCTAAATTTTACTTGCCCTAGAGAATGCTGTGCTTAGTTGATTAGTTGTGTCTGATTCTTTATGATCCTATAGATTGTAGCCTGCCAGGGTCCTCTGTCCATGGGGATTCTCTAGGCCAGAATACTGGAGTGGGTAGCCATGCCCTCCTCCAGGGGATCTTCTCAACCCAGCGGTCGAACCCAGGTCTCCCAGATGGCAAGAAGATTCTTTACTGTCTCAGCCACCATAATTTGCAACATTACGAGAAACATAATACATCATCCCACTCCCAATATTTTTTACCAGTGTGATGAATGTTTCATTAAAAATACAGTAATTTATTTTACCAAGTCAGGTTACACCTCCTAGGACTCTTAAATAAGTGAGAAAAATACAGTTAAGTTTTTTTCTGAAAAACTTTTCAGAAAGTCAGCACTGGTAAGAACAAGAAAAATCTAAGAATTTAGTAAGACAGGGTATTTAGGATCTGTTGAATCTTCTTTGGCCTTAATGTAACTATTTTTAATAGGAAGAATTCACACGTGCCCACATATCTGGGAATACTGGCTAAATGTCTGACTGCTCAGACCCATAGGTGGTGCTGAGGCAAACTTGACACACACCACTGTGGACACATGAGGCCTGGGAGGGGATGTTCCTATCTGCCAGGGTCTCACTGAACCAAAATGAAGACACCATCCATTATCTCTGAAGGATCTCTCAGGCCATTTAGGCCTCTGCTTAAAAGCTGTATGATTCACTGTATGTAATGACCAGAATACTGCATATTGTGTTGAGACCAATTAAGCACAATAAAAGGGCTAATTTTGTCATTTTCCAGGCCAAAGCATTCTCTGGGGAAAGTCTCAGGTTTGATTCCTGGGTTGGGAAGATCCCCTGGAAGAGGAAATGGCAACCCACTTCAGTATTCTTGTCTGGAAAATCCTATGGACAGAGGAGCTTGGAGGGCCACAGCCCATGGAGTTGCAAAGAGTCACATATGACTTAGATATTAAACAACAACGATTTTCAAATTAAATAGTTAAGAAGGACTTTTGGTCTTTTCCCTTCTCAAAATATGAGAACAGGAAGTCTGTGGAGACCCTTTAATCTCCTCAGACAAACGTGGAAAATGAGTGTGAAAGAGGTGCCAGCATCCCCTGGTCCCTAAGAAGGAAAAAAGATCAGTAGGAAATAAGATAAAAGAACAAAACACTAGATGAGGGGATGAGATGAGTCAAGGCTGCGGCTTCACCTCCACTTACCCCCAGAGGTCTGGCCAGAAGGGAAATGCTTTAAATTCAGCTCAGTCACTCCTTAGCTCATGGCTTTATGGCCCAGAGATAGAGAGAGAGAGAGAGAAGGCCATGCTGGAGGCCATCACACTACAACCTGAAATCAACCCTGAATGTTAATTGGAAGGACTGAGGCTGAAGCTCCAATATTTTGGCCAGATGATGTGAAGAGCTGATTCATTGGAAAAGACCCTGATGCTGGGAAAGACTGAAGGTGGGAGGAGACAGGGACAACAGAGGATGAGATGGTTGGATGGCGTCACCGACTTGATGGCTGAGTTTGAGCAAGCTCCTGGAGATGGTGAAGGACAGGGAGGCATGCCATGCTGCAGTCCACGGGGCCCCAAAGAACTGGACTTGACTGAAGGGCAGGATCAGCTTTCCCAATTCAGAAGATACAAACACCTTCACTCAGGAAGGTCCCCGGAGGCAGGGTGGGAACAGGTGCTTAGCACTTCTTTGCTATGAAACCTCCCTGCCCTGGGGAGGGAGGTTAGGTGCTCAGCACCTTGAAACAGAAGTTAATCTCTTCTGTTATAAAACTTCATGCAGATAGATGATAGATGTTCAGACAGATCCAAGGTCAAGAGCTCTGTGACCCCTTGTAGTCCCACTTCCAGACCATCCCTCGCAGTCTCGAGGACTTGGGGGTTTTGCTGTACCCGATCCATGGCACGTACATAAGCAGTAACAACAACCAAGCACCTTGGCACCCAGTCCACCGCAGCTTATCACGGGCACGCACAGCTCTGGGTACTTTCTTTTTATTTGCTCTGAGCCTCATGACTCCAACCCTGTAAGTATCATCACTCCCACTTGGCAGATCAGGAAACTGAGGCTCAGAAGTAAAGAAGTCACCCAAAGTTGCCCACCAAGAACCCAAAGCATCATTTTGAAGTCTCCCAGGCCTCTACAAGTCTGTGCGGTTCAGTCTGAGGAGTTTAGACAAAGAGGCTCTCAAGCTCCTGGAGGCCAGGCATGACCCACCCATAACCACCGTGGCCTCTGTAGGTGCCAATGTTAGCAGTTGCAGCGAGACTGGCTGTGGCTTGGCTCCTGGCACCAGGGCGGCTCAGTTCCTGGCAGTCCTCAGCTTCTTCCTAAAGAAGTCGGGGGCAGCCTCATACAGCCACTCAGCATCCACAACGCACAGGTCACGCATGTAGCACTTGTTGGTGAAGAGCAGCTCCGTGTACACGACGCAGGCCGGCTTGCAGTGGAAGAGCACAGACGAGGGATGGATGGCCACCGGCTGGTGGGTGTCCGTGGTAGCGTAGGACCCATCTGGCTGCAGCTCAGCAGTGCTCATGAAGAGGCTGTGCGCCAGGCATCGCCGGATGCTTTCTGTGTCCCCCCGGGAGGACAGGATTGGCATGGACATCTGGTTCGGGAAGAAGTGAGACACGGAAAAGACCCCAGATGTGAGCACTACACAGCCACCCATGGTACACGGAGCCACACTGCCTACAGCGCAGCCTGGTGCAAGGCTCACAGAGAAGGCTGACAACCGGGGTGGACGCTGACCTCTGGGACAGCTGCCTCAGATGCCTGAGGTGAGCGCGGGTAGAGGAGCACCACTTCTACCCTCAGTAAAAGATGAGAAAGCTCCTAAAGCCAAGCGATGGTCTAGCAGGAAAGCCATTCAAGTACAAGAAGGGCGAAAAAATGTATGCAACACAGAACACAACAGGCTACTGTGAAAAGAGCTGTGCGCTCAGTCGCTCAGTCATGCTCGACTCTTGGTGACCCTACNCTGGCTGTGGCTTGGCTCCTGGCACCAGGGCGGCTCAGTTCCTGGCAGTCCTCAGCTTCTTCCTAAAGAAGTCGGGGGCAGCCTCATACAGCCACTCAGCATCCACAACGCACAGGTCACGCATGTAGCACTTGTTGGTGAAGAGCAGCTCCGTGTACACGACGCAGGCCGGCTTGCAGTGGAAGAGCACAGACGAGGGATGGATGGCCACCGGCTGGTGGGTGTCCGTGGTAGCGTAGGACCCATCTGGCTGCAGCTCAGCAGTGCTCATGAAGAGGCTGTGCGCCAGGCATCGCCGGATGCTTTCTGTGTCCCCCCGGGAGGACAGGATTGGCATGGACATCTGGTTCGGGAAGAAGTGAGACACGGAAAAGACCCCAGATGTGAGCACTACACAGCCACCCATGGTACACGGAGCCACACTGCCTACAGCGCAGCCTGGTGCAAGGCTCACAGAGAAGGCTGACAACCGGGGTGGACGCTGACCTCTGGGACAGCTGCCTCAGATGCCTGAGGTGAGCGCGGGTAGAGGAGCACCACTTCTACCCTCAGTAAAAGATGAGAAAGCTCCTAAAGCCAAGCGATGGTCTAGCAGGAAAGCCATTCAAGTACAAGAAGGGCGAAAAAATGTATGCAACACAGAACACAACAGGCTACTGTGAAAAGAGCTGTGCGCTCAGTCGCTCAGTCATGCTCGACTCTTGGTGACCCTACAGACTGTAGCCCGCCAGGCTCCTCTGTCCACGGGATTCTCCAGGCAAGAATACTGGAGTGGGTTGCCATTTCCTTTTCCAGGGCATCTTCCCTAACCAGGGATTGAATCCGCATCTCCTGTTTTGGCAGGTAGATTCTTTAGCCCTGAGCCCCCTGGGAAGCCTGGAAAGAAGTTACTTCAGTGCTAACAATAGGCTGCTGGCATTGGACACGGGCCTGGGTAAGGGTGACTACTGTCTCCTAGGGTCACGTGGATGGTCCGCACTGGGGGCTGACTCAGAAGAGGCCTTACACACAGAGACGTCTGGTTACCACAGAGTTGTTCATGGCAGCAAAACGAGGATACTCAGTGCTCAACACAGGAGACTGCGAACACAAACCACCACACCTCTGAGGTAGAACACAGTGCCTCATACAGTCACTGAATATAGAAACGTCCTCTAAGAGCGAATATAAGCTGATAGGAGACTTTTTGGTGGATGGCTTGGCAATGTCTATCAAATCTAAATTCCCCATCCAGAAGTTCATTCTCTGTGCACCAGAGCACAGATGTTTATGCAGGAGGATGGTCACTCTAGCACAATCTATATGACCACCACTAGGGACTTGGTTAAATAAGTAGTGAAGACAGGAGCGAAATGCTACCAAGTCAATAAAAAGAATGACCGAGAGACAGCCTAGATACAAAGTGAAATTCAAGGAGCATTCCAAGCGGAAAAAACAAGTTGCAAAACAAAACATACATCAAAACTTGTTTAAAAAAGAAAATGTATATATCCACATATATGCGTAATACACGGACAAATAAAAACAAACATACATAGAAAAAAATTCTAGAAGGATCTACACTGGACTATTGCTTATCTTTGGAGGGGCAAGATTAGAGAAACTTTTATACTTTCTACACAATATATCACTATTTTCTCATTTTAATTTTATTATTGGAGTATAATTTCTTTACAATGTTGTGTAGGTTTCTGCTGTATATATATCACTATTTTCTGCACTCTATCAACTTGTAACAAGTATGCGCCGCTTTTGTAAACTGAAAAAAAATGACAGGTATTTCCCCTAAAAAGAAAAACTTAGGAAAAATTCTAGTAACATTGGAAAACACTGTTAAAGTTTATAAAACCTGGATATAAATCATATATACAATGTATTAATAACTATCCATGTAAAAATATATTTAAAAGCAGAGCCACCAGGAAACGGACCAAACTGGTGAGAGGTGGAGTTGTGGGAAATTTTTACTTTCTTATTTAAAAATTTTCCTACAGTGAGAGATTTTTCTGCAATCACTAGTAATAAGCAATTTGAGAATTTTCACCTAGAAAAAGGTGACAGCTTAGCCCCCCAAAGACTAGCAGGAAGAAAAATACCTTTACGCAGATGTCCCTCAGCTGTGCTCTGACTTCAGCTACTAGCAGCATATTCTTGCTGTTGACAAAGTTCTCTTTGCACCATTCCTGAACAGGGAGAAAAAAAGAGATGTCACAGTCCTCTCGCTTCTACAGAGATAATGTATAACTTTTATTATAATTTTTTTAATAAAAAAAAAATTTAGTCATAACATGCAGGATTCGGGGTCTTAGTTCTCTGACCATGAATTAACTGCTGGACCACCAGAGAAGTCCCAGCATAATTTCTAGAACATAGTTTGAATTCAGAGGGAAAACTGCAGTTGCCAAAAGTAAATACAAGAAAATATCTTTAAATCAAAAAGCATGAACCATATTGAAAATCATAAGGGAAAAAGAATGATGACCTTCAGAATATATTAAGAAAAAAACACCACCACCTACAAATCAGTCAAAAAATGACCAATAATCCAGTACAGCCACAAAGGATATGGACAGATAACTCACAGATTAACTACAAATTACAATAAACTTAAGAAAAGGTTCATGGTCTCTTGAGGAATCAAGTCAGTAGTTTCAAATAACTGAGATGCTATTTGATGCTTTCAAACTGCAGTGCTGGAGAAGACTCTTGACAGTCCCTTGGACTGCAAGAAGACCAAACCAGTCAATCCTACAGAAAATCAACCCTGAATATTCATTGGAAGGACTCATGCTGGAGCTGAAACTCCAATACATAGGCCAACTGATGCAAAGAGCTGACTCACTGGAAAAGACCCTGATGCTGGGAAAGTCTGAAGGCGGGAGGAGAAGGGGGCAATAGAGAATAAGATGGTTGGATGGTATCACCCACTCGATGGACATGAGTTTGAGCAAACTCTGGGAGATGGTGAAGGACAGGGAAGCCTGCAATGCTGCAGTACATGTGGTCGCAGAGTCAGACATGTCTTAGCAGTTGAACAACAACTACTTCATATCCGTCAACCTGGGAAAAATGAAAGTCATTTCAGCAAAGTTGGAGAGGTGGGTGGAAATGGGAACTCTTCTGCACGACTCTGGGGAGGGTAAAGAGGTGTTGACACTGGGGAAGTTGGATGCAGCTGCTCCTAGACCAGCAGGTCCACCCCTGGGTTTCGGCTCCCGAGATACCCTCCTCTTTGTGCACAGGAGACCTGGATGGGATGTGCACTGCGGGGCCAGAGGCAGAAATAAGCGGCAAAAGGGTATTGTGAGGAAGCATGTGTAGCATACGATGCCTGTGGACAGGAAGTGAAAGCACCATGTTGCCCAGGGAGGTCCAGACCCACTTCACGACAGTGGTTACAGGAGGCAGGGAAGACTACACGAGGAGCAGCTTGGGGCTCTTGCTGTGTCCACAGCATTTATCTCCTTAAAAATAAACTGACGTGGCCTTCTCTGGTGGCCCAGTGGCTAAGTCTCTGTACTTCTGCTGCAGGAGGCATGGGCTCCACCCCTACAGGGAAGCTCCACATCACGCAGAGTGGCCAAGAGCAAATAAACAAATACAGTGAGGCAGACGGAGCAAAATGTTCACAACTACTAAAGCTAGGTGGTGGCTTTTTTTTCTTTTTTTTTTTTTTTTAAAGAACTGACTGCATTAAAACACAAAGTTAAAGCATGCATGCTATGGCACAATTATTGATTCTTTTGGGAAGGGCAGCCACTTGGCAGGCGGGATCTTCATTCCCTGAATAACGACTGAACCCAGGCTATGGCAAGTGAAGACCTGGAATCCTAACCACTAGGCCAAAAGGGAACTCCTCCAAATATTTTATTTATTTATTTCTAAAACTGTATTGATAAATGAAGGAAGGTATTGCCATTTTCCATCTTGGTCCTGGGAATGGAAATGTCATACAAGCAAAAGCTGCTATGAAGAAAGTTCAGGGCAGGTGGGGAAACAAACCATCTTGTAGCCAAGAAATTGGGTCACCAGGTATTAATACTTCACCTGCTCACGTTAAGTATAAGGGAAACATGAGCAGAGAGAAAGGCTGAAATTGTGTCTTCCCTAGTAGCTTCTCTGGGTGCAGACGTCTCTAGAATGACATCCAGTATTCTGTGTGGCTCTTCAGAAGGTGCAGCCAAAAAGGGAAGGTGTCCTGAAACACAGGACCAAAGGGAGGCCCTGTTTGAGAAGAGGAAGAGGACAAGGCCTACCTTGTTCCCGCCAGTGTTCTTGAAGGTCCGGTAGACATTGAGCAGGGTGAGGTGATCGCCCTCGCTGGACACAAACTTCTTCCGCACGCTCTGCACTTCATCCCGCCGGGATGGAGGGTTGTAGAGAATGCTGTCCACAGACAGCAGGGCGACAATGGTCAGTATCTCCTCTGTGCAGTGGAATTTGGGGGATAGGAGGATGGTCTGCAAACCACAATGAAACACTGTGTGAGTCCAGTTTTTTCCTGGCTTCTGAATTTCCATATATTGCTTCTGCAGCTTCCCTTGTAAGGTGTGAAGGGGCAGGTGTTTCTAAAACCATGACAATATAAGTTATGCTCTTTTATATATTTATTTGTATATTATTTTACTTTCCGTAGAAGAGATAGCTTTCTTGTATGATCCCATATAGGTAGGGCTCATGACTTCATTGGTGGAGGAAATGGCAACCCACTCCAGTATTCTTGCCTGGAAAATTCCAAGGATAGAGAAGCCTGTGGGCTACAGTCCAGGGGGTCACAGAGAGTCGGTCATGACTGAGCATGCACACACACACGACTTAATGTGAACTTGAATTACACAGAACATAAGTCGAGGTTCGACACAAAGCAGGTGTTGATAATTGTTTAAGAGAAAAGCTGACGATGAATCTAGAAGCACTGGGCTGAGGAGTCCCCTGTGGGATGGCTGACCTGTAAGGTATAGGGAGGGGACTGAGAAGAGGGTGGCACTTACTTTGGCAAATTTGGGTTCTAGTGGGAAAGCCGCCATCTTTTTTCCCATTGGAGTTAGGGTGAGCTGGCCATCCTTGTGTTCAAGGGCACTGAGCAGCTCCAGCTGGGCGATGGCTGCCTGGATGTGATCTAGAGAGAGAGAGACATGAAAAGGAGTCGAACACTCAAAACAGGATGGAGCCGCAGCTGCTTCATCACATCAGCGCATTTCTGACAAGCCTAAGTCAAATCACAGTAAAGATCGCAACCACACTGTCCCCCTGAGGGACTTTTCAAAGCTATTCATGACATCACTGTCTTCAGCTCATCTCTTTTCATTTTTTTTAAATTTTCCAAAAATAATTTTACTTATTTTTGGCTGCATAGGGTCTTCATTGCTGCGGGGAGCTTTTCTCTTGTTGCAGCGAGCAGATTTTTCTCTGCTGTGTGGGCTTCTCACTGCACTGGCTTCTCTTGTTATGGAGCACAGGCTCAATAGCTGTGGTGCATGGGCTTAATTGCTCTGTGGCATGTGGGATCTTCCTGGACCAGGGATTCAACCCGTGTCTCTTGCATTGGCAGGCAGATTCTTTACCACTGAGCCATAAGAGAAACCCTCAATTCTCTTTTTAAATAGTGGCTTGCAATTTGGCGATATGTATGCAAATCTGAAGCCCAGCAAACTTACACTTCTGAATTTCACACTCATTTACCTGAACCTCGGGACCTGTGCCTTCAGATGGACATACACAACAATGGAAACACCAGGGGCCTCAGGAGCCTCTGGAGAGAAGGACACTATTTACTATTTACTCTTTAATTTCTTTTTAATTTGAACTATGTAAGTGTATTACCTATTAAGCATAAAGACGCATGTCTAAGGATGTATAATAAATATGTATGTACAGAGAAAAACTGATCTATAAAATATATTAAGTGAAAAAAGCAATGTGCTAATATCTACCATGAGAAGGATAAATGCATCTTATTCATAGAATGGAACAGTATTTAAGTGATGAAAATACATCAAATGTAAACCTTACAAAACATGACAGATGAAAAGGAAGGTCACCAGAAAATCGAGACATAAACACACCAACCGAAACCATGCTTGTGCATGGAATAGATATTCAAGAAAAGCAAGGGAATCACAGATCAAACCTGGGTGGTGGCTGACCTTGAAGGAGGAGTGGGAAGGAGGTGAGGGGTGGGGGGCTGGTAACAGCAGTCGCAGGGCTTGTGGCCCCAGTAATGGGCACACAGGTGTGGCCTCGCTACTTCTACCTGTTCCTCCTTTAATTTGATGGTGGTGGGGGGTGTTGCATGGCACGCAGGATCTTAGTTCCCTGACCAGGGATTAAACCTGTGACCCTGGCATTAGGAGCTCAGAGTCTTAACCACTGGACCACCAAGGAAGTCCCTGTTCCTCCTTTATATGTAAGAATTTAATAATTGATTGGAAAAAAAAGTATTGAATGGACTGAATGGGTGTTGCTATTTATGTTTTAAAAAGGAACTGTATGTACTTATTCACATAGATTTTCTCTAGAGGACACTAGGAAATGGCCACAGTGGGGGCTGTAGGGAGGGAAACTAAGAACTTGAAGACTGTGGAGGCCCATGTCTACTATCCGCTGTTTACTTTTTTTAACCAACTGCACTTCTTCACTTAAAAAAAAAAAGAAAACAGTATGTGTTGAAGGGATGCTGACGGCTAAGTTACCATGACAAAGAATCCCAACTATTTTTCTTCCTCCATGGAGAGATTCTCAGTGAAGGGCAGAGACCCATCAAATTCCAGTTGAAAGCAAAGAAACACAACCTGTTCAGTCCCTTTGCAAAAGTCCAAGTTCTTTGGGGCTGCAGTAACCCGTGGACCCCCCTCGACTACCTTCCCTGGTTCCTGTGACCACAGAACCCATCAGAGATGGTGCCAGCACGAAGCCCCTGATTCTGCATCAATGTGGGGTGAACAGCACCGGGTCTCTTCCGTAATTCTGAGACTCTTCTCTGGGAGTTAAGGTTGTTATTCCCCCCAGTCATATTAAACAACAGACACCAGGGGCTTCCCTGGTGGCTCAGTGGTTAAGAACCCACCTGCCAATGCAGGAGACACGGGTTCGATCCCTGTTCCGGGAAGATCCCACATGCCAGGCAGCAACTAAATCCATGCGCCACAACTACTGAGCCTGTGCTCGATGGCCTAGGAGCTGCAACTACGGAGCCCTCATGCCCTATAGACTGTGCTCTGCAACAAGAGAAGCCACTGCAACGAGAAAACCAATCACTGCAACCAGAGAGTAGCCCCTCCTTGCCGCAACTAGAGAAAAGCCTGCACAGCAACAAAGATCCAGCACAGCCAAAAATAAATAAATAGATAATAATAAAAAAAGGAGAGTGCCAGAAGGCCTGCTGTGTGGAGCCCACTGGCAGTCCCTTTCTGTGTGCCCACCTCCCCGAAGACTCCACTCACCTGGAGACGGCTTGGACATGAAGTCAAAGGAGAGCACGTTTGGGACTTTCATGGCGAGGAGCTGCAGCATCACGCTCGCCAGGTTACACCTGCAAGATGGAGACACAGGTGGTTCACGAGGGCGCCTGACCCCCCCGGCCAGCAAGGCAGAGCCACCCACTAAAGAAGAGATACAGGCTGCAGGGATGGGACCTTGGGATGGATGGCAGGTGGGGAGCCCCACTGGCTACCTTTGGATCTCTGGCACCGTCATCTTCTCAAACTTCTCAAACTCATCCTCCGTGTAGAGCCGGTAACAGATGCCGCTGTCCTCTCTGCCAGCCCGGCCCGTGCGCTGCCAGGCCTGGGTCTTTGATATCCGCTGCACAGCCAACACCTCCAGGCCACTGTCTGGTAGGAGAATGGCCAAGTCAGAGCTCTGCTCATCGTGTGAACAAACTCCTTCTACAATGCAGACAATGAGGAGCATTCCTTGGGATACCCAGGATTCTTTCTGCAACATGAGTCCAGAAAAACTCAAGGCTACATTGAAAAGTGGGCTTCCTTCGTGGCTCAGTGGTAAAGTATCTGCTTGCCAATGCAGGAGATGTGGGTTCAATCCTTGGGTCAGGAAGATCCCCTGGAGGAGGAAATGGCAACCCACTCCAGCATTCTTGCCTGGAGAATTCCACGGGCAGAGGAGCCTGGCAGGCTACAGTCCATGGTATTACAAAGAGCTGGCCACCACTTAGTGACTAAACAACAATAAATATGTCAGAAAGCACGTAACCAGACTGGTTTGTGGTGAAAAGAGACCTTGCCACGAACACTGTGTGAAATCTGTGACTATAGCATCAGAAGGACCCTGAGCTCAGGGCAGTGGCCAAGGGGAGTAGATTTCAGAGGCTTTGGCTTAGGTCACAGTTGAAAACAACCCCCGGGGCAGCCTAGGACTCAGGGGTCCTCCAAGAGGTGGCATTTTCAGTGCCAAAACCCAGACAGTTTCCAGCAAACCAGGATGTGGTCGCCCATTGATCATGACCCCAAAATGAAATGCCTGCAGTCCCTTGTGTGCTACATCCTCGCTGCTGCTCTAGTGTAAAAGAGAGACGGTGTAATGTCACTACACCTAGGAGTAAACGAGACTGATTCTCTTGATAAAGGTGTACGCTGTGCCAGGCAGTATGGAGAATCAAGCCCTTTCACAAACATGGTCCCCAAGAAACACACGTGAAAGTCAGCATCCTTGAATGCTTAGCAGTTCATTTGAAGTGAACATCTGGGAACTATCATGTCAGCTGCCTCAAATCCTCCGTGGAATAAAGCAAAGTAGAAAACAGATCTGAATAAAAATGACTTCAAGCAAGCTGCGGACTGCAAACTGTCAGGAAACGGCTAGTGCCTTGGCCCAGCTGGGGGTGAGGTTCTGCTTTCTTTCTGAGACACTGGGGACTGAACCAGCTGTGCTCAGATATCACTCCCCAGGAAGCCTCTGACGTGTGACAGGCTGTCCCTGGCCTGACAACCACCATTCTCGCCCACCTTCTGATGGAGTTGCAGTCCCTCTCCCCAGGTCCTTGACCCTCTGTCCCCAGGTTTGCCACAGACAGAAGCAAACCTGTTTGCTTCCTGCTTCACATGTCTTTGTGGCCCTGCCTGCTAGACGGGGTGCCTGGTATTCAGACGTGAAATGCTCAGGTAGGGAAACTGCGGGACCATGGGCCGCTCACTACACAGAGAAGAGACGCCAGGGGCCACAAGTTCTCACCAGGGTTATACTTCTTTGCTTTAACCATGCCCGTGTCAACTACATATTTTATTCCTGTAATGGTTATGGAGGTTTCAGCGATGTTGGTTGAAATGATCACTTTGCGATAACCCTAAAAGGAGGAAGAAAACCAAAAAGCCACATGACACATGTATGATGCAGAAGTTTGAAAACATATTCCTCATTGGTAACTATCACAATTCACTCACGATCAAGAAGAGATGACTCCACTATCTAGACAGTTATTAATACTGATGGCCGGATCAGTACTGGGTTGGGAGGCTGGGTGTGTTTCAGTCTTACAGGCTTATTTTGAGGTGATGAGGGGTGGTGGGATGGGCATTAGAGTCAGGAGGAAGTAGATGTGGCCTGGGATCCTGTCCCTGCTCGGTACCTACTGTGCCCCATGGGCATCTACCATTTCACTCCTTGGGGCCTCAGGGTTTCTGAACTGGAATGGTGACCTGCCTTGTGGTTCTTGAGAGGATGAGGGACAGTGTGTATCTGGTGTTGGCACAGTACCTGGCATAGCAGGGATCCCAGGAAACATATGGTGGACCCATGCTTGTTTACTGTGGACCCTGGGAGAGTCACTCAGGGAGCTTCCGGCTTCTGTTGCATCTCTCCCTCATCCCCAGACAACAGTCTCCCTGTTCCTACCAAGGGAGAGCCATGTCTACAGCCCTGCATTACATGTTTGCGTCTTTCCAGCTTGTGAGAGAGATACCTGGGCACCCTGTCCACACATTTTATCTGGAGCCTGCTGACAGGGGCACAGGCCCACTGGTGCATCCGTCTGGGTACCCAAGGATGGGGCTGGGCAGGAGACAGGGTGCACTCACCTTTGGGGCCCCCTGGAAGACGCGCAGCTGCTGGGCGTAAGGCAGGGAGGCATAGAGCGGAAGGACCAGCATAGAGGGGCAGCCGTCTGGAAGGTGCTTGGCGATGTCCCGGCAGGTCTTACTCATGGCTTCGATCTCCTCCTGCCCGGTGAGGAACACCAGGATGTCATGCGAGGAGGGGGCTTCCTACAGAGAAGGCAGAGTGGGGTTACTGGGGTTACTGGGCCTTGACAGACACGCAGGTGGCACAGAACAGAACAACGATCGTTAATGAGGTTTTCCAGTTATTCTTAACTTTGGACCTGTAACTGAGCCTAGATATTGGTGTTGCCCCTGGGGAGGAAAAAAAAAAAAAAACTTCACCAAATGCACAGCTGCATCTTATTCAAGTTAGCCAGCTATGTTTAAAAATGAATTAAGGGGGGAAAAAGAGACATAATGAAAAACTAAGGGGATTTTGAAGGGAAATCACCAGATTGCTTTTTGCAATAAGAACGATGCCACAAAAAAGCACAACCACACAAGCAAATAATATCTGCCTGGAGCTGCCTTCCTTTCATAATCATCTTGAAAGATGAAGCTGACAAAGCGGACAACTTAGAGAAACCTTGATCCATGAAAATGGCCAGAGGCTGGAAAAGGAGCCCTTATTGAATGAGGCCATCAAACACACTTTCATAAACCACCAAAGCACCTAGAACTTGGGCAAGGGCTTGGTATCTCAGATTTAACTGGGTCCTTCACCTTGAGAAGGGAAGAACATCTAAGTGTTAAGTACATATACCCATGACCCAATCTTCTTTGAAGTCTGTTTAGATACATTAATTTGTAGAGTGCCTATTTGGCAAAATAACTGAAAAATGTTCAATAATTATCTGTATTTGTGAAGGTGTACAAGTTGCTCAGTCATGTCCAACTACCTGTATTTGTATAATAAAGGCAGATATGGCTCAGACAATAAAGAATCTGCCTGCAATGTGGGAGACCTGGGGTTTGATTTCTGGTGCAGGAAGATCCCTTGGAGAAGGAAATGGCAACCCACCCAATCCAACCCACTTGCCTGGAGAATTCCATGGACAGAGGAGCCTAGCAGGCTACAGTCCATGGGGTCACAAAGAATCGGACGTGACTGAGTGACTAACACCATTGTTTCTTTCTGTATCTATAATATGGCTATGTTTGCATACATGTATCTATGTATTTCTGTGTGTGCATATACTTTTTAGCTCAGTGTTAAGAGGACAAATGTTCAGAGGTACACACACACAGACAGGATAAAATCTAAAACAACAAAAGCTTCATCACTAGGAGGACTCATCAAAGCTATTATATAACTTGAGGGAACCACAGGTATCATTCATAAAATATCCTTATCTCAAGTTTGCTTCTGGTAGCTAAACAAGGCTGACTGGGACTTCCTTGGTGGTCCTGTTAGTTAAGAATACACCTTTCAACGTAGGGGACATGAGTTTGATCCCTGGTTGGGGAACTAAGATTCCACGTGCTATGGGGCAACTAAGCCTGCGAGTGGCAATTACCAGCCTGTGTGCCACAACTAGAAAGGCTATGCACTGCAACCATAGATGATGTGGGCCACAACTAAGACCTGAAGCAGCCAATTAAATAAATAAATATATTTTCTTAAAAAGTTGGCCTCTAGATATTTTCAGAAAGTTAATGGGAAGGTAAAAACAGTCAATTATATACAAGTTAAACCAAAAAATGAGGTGATACACTCAAATTTTTAAATAAATGTTTACTAAAATGAAAAAACTGTTGAAATGTTTCTCTAATACATTTTTTTAAAGAGAGAACTCTAAATTGCACCCCATTATTTGCTAATACAACAACTTTTTTTTTTTTCAATGAGACAGAATATCACATGGAGTAAAAGGAGGCAGTGTTTCCTAAGACTCCTTTCTACTCAGTTCTACACGTGGTATCCTGGTTGCAACACAAAACGTGCTTCTTACTGGGGGTCCTGATCACATTATGCGCACGGGCCACTGCTCTAATACATGGAGGTTTTCCAGCTCAGCTGAAGAAACATGCTGGCCAGGGTTTAATTTTTTTTAGAGGAAAAGAGAGATACTGTAAACTAGTATAAAAACGGGGACATGGCAAACAAATTCCTTATTCACCTAAAGAACACTGCTTACAAAGCAGTTTGTTTCGGCAGCTTTTCTTCTCAAGGCTGACTATTCAAGGTCAAACAGGCCTTTCCAGGAATCCACTCCCTGCTGCCTACCTGGTGGATCTGGAATACGGAGACCAGGGCGGCATGCAGGTAATCGTGCTGGGGCTGCTTGGTGTAGAAAATCTGTATCGGGTGCTGCCGGCCTTCCAGGTAGAGAACGGGGGCTCCATTGAAATACTGGGAGAACAGGTCCACGTCCATCGTGGCTGACATCACAATCACCTGCCGGCGAGAAGGGTGCGGAGGATGGGAGAAAGGCTCGGGCCAGCCTTTCTGTGCCCTGCCAAGCCCTGAAGGCTGCTTGGGAGGCCGCACTACCCTCCTCCCGACCCCCCAGCACCTTTGCCCTGAGTCCCACGGCAGAACGGCTGCACCCACTTTGAGAGGCAGCTTCCCCAGCTCCTTTCGCCTCTTCTGTGCAGCTTTCACCACCCCGAAGAGCACATCCGTGTGGATAGTCCGCTCGTGGGCTTCATCCAAGATGATGCAGCTGTACTTCCGGAGCAGGGAGTCCGAAATGGCCTCGCGCAAGAGCATGCCATCGGTCAGGAACTTGATCTTGGTGTCGTCTGAGGTGACATCGTCGAAGCGCACCGTGTAGCCGACCTGCGCAGAGATACCAACCACTCATTCATCCAGCAAACATGTCTGCTGCACCCAATGTGCCCAGCACGGCGCCAGGCGCTGGTGCTGGTGTAGTGAACATGACCCACTCCAATCCTACCCTCCTCCCAGGAAAATGGACACGCGCCCTCAACTGCAACGATGAGAAACTCTGCAAAGAATGTAACACTAGTTCCTTCCCCTCAGCTACTTCAAGCGAAGCAAGTGAGAAGATGCCCAAGATGTTTTTAAGTCAAATGCGTGAACACAAATCTGACTTATATACACTTCTGGAACTCATTCTCAATAACCACCTATACGCTAGGAAAATGCTTACAACTTTGTAGAAAGATATACAGACAAGAGACCTAGCAAGTGTTACTGAAGCCTTAAAAGTGATCAAGGAAAACAACTAATTTATCCTACTTGCCAACAGACTTTGAAAGCAAAGCAAATAGGACTGACAGACCCTCTGATCTCTAAGAAACTAATAAAGAACTCTGAGTCTGAAACAACTGTGGCAAGAAAGAAATGTGGAAAAAAGAAAGAAAGAAAGAAGCTTGAGGTGCATAAGTCTTGTAATAGTCTTGTTTAGAAAAATAAAAAAGTCAGGGAGGTGGCAGGGGAGTGGGGGAGCGAGGTGTAGGGGACCAAGAACTGTTAGTGAAAAAGAAGTTAGGTACCAGCTTCCCAAGTTCTGTTCTCTTCTCATCAGAGACTCTGGTAGCCAGAGAGATGGCAGCCACCCGGCGAGGCTGGGTCACAGCAATGATGGCCTGGCGGCCAATCCCCCCTTCGTACAGGTACTGAGGGATCTGTGTTGTCTTCCCTGAGCCTGTTTCCCCTAGGAAAGAAAACAAGTCTCATTTAAACCTGAACAGAAACAAATTTCACCAAAAAAAAAAAAACAACCAACAGATCAAAGTCTGAAGGAAAAGGCATGAGAAAAATACTTGAGGGACTTCCCTAGCAGTCCCAGTGCAGGGGGCTTAGGTTCAATCCCTGGTCAGGGAACTAGATCCCGCATGCTGCAATGACAGATCCCTATGCTGCAACGAAGACCCAGTGCAGCAAAATAAAATAAATCAATATTAAAGAAAAGAAAGAAAGAAAATAAGTTGATAAAAGTCATGGGAAAATGTGCACCCATGAATTCTGCTAGTGGAGTGTTAACTGGAATTGCTTCTCAGAAGGTCAAACTACAGTAGGAAAATCTTTAAAATGTTTATACCCTTGACCCACAATTCCACTTGCAGGAACTGACTCTAAGGAAATAATGATGTGCATAAAGAATCAGCTTCAAAAGTGTTTTATTCACCTTTGCTCTTGACAGTTAAATTTGGAAACAATGTAAATGGTTAGCAATAGTAACTGGTACAGTAAAGACATACAGTGACATACAGCTGTTATATAAAAAGTCCTACTTTTTGAAGGGATAAATGAGATGTAAACGTACTGACATGAAGAGACATCTGTTCCGATACTGCAGCCATAGCGACTCCTCACCCAGCCTGCCACCTCCTTTCAAACCCTCTGCCTTTGCCCACTCGATTATGAAGTATCTGTTCCCACACTGCCTGCGTGACAAACTCCACAAGATGAATTAGACCTCAAACTTTCTCCCCAAGGGCTGCGCCCACCTCGTCTGTGTTCCTTAGTGCCTCGTTCATCTCTCCTCCATCACTGATCACCGTACACTGTGTGAGAGCGCTGAGACGTTTCTGTTGCCTCCAGCATCAGAAGTCCAGGGAGGACAGAAGCCTGTCTCTTTCATGTACCTGAGCACTACAAGCAGTAAGCACCCAACCTTACTACTACCCTCCC
>SJYA01002932.1:2265810-2396291 GCA_006410615.1 Neotragus moschatus | reverse complement strand
ATGGACAGAGGAGCCTAGCAGGCTACAGTCCATGGGGTCACAAAGAATCGGACGTGACTGAGTGACTAACACCATTGTTTCTTTCTGTATCTATAATATGGCTATGTTTGCATACATGTATCTATGTATTTCTGTGTGTGCATATACTTTTTAGCTCAGTGTTAAGAGGACAAATGTTCAGAGGTACACACACACAGACAGGATAAAATCTAAAACAACAAAAGCTTCATCACTAGGAGGACTCATCAAAGCTATTATATAACTTGAGGGAACCACAGGTATCATTCATAAAATATCCTTATCTCAAGTTTGCTTCTGGTAGCTAAACAAGGCTGACTGGGACTTCCTTGGTGGTCCTGTTAGTTAAGAATACACCTTTCAACGTAGGGGACATGAGTTTGATCCCTGGTTGGGGAACTAAGATTCCACGTGCTATGGGGCAACTAAGCCTGCGAGTGGCAATTACCAGCCTGTGTGCCACAACTAGAAAGGCTATGCACTGCAACCATAGATGATGTGGGCCACAACTAAGACCTGAAGCAGCCAATTAAATAAATAAATATATTTTCTTAAAAAGTTGGCCTCTAGATATTTTCAGAAAGTTAATGGGAAGGTAAAAACAGTCAATTATATACAAGTTAAACCAAAAAATGAGGTGATACACTCAAATTTTTAAATAAATGTTTACTAAAATGAAAAAACTGTTGAAATGTTTCTCTAATACATTTTTTTAAAGAGAGAACTCTAAATTGCACCCCATTATTTGCTAATACAACAACTTTTTTTTTTTTCAATGAGACAGAATATCACATGGAGTAAAAGGAGGCAGTGTTTCCTAAGACTCCTTTCTACTCAGTTCTACACGTGGTATCCTGGTTGCAACACAAAACGTGCTTCTTACTGGGGGTCCTGATCACATTATGCGCACGGGCCACTGCTCTAATACATGGAGGTTTTCCAGCTCAGCTGAAGAAACATGCTGGCCAGGGTTTAATTTTTTTTAGAGGAAAAGAGAGATACTGTAAACTAGTATAAAAACGGGGACATGGCAAACAAATTCCTTATTCACCTAAAGAACACTGCTTACAAAGCAGTTTGTTTCGGCAGCTTTTCTTCTCAAGGCTGACTATTCAAGGTCAAACAGGCCTTTCCAGGAATCCACTCCCTGCTGCCTACCTGGTGGATCTGGAATACGGAGACCAGGGCGGCATGCAGGTAATCGTGCTGGGGCTGCTTGGTGTAGAAAATCTGTATCGGGTGCTGCCGGCCTTCCAGGTAGAGAACGGGGGCTCCATTGAAATACTGGGAGAACAGGTCCACGTCCATCGTGGCTGACATCACAATCACCTGCCGGCGAGAAGGGTGCGGAGGATGGGAGAAAGGCTCGGGCCAGCCTTTCTGTGCCCTGCCAAGCCCTGAAGGCTGCTTGGGAGGCCGCACTACCCTCCTCCCGACCCCCCAGCACCTTTGCCCTGAGTCCCACGGCAGAACGGCTGCACCCACTTTGAGAGGCAGCTTCCCCAGCTCCTTTCGCCTCTTCTGTGCAGCTTTCACCACCCCGAAGAGCACATCCGTGTGGATAGTCCGCTCGTGGGCTTCATCCAAGATGATGCAGCTGTACTTCCGGAGCAGGGAGTCCGAAATGGCCTCGCGCAAGAGCATGCCATCGGTCAGGAACTTGATCTTGGTGTCGTCTGAGGTGACATCGTCGAAGCGCACCGTGTAGCCGACCTGCGCAGAGATACCAACCACTCATTCATCCAGCAAACATGTCTGCTGCACCCAATGTGCCCAGCACGGCGCCAGGCGCTGGTGCTGGTGTAGTGAACATGACCCACTCCAATCCTACCCTCCTCCCAGGAAAATGGACACGCGCCCTCAACTGCAACGATGAGAAACTCTGCAAAGAATGTAACACTAGTTCCTTCCCCTCAGCTACTTCAAGCGAAGCAAGTGAGAAGATGCCCAAGATGTTTTTAAGTCAAATGCGTGAACACAAATCTGACTTATATACACTTCTGGAACTCATTCTCAATAACCACCTATACGCTAGGAAAATGCTTACAACTTTGTAGAAAGATATACAGACAAGAGACCTAGCAAGTGTTACTGAAGCCTTAAAAGTGATCAAGGAAAACAACTAATTTATCCTACTTGCCAACAGACTTTGAAAGCAAAGCAAATAGGACTGACAGACCCTCTGATCTCTAAGAAACTAATAAAGAACTCTGAGTCTGAAACAACTGTGGCAAGAAAGAAATGTGGAAAAAAGAAAGAAAGAAAGAAGCTTGAGGTGCATAAGTCTTGTAATAGTCTTGTTTAGAAAAATAAAAAAGTCAGGGAGGTGGCAGGGGAGTGGGGGAGCGAGGTGTAGGGGACCAAGAACTGTTAGTGAAAAAGAAGTTAGGTACCAGCTTCCCAAGTTCTGTTCTCTTCTCATCAGAGACTCTGGTAGCCAGAGAGATGGCAGCCACCCGGCGAGGCTGGGTCACAGCAATGATGGCCTGGCGGCCAATCCCCCCTTCGTACAGGTACTGAGGGATCTGTGTTGTCTTCCCTGAGCCTGTTTCCCCTAGGAAAGAAAACAAGTCTCATTTAAACCTGAACAGAAACAAATTTCACCAAAAAAAAAAAAACAACCAACAGATCAAAGTCTGAAGGAAAAGGCATGAGAAAAATACTTGAGGGACTTCCCTAGCAGTCCCAGTGCAGGGGGCTTAGGTTCAATCCCTGGTCAGGGAACTAGATCCCGCATGCTGCAATGACAGATCCCTATGCTGCAACGAAGACCCAGTGCAGCAAAATAAAATAAATCAATATTAAAGAAAAGAAAGAAAGAAAATAAGTTGATAAAAGTCATGGGAAAATGTGCACCCATGAATTCTGCTAGTGGAGTGTTAACTGGAATTGCTTCTCAGAAGGTCAAACTACAGTAGGAAAATCTTTAAAATGTTTATACCCTTGACCCACAATTCCACTTGCAGGAACTGACTCTAAGGAAATAATGATGTGCATAAAGAATCAGCTTCAAAAGTGTTTTATTCACCTTTGCTCTTGACAGTTAAATTTGGAAACAATGTAAATGGTTAGCAATAGTAACTGGTACAGTAAAGACATACAGTGACATACAGCTGTTATATAAAAAGTCCTACTTTTTGAAGGGATAAATGAGATGTAAACGTACTGACATGAAGAGACATCTGTTCCGATACTGCAGCCATAGCGACTCCTCACCCAGCCTGCCACCTCCTTTCAAACCCTCTGCCTTTGCCCACTCGATTATGAAGTATCTGTTCCCACACTGCCTGCGTGACAAACTCCACAAGATGAATTAGACCTCAAACTTTCTCCCCAAGGGCTGCGCCCACCTCGTCTGTGTTCCTTAGTGCCTCGTTCATCTCTCCTCCATCACTGATCACCGTACACTGTGTGAGAGCGCTGAGACGTTTCTGTTGCCTCCAGCATCAGAAGTCCAGGGAGGACAGAAGCCTGTCTCTTTCATGTACCTGAGCACTACAAGCAGTAAGCACCCAACCTTACTACTACCCTCCCGTGTTTCCTTCCCAGCACCCAACCAGAACAAAGAACTGTAAGCCTGGGCATCCCTCCCTCCACAATTACCACTGCCCATTCCCCCCCACCCCCCCAACCCCCTAGCGACTTCACTGAGTCCTACAGGCCCATCGTCCTTCCATTTTCTCCCCTATGGCTCATCCTTCCTGACCTGGAAACGAATCGTGGACGCAGAACTTGATTATCTTATCNAACTACCACTGCCCCTCCCCCCCCCCCCCCCCAACCCCCTAGCGACTTCACTGAGTCCTACAGGCCCATCGTCCTTCCATTTTCTCCCCTATGGCTCATCCTTCCTGACCTGGAAACGAATCGTGGACGCAGAACTTGATTATCTTATCTTGCACTTCTGCTGAGTTCATCAGGCAAAACCCAAACTTCGATCAAGGTTTCCCTGCCCATCTCTTCTGCTCCTACACCAAGAAACCGAGCATTGGGAACTTCCCTGGTGGTCTGGTGGTTAACAATCCGCCTTTCAAGGGAGGGAATGCAAGTTCGATCTATCATGGAGTAGGATCCTACATGCTTCAAAGTAACTAAGCCCAAGCGCCGCAACTACTAAGCTGGAGCTCTAGAGTCCGTGCTCTACAACCAGAGAAGCCAGAGCACCCCAACCAAAAACCTCATGCAGCTTAAAAATAAATAAATAAATAATAATAATAAAGAAACTGAGCATCACTATAGTAAAATAACCCAACTGGGCTGACAACGACCTTAGTTTGTCATGGGGCCAAATGCACCTGGGTGCCAGCACCATGGCTGATCCTTGTTCTTGTTTTTGCAGCCCCTTTCCTCTGTCCCCAACCTCCCCAAGGACCCCGTAAGTCCCATTCTCAGCAGAGCTCCCGCACCTACCTCATAGAAAAAGTGAAATCCTCAAAGACAGTCTCCCTCCATCTCCTCCTACAAGCTCTTCTGCAGTCACCCCATTCTTACCACATTCCTCCAGCCCCCTAACCTCTTGCATGGCCTTCCTTCTATTCCAGGCCACTGCTAGATCTAACCCTTGTTACCAAGGGCCCCCTTTCCCCATGCCCTCCGTCTCTGCTGTTAGTGCCCACTTTCCATCTTCAGCCTCCCTCTCTACTGAGTTCTTCCCCTTAACCTATGAAGACCTGCAAGTTCCACTAAGTCCCCCTGCTGCTTCTCGAAACAGAAGTCTGTTCCCACTGCCTTCATGAGCTCCTCACTTCCAGCCCAACGACAAATCAGCTCCCATCCCACAGCTCTGCCAAAACAGAGCTCACCTCCATCCCCAATCAATAACTCCCACCCAATCCAGTGGGCATTTTTGGGGTCCCTACTTACTGGACTTCATTTTTGCATTTGTTCACTCCCTTCTTCTTACAACTCTGTTTCTTAGACTATCAGCTCTCCTGGATCTCCTTCCCTCTTTGGAGGCTCATCCTCTCCGTCCTTCAGGGGCTCCTCTTACTTAAAACGTTGCGGATCAAAGCCCCTTGCAAGCGGTTCCCGGCCCTCAACTCTGCCTCAATTAGTGCACCAGAAACTACTTCCCTCAGACTGGACTGTCTCGTCTCCACTTCGTCTCTTATACCGCAGGCTCTCTCCTCTGTGTCCAACGCCTTTCTAGGTCCACCCCCTCGCCGTCCCCTCCGGACCGGCTCAGATCCACTTTTCTAAATTCCCCCAAGTCTCCGGTGCATCCCTCTACCCTTCCGGCCCAGAAGGCGAGTTTTTGCCTAACGAGTGGTCACTCGCTCGGACTGTGAGCACCTCCAGAAAAGGGGACTGTTCGACTCTCTTCCGAGGCCCCTCTCCTGGCCCCGAACAGAAATAGGCGGTCAGGCTTGTTGCAGAAACGGATGAAAGACGGTGAGAAGCACCTAAGAAAAGCTGTTCTCTCAAGAGAACGAACGGGGAGCGAAGAAGGACCCGCTGGCACGGTCACTCACCGATAAGGACNCAATGGACATGAGTTTGAGTAAACTCCAGGGGTTGGTGATGGACAGGGAGGCCTGGCGTGCTGCAGCCCATGGGGTTGCAAAGAGTTGGACAGGACTGAGTGACTGAACTGAACTGAGTGATATCTAAATGTTACGTCTCAAACTGCAGACTTAAGAGTATAAAAAAGACCTCACTCCTTTTTCCCTGCTGTGCTTCCCAAAGTAACCTGAGGGAGGAGACAGGCTGCACATGGTTACAGGAGTACTTGGCAGGTGATATCAACGAGTGAAATAACCTCTTAATAGAGCGCAGATCCTGTCTAAACAGCCACTAGTCATCTCTAGGCCACAGCTGCCATGCAGGCCTAGTTTTTCCAGATCTTCCAGTTTTTTCAAGTAAAGCACCAAATGAAGGTTTCCATGTGAAATCTGTGAATTTAATATTGGCTCAAATTGAAAGAAAACAAAACATGACATAGGCAAAACAGTCATATGCACAGGTAATTCATTCATAATCTTTAGCCTAATGACCCAGCTATTCTGCAGCCTCAGAGCTAAGTGAAACAGAGTTGGAAAATAAAGTCCTCTATTGGCGTTAACTGGTGTTACATACATCACCCCCTCCGCCAGTCCCTCAGGTATAGTAGTCTGAAATAGGCTCTCTCTCTGAAAGTAGGTGGCTTTCACATACAGATGGTTATAAGCTAATAGCGTTCAAGGAGTCTCTGGGCTCTTTAAAAGGTGAATTGTCACACACGTCATTCTTAACTGCTCTGCAATGGTCCACACCAGCTGGTGGTCATTGTTGGCTGGCTTGTCAGGCCACCAAACCCTGCCCTTGATCATGTTCAGCTGTGCTCCATCCCACTTTGACATAGTCACAAGCCACAGCAAATAGGTACAAGCTTGCATACACATACATTAATCCCTCTATAATTAAAAATGCCAGATAATAGTTTGCTGATCAATAAAGTATTTATTCAGCACCCATGTGCCAAGCATTGTGCTAGGCACTGTGGTAGATACAAAAATGTAAGAACTGGTCCCTGCTCTTAAGGAGCTTACATTCTCAGGAAGGCGACAAGACTAATATACATGTACCAGCTAGGAACAGTATAAGACAGTTTGGTCTAAGAGTATGTTATACAGCCTTGAAGGGTCATAAGAATTCAGGGAAGATAGACAATGGAATGGGCCCTATAGCCAAGGTTTGCAGAGGAGCCAGGAATTGGGCCAGGCCTTGAAGGACTGCAGAGAATGAAACTGAGGTTCTTGTTAGCTAGAAGTAGGAGTTGAGGTTCAGAGGAAGACAAAAAGTATGCATTTGCTAAGGGGGCTTACTAAGAAGTTACTGTGGACTTCCGAGCAGAGAAGTGACTTGATTATACAAAGTGCAACAAATTTTATGCAAACTTGTAAAACAGTAAGTAGTTTAGGGGTAGACAGACTACAGAACACTGACAACAATGGCGATATCATGACTAGCAACATGGATGGCACTTACCTGTTAAACAGTCACAACATAAAATGCAGGCTACCAAGGACAGAGGACAATTCTAGGAGGTCCTTTACCCAACAGTAACACCAATGTTTCCTAACTTTCAAAGGCCCCAGAGACACAGAGTGAGGGTTTCATTGCCAAGACCTAGGACTCGGGCGCTCTCTGCTTAGAGACTAAACAAGAGGTATGAAAGATACTAGGATACACAAGAGGGACACACAGGGAAAAAAACAAGTGGAAGGGAGAAAGGAAGAGAAGTCCACAGTGGAAAACACACAGCAAAATGTANACACAGAGTGAGGGTTTCATTGCCAAGACCTAGGACTCGGGCGCTCTCTGCTTAGAGACTAAACAAGAGGTATGAAAGATACTAGGATACACAAGAGGGACACACAGGGAAAAAAACAAGTGGAAGGGAGAAAGGAAGAGAAGTCCACAGTGGAAAACACACAGCAAAATGTATGAAGTGTATCTCCTATGGAGATGCAATTTGCATGTCCATGTTTTTTTAATGAACGTATATTGTATTTCTACAACAAAAAAGGTATGCCTTAGTCAGATGCACCTTTCAGTATTACTGGTGGAATCCAGGAATCCTTTAAATTCTATGTAGGTCAGGTAGATTAGTCACGCAATTCCATGTATCGAATCTCACTTTTTTGTTAACTTAAGAAAAAGACGTGTGTTCTGGAAGAACCTAACTCCAAAGTTAACTAAAGGAGAACAAATTTAACTAGAGAAATATATTTCTAGCCCCAAAACAAAAACCCAACCTTCTAATTAAATTCAAGCTTTCTTGAACAGACAAAACTTAAGATTCCCATAAGGACTATATATTCTAAGATTGGCATTTAAAGATTTTTTTTAGTCACTTAGGGGGAAAAAAAAAAAAAAGCAGTCCCATTAACCCACATCCCATAAAATTGCAACAGACATATTCAGTTACTGACTAGCAGCATGTACTTATATTAGGTTCCACTACTGACATGTATTCCATTGAAAGGTATGAAAAATACTTTTCACTTCGCAAATGATCTGAAAATTTCTATTTAAGATGTTTAACCTAAACCTCATGTCATCTTTCCAAGAGAACTCTCACACTATAGAAAACAACCACTTAACCAAGCTGAAACTATGGGGGAAATGTTTCCAGACCTACATGCTATTAAAACAATTTGAATTAATCTCTTTTCTGGGGTATTCATTCTATCCGAGTTCTCTGACTTACACACACAGTCTGATAATAAACTTGTTGAGCCCCCAGGAAGTGAACATTTGGGGTAAGTACTTACTGAACCACTGCTGACTTCTGTGAATCTGTCCTGTTTCTACCTGGTTAGGAAGGTAAACCAGGTACTTGGCTCTGAAGGCTTCTTGGCTTTTCACGAAGCAAGTGATAAATATTCACAAGCCAAAGACCCAGGAGCTATGTATCCTTGTATTCACTTATCTGGCTCCAGAATCAACATTCTAACTCGTTTCCAACTTTAAATGTTGTTTTCCAAAATGGTGGCTGTGACTTGCCTTTCCCTGTATATTTCCAAATGGAATAATAGAGTAAATAAATGAGACGCTGCATTAGCATCAAGCCTAACTCTCCCACAGCAGAATTCCAGGATCTAGAACACACAGATCTATCCTATCTTTCCGCCTCCACCCCTTGCCCCACATTGTCTGATACCTTGAAGTATTATCAAACACAAACGGAGAACAAACTATCTGGGCAACAGAAACAAATCTTCTTCCCACTGGAGTTGGCATTCTGGGTTGGTAAGAGGTGTGCACAGCCACGGCATCTCAGCCATGTATTTCTAATCTTGAAATGAAATCCAGTCGAAGGCCATGAAGACACAGGGAGAGCGGGCATGGAGACTGCTCTGAGTTCAGACCTGTGCAGAAGAGCTAGGAGACACAGTGATAATTTAAAAGATCACACACAAAAGCTTTAATTCAGTGAGAGAGATGGAATTCAGTTTTATTTCGTCCTCTCTGAAACTTCCATTTACACCACGGCCTCGTCTATCAAAGAGAAGGAGGAAGAGGAGAAAAACACTCTGCCCGTCACCACAGAACTCAAGTATCAGGTACTCGTTCCTAAGAGGCGGCGGGTTATTTGTTGCTCCAGTTTTTTGGCTCCGAAATATCAGACATTCAGTACCAGTGTAGTGAGGAACCACTGGCGAACTGTTGGAAATGTCTTCTGGGTGAATCAGTGTGCCATTTCATAAAGTGCTTCTGGAGTTAAAATTCTTGTTGAGCTATCAAAAGTGTCCACACTTTTGCAACACAGAGGATAAAAGAATCCCAATGGGTGTGTCACTGAGTCCTTCCCAGCTGGGTCGTGTTCTTGGCACTGCCGCTTTAGCCGCCCAGGCGCTGGCCCTCACCCCAGGCAAAGCCTCCTGGCCGCTCTTCAGGTAGTGGATTATAATTTGGATCTTCATCTGGTGTATCAAAAATAGCCTTCCTAAAAGACAGGCAACAGATATAATTTTGTCCCAGGGTCATCTTAGGTCCTAAATTCTACTCCGAGATCAAAAAGATCCCATAGCGTGTCCACCAATGGATAAGCACTTCGTCTGCCTACCAATGAAACAGTTCTCTTATTTTGAAGGTATTCATAATTATTGCACATTTACATTAACTTTTACCTCCTTTACTAATTTTTACTACAAAAGCAATATATGGAATCGTAGAGAAAACAGGAAACACATATGAGCAAGACATCCTCAATCCCCAGAGATAATTATGTTGGTGTTTTCAATACTCTTCCAAAATGTTTACGGATGAAATTTTACAAAAGTTAGATCGCACATGTTGAGAAGTACTTCAGAGCCAGTGGGACAATATAAGCATCAAAGTAAACAACGTTAAGGGATTATAAGCCATGAATAAAATAAGAAACCATGGATTCTTGCAGATATAAATGAACTCAAATTTTACAAGAAAAAGGATGTTTTCCATAGTCTCAAAGTACCTCTTCACAAAATATTTAATGACAAAAGAGAAAAAAAGTAACTTTGCTGTGGAGAAGCCCTGCAGACACCTTAATCAAGTAATCAAAATTAGCACCACTCTGGCAAATTCAACAAACTGCAACCCTGTGCCAACAGGCTGCAATTAGAATGCAGTATCACTTCTCTGATGTTCCTGGAAAGGACGAAAAATCTGAACCTCCGTGGGAGGGAACATCAGACAAACCCAAATTGAGAGATGGTCTTCAAAAATGGGCTTACAATTTTCAAAAATGTGAATGTCATGAGGGTCAAAGCAAAACTGAGAAGCTGCTCCAAACTGAAGGAGACCAAAGACATAACCACAAAGCACAACACCGGAATCTGAGTTGCATTCTCCTGCCATAAAAAAAATCCGGACCACTTTCCTGACTGGAACTGGGTCTGAGGATTAATGTTTCTTTCCAGACTCTGACTATGTAGAAGAAAATACACATTAAAGGGATCATGGGGCAGTAGGTTAACAATTCACTTTCAAACACTTGAGAGAAAAAAGTCCTTTGTACTGTCTTGCAAATTTCTGCAAGTCTGAAACTGTTTTGAAATTTTAGGAAAAAAAAAAAAAAAGGAAAACAAGACACCATTTTACAGCTATCAAACTAGCAAAAGGTAAATACAACTTCTCCCAAATTTTATGAAAATGTGGGGAAATGGACACACGGTGCTGGTAGAAATGTAAACCTGAGTATCCATTCCAGATGGCAGTCTGGTGATAAAACAAACAGCTATCCTACTTGTAGAAATTTATCCTTTGAAAACAATCATGGAAGTGCACAAAGGATGTGCCGCTACATGTGCTACACGGATGTGTAGCTCAAGGATGTTCACCGCTCCAATCATGGAGGGAAGAACAAGAAGGATGTCAATGTCCATTGATGAGGGATTCCTAAGTCGTGTTCCATTCATACTGGGGATATCATGCAGCTGTTTTAATTTTTGTCAGAAATTTATGATGGAGAAATGATTATACATTAGAAAGCTATGAGATAGCATTTTAAAAAAAGTTTACACACAGTAAAAGACTGATGAATACATATCAAAAAGTGCATCAAATCCCACCACTCTTATATCTATGTGGTGGGGTTATGGAGGATTTTACTTTCTTCTTTCAGTTATTCTACAACCAACATTTTCTAAGAACTCACATTTTATTCCTTAAGTGAACTCTTCATGGTGCAGTACACCCCAAGGACACAAAATTCTGGCATAGAAGGAGGTGCTATGAATCAAAGTTCTATCCTCAGGACACCGAGGTATGGAAAAAGGAGAAGGGGTTGCTTAAAATCACACAGCTGGCTGGCAGAACAAACAGCTTATGTCTGGTTTCCAGCAGAGAGCTGTTTCTACTCTACTCTACTTCACTGCTTCCCTCTACCACCTGTTTGGAACACCAGCCATTCCACCTTTAGAAACCCTTCTTCAGCCAGCTTTTTGCCATCTTGCTACTTCACATCTCTAAACTAAGACAGCAGGCTATGTGGAACCAACAGGCTCCTCCTGGGGCCAAGAGGAGCTGGTGGTCATGTGGGACAACAAGCACCACATTACCCTCAGGACACCCTGAGCCTCTGGCCACAACTCTGGCACTTCCCACCCAATCTGAATGCTCCCCAACGGCAGCTGGATTGCTCAATCTATAAATATTTACTGACCTGAACTATGTGTACTGGGAGCTTTGGGAGCCCCAAGAAAACAAGATCCTGGACCCTGTCCTGGTTTATCTACAAGAAATACATAACCTGGTGTTAAATACTCACAAAATAGATGGTGTTTTCAAAATTCTTATTCCACCAGGTTGATTGGGAAATACATCTTCCAAGAAAAAATATATGTGTCCAACTGCAATACCTAGAATCAACCAGAAATAAAGGATGAGGGAGAGGATTAGAATTTTGATTACAAGTGTCTGTACCAATGGAAAATCTTTCTACTTAGGAAGAAATGTCAATATACTGGGATTCCCTGGCAGCTCAGCTGATAATATATTTATGAAAAAGTTGAAAATGAACTTTATAGTCCTTGAGCATATAACTATGAAACAATCCTATAATAACTATATATGAAGGCCAGACAGAATTAATATGACAAGTATGACAAAATAAGTTTGTAAGTAAAATAATAGAAAAAGTACTGCCAAGAATCTTACCCAAGAGGTCCACAATGATTGAGTTCCCCAACAACAAGGAAAAGCCCATGAGCACCCAGGGTAGAAAGGGGGCCTGGAAATTCAGAAGGCCGAAGAAGTTCATGCGGACATACGGGTTCCTTCGGCTCCACACGTAGACAAGCATTATTGTAAAGGCCTGGCCTAAGAAAACTAAGCTCACAAACAAACCAAAAAGCTAGTGGTTGACATTAAGGAAAATAGCAACATAAGTGTTAACAGGGATTGTATTCTAACACAAGTTTGAATTAGGAAAGGCAAGCAGTCGTTACATGTTTGGGGCGAGGCGGGGGAGGCAGGGGGGATAGCCTGAAAATAATTACCCAGAGTCATCAGGCAAAAACCTGCTTAGGCACTTGGATTGTTGCTACTTCAAATTAATATTCTACTATCATGAAGTTCTTGCTTCTTTGGAATATATGTTAATACTTTGGTCAGTCGTTACATGAAAGCTCATTCACCATGAGGACTCTTAGAAGTGAATAAAGCCAGCTGGGGCAAAACCATCTTGTCAGACAGGACTCCATTTAAGTTTGGTGACAATTACTATTATTGACAATTATTAAAAAAAAAAAAACACCCACAATTATCAGTTTTGATGGTGACCAAATAAATGTCCTACCAACTTAGTTTAAAACTGAAGAATAGCTGGGGAATCCCTGGCAAATCCCTAGTGGTTTTGACTCCATGCTTTCACTGATGAGGACCTGGGTTCATTCCCTGGTCAGGGACCTGGGATTCCACTAGCCCCATGGCACAGACGGAAAAAAAAAAAGTGAAGTACACCACCAACCAGAATACATCTAAGATTTCTAACAGTAACTGAACTGGGTTAAAGTTTCTCAGACTTGCTCACAGTGGAAAAACACCCTGTGCAACCTCTAGGCTTAGACAAGCTGTTACATAAAGCGGGCTGTAAAATAAACAGGAGCCTGAAGCTAAAATGGAGGTGGGGGGGAGCGCTGGCACAGAGAGTTGATACTTTTATATATTCTTTCCCAGTCTCTAGCCTCTAGTGCACTTCGGGAGACAGATGAAAAGCTTTAGGAAGAGAGAGGGAGTTCTTTAGTATTTTCCTGTATTTGTTCTATTAATCGAAGGATACGGTCATTAAGAATCCACCAAAAAGGAACATAAATACAAAGTCTGCTGTCCGACCTCGGAAAGAGCCTTCTTCTAGCATTCGACAGTAACGATATCTTAAGTTCCAAGTTAAGAAAATGTTAAGTACACAAAAATGAAGAAAGTGAAATTGAATGTATCACCTAAGTACACTTGGACTCCCGTTATTTGTGAGAAGTCAAGACTTTGTTTCTGTAAGAGTGTTCATGAGTAGTATTATTGTTACTTCTCTTTTTCTAGGCATTCTAGGCAATGGCTCTGTGTTTTACAAAAACCGTTCCTGATTGGGGAATGAAGCCAGATGCCACATAAACATGCTTCAAATCTGTACTGTCTTCCCATGTTCAGCCACACCACAATCTACACCATCCTTGCTTTTTCACAACTTAGCTTGGTGGAAATCCCCATCAAGAAGCCTCATGTGATAATCTGCTTTTTTTTAAGGCCAGGTAGTTAAGCATTTCTATACTTCAGTCAACAAGGAGGCATCTCAATGAAAAAATTTAATTATTAGAAACTTACCAGAATGATGTATCATAGAGAAGACACAGGAATCCATCCCAGGGCAGGAAGCCTATTACCCCTATAAGGCTCTTTGGCTCCTGCAAATTCCCCCCTTCATCCAGGGGGTCGGGGCACAGGAGAAATGCCCTGCCCGGTGGCCCCAATTACCATCTGACTACAGCAAAACCCTTTCCTCTTTTTCAACAAACTGGAACATGGTGAGCCCGGCAGACAAAACACTGTCTTTCCAGCCGGCAGAACCAGCAACTGAGATCCAAGTAGATCTCAAGTTCTCCATCCCCCATGAACCCACTTCCAGGTTGGGCTTTATCACTTGGGACCCCTTGGTGTTATTTTGTAAGAACACCTCAATTAAATCACTCTGGTCTCCCTTAATCAGATCTGTGAGTGGTGCATGGGCAGAAATGTAAACATTTTATAACTAAATACCTCCCATTTGAATAAACAGTGACCTACAAACACCATCAAAACATTACTAACTGACCAACTCTTCTGTGTATCACTGAGCCAGTAGCCAGAAGTTACAGTTGAGATGGTAGCAAAATAGCAGAGTTAATAGTTTCAAACTTAATACTGTATTTCCTAAGTAAAACTAAAGTTTCTATGCTAACCCCACTTAGTAAAGGATACAGAAAAATCATGTTAAATAAAAAATTGAATCCAACTGGCCCAAAAAACAAAAAATTGGTGATTAACCTCCATATCTGTTAAAAGAAAAAAAAAATCAAGAGAAAGACAGATTAAGTAAAGCATACCAGGAAACATTTTCATACTAAGACAAGAGATAGCCTATGACTACAACGGTTGTTGCTGCTGCTGCTAACTCATTTCAGTCATGTCCAACTCTGTGCGACCCCACAGATGGCAGCCTGCCAGGCTCCCCCTTCCCTGGAATTCTCCAGGCAATAATACTGGAGTGGGTTGCCATTTTCTTCTCCAATGCATGAAAGTGAAAGGTGAAAGTGAAGTTGCTCAGGCATGTCCGACTCTTCCCACCAGGCTCCTCCATCCATAGGATTTTCCAGGCAAGAGTACTGGAGTGGGGTGCCATTGTTGAAAGGCCACAAATAGGTGATTCTATTTTCTAAACTCAAAAGTGAGACACACAATCTGACACTGAATTTTTGTGCCACTTCAGTGAAAGTCTTGAAAGATATCACTCGCCCCTGGAAAGTTCTAAGCCTGACAGGACAGAAAACTTGCAATTGTGATTCTATTAAAACAACAACAACAACACAAAAATCCATACCATATGGTCAGGCAAATGATGGGAAAAGTGTGATGGCAAGACTAGGTTAATCTGCAGACTAGGAAACAGAGCTTTCATATATGTAGTATCACAATCTTATGAACAATCTCAAGATACCAAAGGAAATTACAGGATCTAACAGCAATTGTTTCTATATTAGCCATCAGAAACATCCAGAGTAAAGAGTAATTCTAAAGCAAATACTCGAGTACTAGCCTGAACAGATAGCCAACTCACTACAAGTAAAAATCTAATACTGTAATAATTAGTTTAACTGGTAGATATGCACTTATTTTCAAACCCTGATATACTCTTCCCCATCCAAATCATCCATGTCTGCAATAAGAACAACTACTCACAATGATAGAACATTTAACATTTAAAGTGCTTTAAAATATTATCTCATGTGATTTTAATTATCCTGTGAGATGAGGAGGCTGGCAATATCATCCCCATTTCACACATGATGTAACTAAGAGATTTGGATGATTTTTAAATGGCCTGCCTAACATCACACAGCTTGTATAGGAAGACTCTGAACTCAAACCTAGAACTCCTAATTTCACACATGGTGTGAAGAGTTTAACCTCAGGCAAAATCAAGCCTTGTTTGTTTGGATGGAGCTAAAGCTCCCAGTGAAGGGCTTGTGAGTGGAGAAGGAAGAAGGCAGTGATAAGGGTTCACGGGACTCCTTTATGATCATTAAGTTGTTAAGAATTGCTAACTATTAAAGTTGAAACAACTCAGAATTGTTTACTGCATACGAATTGCATCCAGGATTGTAGAATCCTCAACCTTGCAAAACAGGCACATAAACAAGTGCAAGTATGAGATGAGAGATATAAAAAAAGTATTTATAGATACTCTAGGGACACAAAGAAGGATGAATCTGAGAAGGCTATACAAAACCTGCATACTGAAAGAAAAGCTGGAGCTCAATGGGTACAAAGTGAATGAAACACCTCTGAGACAGAGGGAACAGCAGGTGTAGAAACAGAATTACTGGCTTTTGGGTCTCTCTTACTTCGACTATGGCCAATATGATGATCCTAGAGCAAAAAAACGCATCCCTCTTTACCATTCTAATTACTGGAAAGGACTGTCTCTCTACTGTAATCTAATAAACTGGCGTTTTCTTAAATGTCAGTCTTCGTGAGGATGATGTGATCCCTGCGAGATGGATTAGAGCACTCATTGAGTTTCTGAACTGGATCACAGGGATAACACCAAGGTGGTGACTGTGTCACATGGTGCTGGATGGACTAAATATGGACATCCTCTCTGACTCTTCCTGGACAACTAGCAGATCCAGTCTCCTTTCAATCTATAATACTAAATCTGAACCAGTGATTCCTAAATATAGGAACTGGATGCATCAAATCAAAACCACACAGGGAACTTTATAACATAGCCTTGGTGATTCTGATTTGGTATATGCTGAGGATCTTGAGAATCTCTTTAAAAGTTCCAGGCTGCAGAATCATTGCTTTGTACTCCCCCACTGCCCCCCAACACTTATAATCAAATATTCCCACTGAGTTATTTGAGATAGTATATGGCAGGATTAGCTACTAAAAAGTAAGAATAACAAGTTTAAAAACTGCAACATTAAATGGCAGTTGTGATAGGCTACTTACTTGAAAGTGTTTAAAGATTAATTCAGGATTGAAGTACAACTGAAAAGGTGTGATCAGTTCCAACTGCTGAAACAGAAAAACAACTTCTTCAAGCAAGTCAATCAAGAAACAAGATATCATTTACTACAAAAGACTAGTAGTTCTGGCAATTTCCCACTCAGACTGAATTATTTAAGGTTTACTTCTTAAGCTGGAGGAAGGTTGGTAAAAAGTTCTCTAGAACTGGCACAATTCTTTGCGTTCCCCAATACCTAACACAAAATAAAAGTCTATTGTTTCAACAGCTGAGGCTGATGTGAAGGTATGACAGGCAGGTGGTAATGTCTTAGATTCAGGGCAAGTAAGACCAGCTGCTAGGATTACGCCCAATACATGGGCACCACCTAAAACAGCTGTCTGAAGCAACATAATTCACTCGAACCAAGACTCAATACCCTGCCACTGTAAGGGCTGGGTACTTCCAGCCAACTTCTATAACAGACTCTTTATTTCAAGACTTTTCCCGCTCAGCAACTTCCATCTTTCTATCTTCAACGTCTACGTTTCTCCACTAAGTGGACCTTCCTCCCAGTAGTCACAAAGGATCATTTTGTCGATCTGAGAACACCATCAGAGTTCTCAGACACGTTTCCTGGGTGGGCGGCTCCCGCAGCCCTGATTTGGTACAGGTCCTGCCTTTGTGTCTCAGAAGCTGACCCGCAGTCCTGATCCTCCACCCCTTATGGAACGGCACCTCTTTTTCTGGATCACTGGATAGTACTTAGGGGGCGATTCTGAACCCCAGAGTGAGCCCTGTACGCCTCCACCCACCCTTGAGACCAACCCCTCAGAGCTTCTCCGAGGCCCAAACCCCAGTTTCCCGAGGACCCGGGCATATCCAGTGCAACTCATGAGAAGCTGGCGCTGCAGCTGCTCACCACAGCGGCGGTGGTGAGGACGCAGGCGGTGGTGTACGCACGGCTGACCGGTGGGATCTGCAGGTACTCCAGCCGGAGGCTCTGGTACGCCATCTTCCCCACCGCCGCCGGCCCCCACCACCCCCAACTTCCCCTTCCGCCAGTCCATCCCAGCGGCTGGGCGGGATCAGGGCGGAACCAGAGCGGGGCCCTCCCCGTTACGCTGCTATCCAATCAGCGCTGATCAACCGTCCAGCCACCAACCGCTAGAGCCCGAAGAAAAGCACATCCGCCAATCACGAGTTGCGTTTCCGCGGCGGCCCAGCCTAGCTTCTCCACCCACCAACGTCTCGGGGAAGGGAGTGAATACCGAGTCCTTCTGCCAATCCCCGCCGGCCACAGCTAGCTTTCCCGCCCGGCCCCTTTCCGTCACCAATCTAGGTGGCCCCCTCCCCGGACAGTCGGCCAATTAGGAGCGCGGTGGCATCCTGCCCTTGCTGTCGTTCGCTAAAACAGATAGCGGTCAGAATCTGGGGGAGTCAACCGCGCTGCCTATCTCTGTCAGCCTGCGGTGGTTTAAAGGAGGTGGCGGGAAGCTGGTGTTTGGTCGAATTCATCACTCTTATAGTCGCTTGGGTAAGTGCCACGGGGCTGCATTTTCTCTGAAGAAAAGCGGGAACAGGTGGCACTCGGTGGGGCGCCATCCCGGGCGCTAGAGCGGCCTGATGGAGCAGCGTCTCCAGCGGGTCGCGAACCTCCACCCTGAAGGTCCCGGCATGCAGCGGGGTCGCGGGGCCTGTCGGGAGCCACTTCTCAACCCGGAAGTAGTTCCTGCCCAGAGGTTTCTGGAGTTTCGGCTCCTCAACTCGCTGAGGTGACCTGTGTACCTCCCGCATATCAACTGCAAATATCGGTTGAAGCCTTACTCATCCTGCCCTCAGGAAATCTAAGGCTTGCAGAGAAGATAGGCTTGTGATAATAGTAACCTAAAGCAGGACTTGGGGTCGCAAAGAGTAGGTCACGACTGAGCGACTTGAACTGAACTGAAAGCAGGACTTGATCAGTTCCCGAAGAGAGGCCCTGTTGGTTTAAGGTGGATTTTTTAGTTTGGAGGCTTGATGGCGATTGGGTAGAGCTCATGAAAAGCAGTCCAGTATTGGTAGAAACTGCTGAAGCAAGAGTTTCAGAGAATCTTGTTGTAACAAATTGTTGGCGAGATTCCCTGCAGTAGGAAATGGCAACACACTCCAGTATTCTTGCCTGGAAAATTCCATGGACAGAGGCTTCTGGCGCCCTGCAGTCTATGGGATCTAAAGAGTCAGACACGGGGAGAGCACGCACGCCACGCATCCCATTAAAGAGTTCATCAGTCTTTGGCTGGGGGTTTCATAATAAACAATCCAACCACTTGGACAATGAAAATATTCTGGTCTAGAATAGTAGAGTCATGCTAATGTAAACAGTAAGGTGTTGGGAGGTGGGGCAAGGAGATTCTTTGGTAGTTTCAGTCCTCAGTGTTCAACCTGTGTGTGTGTATATGGCTGGGGGGTTAGATGTTTTTGGTTTTCAAGAAACAACGCTGTAAAACCATTTTACCTGATTGGCAAAAATTAGAAGTATTAATTACTTCACTTATGCTTATGTAAGGCATCTGGTTCCATCACTTCATGGGAAATAGATGGGGAAACAGTCTCAGACTATTTTGGGGGGCTCCAAAATCACTGCAGATGGTGATTGCAGGCTTGAAATTAAGAGACAGTTACTCCTTGGAAGGAAAGTTATGACCAACCTAGACAGCATATTAAAAAGCAGAGACATTACTTTGCCAACAAAGCTCTGTCTAGTCAAGGCTATCGTTTTTCCAGTGGTCATGTATGGATGTGAGAGTTGGACTGTGAAGAAAGGTGAGCACCGAAGAATTGATACTTTTGATATGGCGCTGGAGAAGACTCTTGAGAGTCCCTTGGACTGCAAAGAGATCCAACCAGTCCATCCTGAAAGAGACCAGTCTTGGGTGTTCATTGGAAAGACTGATGCTGAGGCTGAAACTCCAGTACTTTGGCCACCTCATGTGAAGAGGTGACTCTGGAAAAGACCCTGATTCTGGGAGAGATTGTGGGCAGGAGGAGAAGGGAATGACAGAGGGTGAGATGGCTGGATGGCATCACCGACTCGGTGCACATGAGTTTGAGTGAACTCCAGGAGTTGGTGATGGACAAGGAGGCCTGGTGTGCTGTGATTCATGGGGTCACAGAGAGTCGGACACGACTGAGTGACTGAACTGAACTAAACTGTAGGTACTTAAAAAGGAGGACAGTGGTTAGTAAAGGTCAGATGATGAAGATCCTTGTAAGCCATGTGAAAAAGTTTAAAAAATGATCCTGAAGGCATAGGGAAGTGTTGAGGAAGTTAAAATCCTGTTAATCCACAGAATCCTCTCCACAAGGCAAAGAAGAGAAAGCAGTTCTATTACTGAATAAGCATATCCAGATTATAATGCATTAGAGATAATCTGTAAATGACATTACAGAGATACAAGTTCTACCCTATTTATACTGCTAAGCTATTACAATTCTATTTTCAGTCATTACATAAATTCTCAAGATTAACAGCACAGTCTTATAAAAAGATTTGACAGCACCACTTGCTTCAGATTCTTTGATAAGGTTAATCCTAAATTTGCCTGGTAATGGAGGTAGCCATTTGTTTTAGCTAATTTGTCTGCAGGAATAATGAAACTTCTTTTATTTCTATGACAGGTATCTGGTTACAGCCCAGAAAAGGTCCCTGGGTTAAACACCCACAGTGACAGGGAGATGCTATTTTTAATAGGAATGCTATTTTCTTAGATGTTTACATTTGAAAGGAATGACTCCCAGACCCGTAAGAAAATGCCAGGGTTATAAAGCTTACTGGAGGCTTGCTCACCTTCTAGTGGTATTTTTTCAGATGGCAAGATTGGAAGGACAGGGAGTTGAGGACATTGGCAAAGAAGTGATAGATCATGGAGTCTAAAGTGGAGCGGGGAAGTGAAGTGGGAGAGACTAAAAAGAGAGGCTCAGAGGGCTGAAAGTCTTGAAGATTAAGATATGAATATAGGAATGAGTTGGAAGACTAGCATATTAGGTTGTGGACAAAAAGTAGGAGAGTTGGGGAGAGAAGTTCCAAATGTCAATACCCAGGTTGCTGAAAGAGTGGAGATGAAGATCTGAAAAAGTGGAGATGAAGAACTGAGTTTCTAGGGCATTGGTTAGATCATCCATGTAAATCTGAACGTTTACATGGGGTAACAGAATTCAGAAGGCTGAGCCACGGGCCAGAAGCCTCAGTAATTGAGAGGTAAGGGAAATGGACAAAGAGGAGGAAGAAGGGAGGTGATAGGCTGATGAGAGTCTCAGGGAGGCAGGATTTGTATCCTGTTGTGGATGTGTGAGGCTGGAAGTAGCATCAAGTATCAGGGAACATAAACTTCATAGTTTTTGTTTGCTGTTTGTTTTGTTTGTTTTGCTGTCTATAATGTAGTTTGTTACTTTTTTTAAACATGAATATTTTTCTTATACATTTGCAGGTTGTTCACAATCAAAATTAACAAAGCAGAAACCAAAACACCAAGATGTCTGTTGATCCAATGACCTATGAGGCCCAGTTCTTTGGCTTCACACCACAGACTTGCATGCTTAGGATCTACATTGCCTTTCAAGACTACCTGTTTGAGGTGATGCAGGCTGTTGAACAGGTTATTCTAAAGAAGCTGGATGGCATCCCAGACTGTGCGATTAGCCCAGTCCAGATTCGCAAGTGCACAGAAAAGTTTCTTTGCTTCATGAAAGGACGTTTTGATAACCTTTTTGGCAAAATGGAGCAGCTCTTCTTACAGTTGATTTTGCGGATTCCCCCAAACGTCTTGCTTCCAGAAGATAAATCTCAGGAGACACATTCTTACAGTGAGGAAGAATTCCACTTTCTCCAAAAAGAAATTGAACAGTTACAGAAGAAGTATAAGACTGAATTGTGCACTAAGCAGGCCCTTCTTGCAGAATTAGAAGAGCAAAAAATCGTTCAGGCCAAACTCAAACAGACATTGTCTTTGTTTGATGAACTTGAAAACGTTGGTAGAGACCATGGGGCTAGTGATTTTAGGGAGGGCTTGGTGTTCCTGATCCAGAACTCCAGAAAACTCCAGAACATCAGAGAGAATGTGGAAAAGGAAAGCAAACGATTGAAAATATCTTGATTTCTCAATAGAAAAAGGAATTTCTCAGAAGGTGGACTGGTACAGGATTTATATCGATGATATTCTTACTCCTAGTGAACTGCATATTTGGGAGAGGGTTTCTTTTTTCATGCTTTCTTATATTCCACATCCTCCTGTTTTAGTCCACTCTCCTGAAGCATCTGTGTTTTATGTTGAATTAATCTTTGAAGCATCTGTGCTTAGAGGTCTGTAATGGGTGGGAAGGGATTCTTGGTTCATTAAGAACTCATTTGGGGACATGACTGAAGAAGTAAAGCTTTCCCTGGCCATTCAAAGAGATTTGTAAAAGTTGTACCTTAGTCGTGAGTCCTTTGTAACCTTGACCTTTTTGACTTAGTCTTTGGATGAAACGAAATGACACAAAGGTTAAGCGGGTGTCTTTATTAACCAGCCACCATATTGTGGGACAGCCAACACAGACTGCTTGTTCTTGCCCAGTAAGTTTTCTTCTCACAGGAGGAAGTTAATAACTAGCTGAAAGAAGCAAGTAGCAGAAAAAACAACCATGACCTTTAGAAAGAAGAAAGAAGTAGTTTGTTTCTAAGATAAATCCTTGATGATGTTAAAGAGTTTAATGTCTTAGAGCACAACAATGGAAGACATTGGACAAAAAAAGGAAGCATCTTACTGGCATAGAAAAAGAAGCCTGGAACATACTGAATTGCAAAGATTATATTAACTGTTAGGTATATATACCATTTTTGGGGGTCATACTTCAGTTTTGGAATCTGCCCTGAACCTAATATTTAATTAACTTATTTATTCACACTCATAGAAACTCTGAGTGATAAATTTTAGCTGTATCTTGTGCTTAAATTCGATGGAACCTAATATTTTCTTTTGTAACTAATCCATGTAAAATGTTAGATCACCCATGGAATGGGGAGAAATGGCAATAGCTGCTCCTAAGGTATTACTTGCCTTCCATGTCTTCCTAAAGAACAGAATTTGAAGTTTCTCCTTTATATAGAAGTGTAACTTAGGGTATTCATATTTGCAATTAAATATTTATCAGTATGAGAAACCTGTGTTTACCTGGAATACAATCCTGTACATAAAATATGTATATTTTAAAAGCTTTGATTTATGATATTCTGCTGTATTTAATGTCATAGTGTGTGTCTCAGTATGACTTTTTAGCCGAATGAGCCTTTAAAGTCGTCATCATTATTACATCTGGAGTTTATTGAAAATCTGGGACTTCCCTGGCCCACTGTGTAAGACTCCAAGCATCCACGGGAGGGGGTGCAGTTTCAGTCCCTGGTCAGGGAACTAAGATCCCACATCCCCTATAGTGTGGCCAAAAAAAATAAGGGATGGGGTTGTGTGAATGGGAAACAATGGGACCACGTGTTTAGAACACTAGGCCATGTACTGGGATTCAGTGCTTAGTACCAAAGGACAGTAAAGATCCAGTATCCAAGATTGTAAACTGGAAAAAAAAGAACGGCACATATTTTACCTTGGAGACTTAATTTTGGAGAACAGTCCCTTTTATTGGGGGTAAATTATTGTAGTAAACTGGCATGTTGGGAAATGGTAGATGTTATATTTTTGGTACTGAAATAAAGGGTCCAGATATCAAGGCAGGTAGTGATATGGGATTCTGGGAAAATAGAACTGGGAAATGACAAGGTCCTGCTGTCAGCAAACATTGAGCTTATAAAGGTACAAGCTGGTGAATTGGAGCAAATTCTAGAGCTCAGTGAGGGGGACTGTTGAGGGGCTTCCCTTGTGGCTTAGCTGGTAAAGAATCCTGCAATGAGAGAAACCTGGGTTTGATCCCTGGGTTGGGAAGATCCCCTGGGGAAGGGAAAGGCTACCCACTCCATTATTCTAGCCTGAGGAATTCAGTCCATGGAGCTGCAAAGAGTTGGACAAGACTGAGCAATTTTCTTTTTATAGCTATTTAGCGAAGAAGGCAATGGCAACCCACTCCAGTACTCTTGCCTGGAGGATCCCATGGATGGAGGAGCCTGGTGGGGTGCAGTCCATGGGGTCGCTAAAAGTTGGACACAACTGAGTGACTTCACTTTCTTGCACTGGAGAAGGAAACGGCAATGCACTCCAGTGTTTTTGCCTGGAGAATCTCAGGGATGGTGGCTGCTGTCTATGGGGTTGCACAGAGTTGGACAGACTGAAGCGACTTAACAGCAGCAGTGAAGAGAGATGCTGTATTTGGAATGCCGGGTAATGGGATGAAATTGGTTTTGGAGGGACAGTAGGGACATGAAGATTATGGGGTGAAATTTGAAGTGGAATAGGAAGTTTCATGGGTGAATAAAGGACAGAAATAGAGGAGACTGAAAAAGAATTTATTTCATCAGAGGTACCACAATTGCAGACATTTCCAAGTAAAGTATACGCTGTAGTAGAGAGCTATGTTTTGACATTAAACATTCATGAGAAAACAGATGGCATGTGGGTAAATAAGACGGCATGTGGGTAAATAACCTGTCAAGGTGGGTTTTGGTATTAGGCCTTTTGGGTATGAGATGACAAACCCCTAGAGGTTGGGTGATTACCTAGCGCGAATTCTCATCAATCAGAAACCTCACTCCCTTTTGCGAGGCTCTGGAAGGGCTCCGGGCCAGGATAAGCAACCCTCACCCCCGCAACTCCTAAAGACGCAAAGGCAAATCCTCTCTTCGACCCCCAGCCAGGGCCCCCAGCCTCATTCCGCGCGGCGCAGCGCGCAAGCTATGGGCCCGCGCATCCCTGGAGGTCTGCAGACGTTGGTCCCAAGCGTCCAGGGCACGACGAGACCGTGACTTTCTGGCAGAACAGCTCCTTCGGCCTTGTTTCCGCTCGGTCCCAACATCTATAGCGTCATCAAAGCCTAAGGCAGGGAAAACGCAGTACCGGTGAGCTCAAGTCTCTGGGGAGGTGGTGCGCTACCCCGACAAACGCCACTCACTGGGTGCTGCGCGCTCAGGTCCGCCAGGTCCCACGCGCCGGGCTCTGTCTGCGCCAGCTCGGGGTGGGGTGGGGGGCACAGCTGGTTCCTGGGAGAGGGGAAGTCGGGCGATGCATCACAGGGCTCTGGCCCAGGCCAGGGCGCAGACCCTCCCCTCTGGGCCCTCTCTGGAAGGCTGCGGGCCCGGGTCGGCTCATCCCTTAAAAACCAGAAGGTTGGACTCGCTGTACAAGCCCCAGACACATAAACGACAGGCTCCCTCTACGTGCTCCCACCTCACACAGCGGTAGAGTCCAGAGACATTATGCTCACTATAAATGGGGATCCATCTCACCGCGAAGACTCTAAACGTTGGAGTCTGACTGTGTTCCCATCCCCTCGTCCCCACGTGCTTATTTTATTCGCGACAGCTCCTTTGGGTGTTTCTATTGATGGATAGTTAGACAAAGGTGGTGACAAGCAGAGAAGAAAAGACACAAGCGTCAAAAGCTAGACGAAGGGGGTAGGGGGCGTCTCCAGGCACAAAATGCTGAGCACTTCCTTTCCCTTCCCTCCAGCCTCAGCCCTGCGCGCATCCCGTCCCGCCCGCGCCAATCAGGCAAGCTGTAAATGGATATAGGTAAAGATGCAGGAGGTGATGGAGAAGGCGATGGCCGCGTAGATAAAGATGGAGAGGTGCGGAAAATGGTCGAGATAGCAGCCTTCGTCCAAAGGAGGGGCCTCTTCCTGGGGCTGGGGGCGCGTCGCGCCCTTAGGGGGCTGCCCGGGGCGGGCCCCCTGCGCCTTCCCGCCAGTGCGCCGACCCGCCTTCCTGCCTCCGGCCCACGCCGACTTGGGCCCACGGACAGCGGGGGGCTCTTCTGGAGGAGCCTTGTCAAACAGGCCTTCGGAGTCAGAGTCGGGGTCCGGGCGAAGCTGCTTGGGGTCCCAGGGTTTGCGCTGAAAGAGTTGGTCAGCCATTGGCGAGGAATGCGGGGAGACGGGTATGTGGGTTCTGAGTGATCCGGTCCTGGTAAGGTCTAGGCGCAGTGGGCGGCGACGGCGGGGCTGCGGCTGTATTTCTACCACCCGGGTAGGGGCGGAGCCGGGGGCCTCTGCAGGGTCTGCGCCACGTCTGTCTCAGTCGTGGAACCTCTTGTTTCTGGCTCGCGCTTCAGCTTCCAGCCTGTTGCAGAGGTTGGCTGTCCGGGTTCAACCTCCAGGATGCTCCAGGGCTGGCGCCTCCGGAGTCTCTGTGTAACCTGTCTTGTTTCCATGGCAAACTGACCCGGGGGCGGGGGGAGGGGAGTGAGGGTGATATGCAGGAAGTCGGTCGGGGTGCGAGCTGCTAACTGGGACCTGGGAGGGCGAAAAGGGGACTTGAGGCCGAAGAGGCTGAAATACAGACGAGCAGGATCCCAGTTCCACGCGGAGCTCCCTGGGGGTTTATTTCTCCTTTCAAAAGAAATATTATGTAATCTTTTAAAATTAAAACATTTAATACAAAAAGAAATTAATAGATAATCTTTGTAGAAAATGCAAAAGTTTGAAAACACTATTGCAAAAAGAGTAACAAAACAGTCCCACAGTCTCCAGCCCAGAGGTAGTACAGTTAGCTGTGGTGGTGCTTTTCTTCCTGCTCCTCACCCACGAAGACAGTATCCCAACCTTCTGGGCATATCACATATGATTAGAAGATTAGGAACAAATACTTTCAAAGATCCCCTGAACTGAACAGCCCGCTCCCCTACTGCCACCCCTACCCAGGGTCCTCTTGGCATCTGCAAGACTCTTCCACTGGTCTACCACAGATGGCTGAGTATCATCTTCTGGCATGTCTGTTACACCCACCTTTCCACAGCTGGTTGGTGTTCCCTCGTGGAACTGGGGAAAGCAGCCACTAGGAGTTACTTGGGTCCCAGTGCTTGGACGGGGTACATGGCAGGCCCTGCCAGTTGCTGCAGACCCAGCTCTGCCATTAGGAGGTCATTCCCTCTTGCAACTGAAAGGCCCAGGGGAACCAGAACTAGCATGCTGAAACAATGTCATCAGGGTGCTATCTCTCTCCATCTTGCAGAGCTTTCAGGGACTTCTTGTGGGGCCAGAGTCTACCACATAGTGCATAGTGGTAGGTACTCAGATAAAATTTGTTGAATGAATGAATCGCAGTGAATGAATGGTGGTTGGCAGCAGCAGGATCACAGTCTCCCAGTTTAGCAAGTCTAGCTGAAAGAGCACCTAGTTGGCTAGAGGTGGAGTATATAAAACCATTGGTGGGAATGTAAAATGGTGCAACAACTTTGGAAAACAGTCTGGTAAACTGCATGAAAAGTTCAACCATTCACTTACCATACAACCCGGTAATTAATTCCACCCCAAAGTTTCTATCCAACAGAAATGAAAACATATGTCTGTGTAGAGACTACATGAATGTCCATAGCAGTGTTATTGGTAATAGCCCCAAACTGAGAACAATCCAAATGTCAATCAAATGATGAATAGATAAACAAAATGTTGACTATCTATGCAATCAGATAATATTCAGCAATAAAAAGGAGTGAACTACTGAAACATGCTACAATGTGGATGAACCTCAAAAACATAACAAGGGAAAAAAACCAGATGAACATGGACACAGACTGTATGATACATTTAAATGAAATGTCCAGAAAACGAAAATGAGATATCACCTCACACCTGTCAGAATGGCTATGTTGGCCAGGATGTAGAAAAAAGGGAACTCTAGTAGCAGTTTAGCAAGACAGAAAATCATGAGGATATTCATGTGCTTTGATACAATCATCTCACCCCTTCATACTGATTTCGAGTCAACAGTCTAAAGGGTAAAGAAAAGCTTTCAGCAGAAAGATTCATACTGTTTATTATGGCAAAGAAACTGGAGCAAACTCAATGTTGGAACAAGAGGAGAATACTTAATTAAATGATTGTGTGTATACTGAAGCCGTAAAATTAAGACACTTTCTCCTTGGAAGAAAAGCTATGACAAACCTAGATAGCGTAGTAAAAAGCAGAGACATCATTTTGCTGACAAAGGTCTGTATAGTCAAAGCTATGGTTTTTCCAGTAACCATGTACGGATGTGAGAGTTGGACCATAAAGAAGGCTGAGTGTGGAAAAATTGATGCTTTTGAATTGTGATGCTGGAGAAGACTCTTAAGAGTCCCTTGGAAAGCAAGGAGATCAAACCAGTCAATCCTAAAGGAAATCAACCCTGAATATTCACTGGAAGGACTGAGGATAAAGATCCATTACTTTGGCCACCTGATGCAAAGAATCTACTCATTAGAAAAGACCCCGATGCTGGGAAAGATTGAGGGCAGCAAGATAAGGAGACGATAGAGGATGAGATGGTTGGATGGTACCATTGGCACAATGGACATGAGTTTGAGCAAACTCCGGGAGACAGTGAAGGACAGGGAAGCCTGGTGTGCTGCAGTCCATGGGGTTGCAAAGAGTTGGACATGAATTAATAACTGAACAATAACTGTCCACTGCATGGTATCACACAGAGGCATCAGAGAGATTATTCTCAAAACTCTCAAGTAGCTTGAGGGGTGCTTGTCATGCTCTAAATCAAAGCCAGAAAAGCAAGATTTAAAACCACGTGTGCTAGGATGACAAGATGAAAATGTATTCCTGCAGAGAAAGGTTAGAACAGGAAGAGTAAAGATGTTCATTATTGAATTGTTTGGATGGTGAGATCATAGGGCAATTTCTAATTTTTCCAGACTTTGTTTACCATTGTTATACTATTTTTTTGTGCAACAAAAGCAATTAATAGATGAGAAGATCTAAAAATGGGCCCAATCGTCACTTGTCGGATTAACAATATCCTGCAATGTTCTGATTGGTGCCCATGCAGACTAAGGACAGTACCCAAGTGTCTGGATGGCCCCACATTGCCTAGCAACCACATGCTCAACAGTGGTTGCTAGGAAACCAGGGACAGAGACAGGACTCCAGACTAATACCCAGTGTCCATCACGCTGCAAGCCTCTTCCCCTTGTTAGTGAAAGCTTGGCCTCTCTGTACACCAGTGCCAAATCAAATCTCAGAGACTGAATTTTGGGCGATGTAGAAAAGGATAGCTTTATTGCTTTGCCAGGCAAATGAGGACACATCAGCATTGCCTCGAAATACTATGTGTCCCAATCTGGGAGGATTTGACAAGGGGTTTCATAAGACAGTCACAAACCGTCAAACCGTGTGTGTGTGTGTGTGTGTGTGTGTGTGTGTGTGTGTGTATGTGTTCTTAAAAAGATTTTCATGACAATTGTTCAAATAGTAAGGCAGAATTTATTGAGAACTGCTGTGATAGATGGACTTCCCAGGTGGCTCAGTGGTAAAGAATCTGCCTGCCAAGCAGGAGACGCAGGATATGTGGGTTCATTCCCTGGGTTGGGAAGATCCCCCGGAGTAGGAAATGACAACCCACTCCAGTAATCTTGCCTGGGAAATCCTGTGGACAGAGGAGCTGGGTGGGCTCCAGCCCATGGGGTCACAAAAGGGTCGGACACAACTCCTCGACTAAACGACAAACAGCAGGGATAGGAAAAAGGTGCGAAAGGAGATACCTAAGGCTGTTACCAGAATTCTCCATTTCTAGGGCACAAAGCGGTAGCAGCACTACCAACAGCAAGGATGTCTGTGGGCAAAGGACTGACTCAAATGTCACCTCCTCAGGAAAGTCCTTTCCCCCTGAGCATTCTAGAGTTGTATGCTGTTCCCTCACCCCCAACTATCACCCTCTCCAATTTTTGTTTCCTTAAAAGTACCTAAGAGTAATTGAAATTATCTTCTAAATGAATTTATTTACCTCATTTTTGGCTGTGCTGGGTCTTCCTTGCTATTCTCAGGCTTTCTCTAGTTACAGCAAGCAGGGGCTACTTTCTAGGTGCAATGCACTGGCTTCTCACTGAGGTGGCTTCTCTTGTTGCAGGGCACAGGTTCTAGGCATAGGGGCTTTAGTAGCTGTGGCTTGCAGGCTTAGTTGCTCCAAGGCATGTGGAATCTTCTGCAAACAATGACTGAACCCGGATCCCCTGTATTAATAGGCAGACTCTTATCCACTCTATCACCAGGGAAGTCCAAAATGGATTTATGATTTCTATGAATATTTCCTTACCACTGGAATATAAACTGCTCACTTAGAACATCCTCAGGCACAACGAAGGTAAGGTTTGTTGACTGACTAAGAGTTGTTCACTGAATCAGTAGCTGTGGACTCACCTGCATCAGTCCATGCCACCCTCAGCCGTTTCAGGTATCATTATCCCCCTTTAACAGACCCAACAACTGAAGTTCACAGCAGTTTAGACTTTTCCAGTAACACGTCTAGGATTTGGTTCCCAGCTCACTGCCTTTCCCTCAGTACCCCAACTGTTGGCGATTAGGATTCGGGTCCAAAGTAGTCAAGCATCTTTCCCCCAGTTCCAGACCTGCCTTTGTTTCGGGCCATTCTCCTCCCCCAAGACCCCCCTCCCCCCTCTTTTCAGTTGGCTGCCATGAACATGGCTCCCGATTTGGGAATAGATTACTGGGCCTCCAGAAACAAGAGACGCAATGGACTGGAAGGGAGGGAAGTGAGTAGGGGAGCCCCGCGGGAGAGGGCAGAGCAGGCAGACCCTTCCTCACACACCCTTACCCCTGACCTCCGCCTCCTCTCCCTGCGGTAGGGTCTTGGGCCGGAGCACACCCCGTGGTGGCACTGCACCTGGGCTTTTCCCACACTGAGTCCGCAGAGGTCTCGGGTCGCCACCCTCCTAGCTAGGGAGAAAACTCAGCTGGATGCGCCCCCAGGAGGCTTCTCGCCAGAGGCCTGAGCTTCTCCAAGAGCTTGTGGGAAGACCGGGGGGCCTGGGCACCTTTGCGTATCCTGGGGCCACCCTATCTCCAGCTGTGGTCTCTGCTTCCTCTCAATCATTCTGGAACTCAGGCACACTTCAGCTCTTCAAGGCCCTGGGGCCAGTTGGGAGCGGAAGAAAGGGCGGGCGGGTGTGAGTGAAAATAGAGGGCTTGTGTTTTGGAGTGTTTGATACTCTGTCATCTCGTGGTTTGGGGGACAGTGTGTATAGTGTGTGCACCTGCCTGTCTGACCTTTGTTATTTGTTCTCCCTGTAGAAACGAACAACCCATGACTGACAGCTGACATCAACCAGAAGTTTTGGTTTGCACCGCGACATTTCCCCTGACTTTATTTGGGAGTTGTTGCCGAGTCACTTTCTGTGCTGAAATATTTTGTGATTTGGGGAGACATCTCTGCACTATCCCATGAGTTTGCCTGTCTGTGTGGAACAGGATGTCCCAGGAGTGGGACCGCAGCCCTCCAGCCACTGTCTTTGAGGAGAGGTTGCCTTAGATTCTTGGGGGTAAACCTCCCTCTTCATGGCCCCTTTGATGGGTGGGCCTGGGGTTGTGGGTTTGGGGAAGCCTGGGAAGTAGAGACACCCTTGGTCGCGCCTTCTGCATGTTCAAGCCTCTGCGTCCCTTTCTGTTCTTGGCCTGTCTACAGGTTGGTGGGTGGGCTTGAGTTCTCCTGGGAATGAACCCTAGGAGGGCCCAGAGGGGAGAGTAGGTGCCCCAACCCTGGCTGGACAAGTGAAAAACCAACCTGTTTTTGTTCCTGTTCACAAGCCATTCGAAACCCCCAAGGTGTCCATTTCCATTGTCTATCTCCAGCCAGATGCCCCCAGGCCCATGTTCTCTCTGCTCCTCTCCGCATCTGGAGAGCACAGGGAGGACTCTGGGTTTGGCGGCTGTGGCCAGCGGACCAGGCTCTTGGGCTCGGCTGCTACAAGGTCTGCAGAAGTCCTGCCAGCTCCAGATGGACATTCTCGGAGATGCTGTCATTCTACCTGGACAGCTGGTAATGAAGGCCAAGGGAGGCCGTCTGGGTTCCTGTGTGGCTTTCCTGGGCGGGGCAAGGTAGTGCCCAGCAAAGGCATCATCATCGAAGTTTTCTTTAGGCCTAGAAGGCAATGCGGATGGTAACTTGTTTCCCAATGAACAACAGACTCAGGTGCTCTCAGGCAGAGCCAGGACTCACAGCCCAGATAGTCAGGAGCCCGACCTGGTCTCTTCACTGCCCCACTTCTCCCAGAGTTCCATGATTAGGTGAGGATGGGTTTCCTTCAGGGCTTGGTAGAGGCGATCTTTGCAGGCCCAGTCCCAGGATCGGCTGAAACCAAACAGCTTCCGCATCTGGCCTGGTGCAGTGGCCTCCGGCCGCACCCCCTCATACTGTTCTTCGCTCAGCACCTGTCCATGCAGCTTGTCCAGGACAGGGTCCACGGATGTCACTCGAGCCACCAGCTGCTCCCGATATCGGTCCACAAAGTGCCTCAGTCTCAGGGCAGCTGGGGAGCCAGGTGAGGCTGGAAACAAACAAAAAAGGCTCATACCACTGCCCCTTCCTCTGACCCTCCATCTCCACTTCTCTTTGCTCAGCTTATCTGCATCCCTGGCTTCCTTCTGCCCTGTAAAGGCATTTGACCACCAGAAAGCCACATTTGCCCTCCCTCACATCAGCACCTGGCCATTCTGCTTGAGCTTGGGGTGGGGTTCTTGGTGGAGGCATTTGAGGTGGTTTGGTGGGAGGTGCCAGGGCCCCCATGGGCAGGAGTAAGGGGCATGGGGTGCACAGAACTCTCCAAGGCCTGACTGCTTGTGAGGTTTGCGATGAGAGCGTCTTTCCTTCCTCTCTTCCCAACTCGCCAGGACCTGAAAGTAGACCCCAGAATTGCCACTAGCTCATGTGGTCTCTAACAGCTGTTACTGACCTCTGAGGCCTGGAGGGACCAGAGTAGCTGCCCGTCCGAGATCTCCTGAAGGGAAGCAGAGATGGAGAAGCATCCGTAAGAGTGCTGGTTACTTACACACATGATACTCCTCTAAACTCCTACCTGCTTCTGAGATTTTCCCATTCTGAGAACACACTGTGGATAAATTCTGATAGAATCTGGAGTAAGGGATGGAAGGGCTTTTAGAGATTATCCAGGTGCCTCCCTTCCTTCTGCATACGGGGAAACTGAGGCCCAGAGGCCATGATTTGAAAGAGGGTGGGAGAGAGAGAGGAGACAGCCAAGTGAACAACAGCAGTTTCTCTCAGCATCCCAGACCTGGTTTATCCAGTGTTGTCCTGAAGGGAACCCTGAAGAGAACTAACCAGGGTTTAGATAGCTGAAACTCTCTAAGATGGAAAGACTTCTTAAACTTCTGAACAGACATCTATCTCCTTGCCCATGTTTGGCCTTCTAGATTCACACAGATAAATCTATTCTGAATTTTGATGTCAAAAGATCAGGGACTTCCGTGGTGCTCCAGGGGCTAGGACTGTGTGCTCCCAATACAGAGGGCCTGGGTTCAATCCCTGCTTGGGGAACGTGATCCCACCTGCTGCAACTGAGGTTGGCCCCGCCAAATAAATAACTTAAAAAAAAAAAAAGGAATCAAGAAAACCTTAGCACTAGGAGGTAATGGAATAACTTCAATAGCAAAACAACAGAAATAAGGGGCTTAGACAGTTACTTGCATAAGGTGAGGAAGGGGCTGTTTACAGCAGTCCCTGTGGACAAGGCCTGAAAGTCTGAGCAGACTCAGATTCACTGTGACCTGATGGTCTGTGCAAGTGGGCACAAGACAGGGGAGCTCCAGCTGTGGCTCCAGGAGTATCAGGTTCATCTGGAGGGTGGAGGAGGGTATTCCACATCCTTCCTGAAGACTGGACACTCAGGGAATCCATCCTGGCTCATCTGTAAATGGGGAACATCTACCAGGAAGGTGTCTGGAAGGCAAAGAACTTAAAAACCAAAATACAAGAGGAATGATGGGAGGAAGTAGAGATATTAAACTTCTATAAGAGGAGACTTAGGGGAGGCCTTGATCCCAGTCTTCAAGTATCTCTTCTTGAAGAGATACTCTTCTTGATACTTTCTCCTGGGCTCTCCCAGGAGAAACAGATTAGAAATAGAAATAGATCTGTCAGTTCCAAGGGACAGAATCAAGATAGGCAAGGATGTTGGCTTAATAAGAGGAAGAAGAATAATATTGCTACTGTTTACTAGGGACCACTGGGCTTTCCTTTACTAGTTCCAGCTCAGATGGTAAGGAATCCACCTGCAAATGCAGGAGACCCAGGTTCGACCCCTGGGTTGGGAAGATCCCCTGGAGAAGGGAATGGCTACCCGCTCCAGTATTCTTGCCTGGAGAATTCCATGAACAGAGGAGTCTGGTGGGCTACAGTCCATGGACTCGCAAAGAGTTGGACAGGACTGACTGACCAACACTTTCCCTTTTTACTAGGGACCACAGTGTTCTTGCTTGGAGAATCCCAGGGACAGGGGAGTCTGGTGGGCTGCGGTCTATGAGTCGCATAGAGTTGGACACAACTGAAGCGACTTAGCAGCAGCAGCACAGCATGAGACATGAACATACCTCATTTTATTTAATCTTTCCAACAATTCCATAGGTTACACATTGTGATCCTCACTTTACAGATGAGGAACCCAAGTTCAAATGAACTAGGTAATTTTCTCAAGATGACCCATCAAGTAGGGGCCCTAGCTAGTGCTGGTGAGTTCACCTCTGTCTGCACCCAAGCTGGGACCAAGTAAAGTCCATTCTCTTTCTGTCACACTGTGATGCTTGTGCAGCTCAGGATGGAATGTGACCAACAACTGACAAAGGCTGTTTGCTCTAGGAAGGACTGTCCAGGAGATTTTGTTTCTTGGAGGTATTGGTATTGGATTAAGAGACTGTAAAGTTTCTTCCATTCCTGAGAGTTCAATATTTGGATTCCCTTTTGCCTGCCTTGACAGTAACTGAATGATCCTGGTAAGAGTATCTGATATTGCCAGAACTGGCCTAATCCACCCAAGCATACAACCATCTAGCATTTAATTGTTACTTTTTGTTGTTGTTGTTGGCCGCATGGCATGTGGGATCTTAGTTCCCAAACCAGGGATCGAACTTGTGCCCCCTGCAGTGGAAGTTTGGAGTCTTAACCACTGGACCACTAGGGAGTCCCCTAGTTCTTCTGTAGAGAAATAAAGAGAAATGATATAGAGACATGATAGTCTCAAGAAGATGGCACCTGAATCAGAGTGCTGGGGCGTGGTCTCAATTGTTTATGAAATGATGTGGTTGGTTTTTAAAATTTCTGTACTCATGAATGCTACGTGATCTCCATTGCTCGCCTGTACTTTGGAAACGCATGATTGCTTAATCTTTATTTTGATTGGCTGTGATGCTTGCCTACTTCCGTATACAGAGTTATAAGAGAAGGGTTATAGCAGGAAATAAAGGACTCCTTTGTCCCTCTGGCCGGAGTTATGTTTTGTCTGTCTTTGTGTCTTTGTTTGTCTTTGTGTCATTTCACTCGCAGCATCTTCCTCTTTCATCTACCTTCCAAGAGAAACTGCCAAAAACCTTGTGGGTATCACAGTCTATTCAAGGGCAGAGTGGACACGCATGGTGCAAGAGAGAGAGCACAGACCTTACAGTCAGGTTAACCTGAGTTCCGAAGAATTGATCTTTTGGACTGTAGTGTTTGAGAAGACTCTTGAGACTCCCTTGGACTGCAAGGAGATCAAACAATCCATCTTAAAAGAAATCAGTCCCGAATATTCATTGGAAGGACTGATGCTGAAGCAGAAGCTCCAATACTTTGGCCACTGATGCAAAGTACTGACTCATTGGAAAAGACCCTGATGCTGGGAAAGATTGAAGGCAGGAGGAGGGGACAATAGCGGATGAGATGGTTGGATGGCATCACTGACTCAATGGATGTGAGTATGAGCAAGCTCTGGGAGTTGGTGATGGACAGGGAAGCCTAGTGTGGTGCAGTCCATTGGGTTGCAAAGAGTTGGGCATGACTGAGCGATTGAACTGAACTGAACCGAACTGAACCTGAGTTCCAATTCTGCTCCTATCAGTTGTTGTCACTAGGAAAAGGCACAGAACTCCCCTGGACTATTTCTTTTCATCAGCCAGTTGTGATAATACAAACTCTCTCTTTCATACACACACACAGACACACACACACACACACACACACACGTTCTTTGACTTTCTCTTGTCCTACCTCTGTGCTCCCTGGACTTGACTTTACCTGGCTTCACCAAGGCTTTCCACACCACAGTCCCATCTTTCTTGCTTCTTATTTGCAACCTGATCCCTGACCTCAAATGGCGAACGTAGAACTCAGAGAACAGTTGAGATTCTCCAGGGCTCCGAAAGCAGAGCTCCAATTCCTGCAGAGAGAGAGAATCACTGAGTGAGAAGCCACCTTTCAGCCTGCTAGTAAGATCCTTCCCTACCTGATACCTCACTTGGCCCTGCTTAACCTCACTTGGCCCTGTTTACCTCTGACCATCTCCTGGACTGAAGTCAATCTTTAGACCCTGCTTTTTTCTTTCTTTTTAAAATCTTTATTTATTTTTGGCTACATTGGGTCTTTGTTGTTGCCCAAAGGCTTTCTCTAGTTGTGGACAGTGGGGGCTAGTTCCCTGACTAGGGATTGAACCTAGGCCCCCAGCACTGGGAGTGTGGAGTCTTCTTTTGGTGGGGGAGGGGCAGAGTGGGGGAGTACGGAGTCTTAACCACTAGACTGCCAGGGAAGTCCTTGGTGGCTTTAATTGGAGGTCATTGTCACTCTATGGCCCAACTCTTCCCAATGTTGCCCCCATCCCGAATGTGACCCTCCCCAACTTCCTGTCTCCTACCCTGTGAAGCATTCCTGCGCACCCTAAATCTCACTTGCTCTCTGTGTTGTGCTTAGTCACTCAGTGGTGTCCAACTCTGTGACGCCATGAACTACAGGGCACCAGTTCCTTTGTCCATGGGGATTCTCCAGGAGTCAAACTGGGGTCTCCTGCATTGCAGGCAAATTCTTTACCAGCTGAGCTACCAGGGAAGCCCCACTTGCTGTTTGCCCAACCCCAGTTCACCTGGTCCCTGGGAAAGCTCTGAGATCCACTCACAGGTATTTCCAAGCAAGACCTCTGACCCCAGTGATGGCTGATCACCTTGGGCTGCTCACCTCTGGCAGTATTTCCAGCTTCTCTGAACCAGACACAATGTAGCGGGAGCCCATGTAGAGCGGGGTCAGCGGGGGTGGCTTGGGAATTCGCACAAACTGGAACTTCTTTTCTTCATCGTCTATGGCCTGAGGCGTACAGAACAAGGATCAAAGCAGATATGTCTGGACCCTGACTCAGATTCTGCCTACAGAACCTGGTCTGAACAAAGTGAGATGATGTTTCCGTGTGTTTGTGTGGGTGATGGGGGCTGTATCACCCCTGCTGACTTCCCACCCCCCACCCATGCTTGGCCTCTGCTGTGCTCAGGGTGAGAACTGGGGCGATGTTGGAGAAGACATGGTAACAGGGGAAAAGAGACAGTTCTAAATACTTTGGCTACCTGATGCGAAGAGCCAACTTATTGGAAAAGACCCCGATGCTGGGAAAGATTAAGGGCAGGAGGAGAAGGGGATGACAGAGGATGAGATGGTTGGATGGCATCATCAACACAGTAGACACGAGTCTGAGCAAACTCTGGGAGATGGTGAAGGACAGGAGAGCCTGGAGTCCATGCTGTAGTCTGGGGCATCACAAAGAGTTGGACATGACTTAGCGACCAAACAACAACAACAATAAACATGGAAACCACCCGTTCTTTCGACTCCTGGGAAGAGGCTTGTCCTGAGATGACTATTATTTACCCACATCAAGGTTCCTGCTTATAAGCGGCCCATCCCAATTCCCAGTTGACCTATCTAGGGGACTCTTTGGTTGTGTTTCCTGTTTGCTGTCAAGCCCACCCTGGCCCAACCTTTCTGGCTCTTATCGCCACCTTCTGAATGGAGCAATCGCTGGGGATCAGATAGAGGTGGGAGGTAACTTCTTCAGGCTGGAGGTAGCGGTAGAGCAACACAGCAGAGGTGATGGGAATGAAGCGCAGGGCAGTGTGGACCATCCTCAGTAGAACTCCCATGGGCGAGAAGCTGGGGTTTTCCAGGACGGCGTAAGATGGCGTCACCCTGGCTGGCTTCTCCAGGCGCATCCCCTCCTCTTTGAAGCGGGCCACTTGAAACTGGGAGATGTCCACATCGTTCCCTGTCAAGGGATGGATATGAGAGGCAAGCGCTTAGTTCCTCACTGAGTCAGACTTGGCTGGGGGAGTGATGCCCTTGAGTGTGGGCTCAGTGGCCTTCCTAGGGAAGCCATCATGTATAGGCCTGCCACCTGGGGGGGCCTCAGGCAATACTGTCTCTAGGGTGGGAGCACCACGGAAACTCCCTTTAACCAAACCCATACAGAGGACCAGCCCCTAGCCCGGGAGTAGGGCGAGCTACGGACCCTATGGTTACTGGCTGGTGTGGATTCTCTAACCATGAGGGCCACTGAGTGATGTTGGTGGGTTTGACTCCAGGCAGAGGGAGGACAAGGAAGAGGAAGGGACAGTAAAGAAATGGAGAAGCCAAGGGCCACCCACCACTCATAGTCTTCTTTTAGGGAAGAACCCCTTCCCCACCAGTGTGGGGGTCTCGGCAGGAGACAAGCTGGACCTCCCACCCTGGAAGCTGCTATTCCCTGGTGGCTATGATGCAGGCATGTGACCAAAACTTGAGTAAGTGAATGCTCCTTACCAGGACCTGGATCTGGAGAGAATGAAGAGAGATTCTTTTGGCAGTAGCAGTGGGGTCAAGAGTCCAGCGGCCACCATGGCAGGAGGGTCCTACAATGGCTGTGCCTGGAGCACAGGTCTCTTCCTAGTTTTCTTGGCTCTCAGCATCCTTGCACACTGCCTGTTTTTTTTTTTTTTTTTTAAATGTTGCCTAATCTTTTGTTAAGTCTACAAGTTACTCAGGAATCTTTTTATATATTCCTTTCCTGTCTAAATCAGCCAGAGTTAGTTTGCAGTCAAGAAGTCTGACAAGGTATGGACACTGATGAGTTTGAGATGAAGAGACAGCTTGAGAGATGAAGGCTGGTAGTGGGAGAGACACAGGCTTAGAAATCAGGAGTCCTGGTTCCATCTCTGTGTTGCTTGGCAACTGCAGCAATGCAATAGTTTCTGGATAGCAGAGGGACATCGAGCAAGCCAGGCAAGGCCCTTAGATTGATGGGCACCAGTCAGAACATTGCTGACTGATTTTAATCCCAGAAGAGGCCCCCAGAAAGCACATTTATTGCTTTTTGTGTGTGTGAAAATAATATCACCGTGGTGTACACCATCTGACAAAATGCTGAAGAGTTCACTAAATACAACGATAATTACCATCTTTCTCTTTCCTACTAGTCTTTCTTTGAAGCAACACCTTCTCACGTTTCTGTCATAGTCCATGGGTTTTTTCCACTTCTCATCATGGTGTGCCCTCCTCTTAGAATCATGCTGAGTGTTCCTGCCTGTCATGTGGGAGACTGGGGTTCAATTCCCCAATGGGGGAGACTAGAGGACTACCTTTAGGGCTTCCCTGGTGGCTCAGATGATAAAGAATCCGCTTGCAATGTGGGAGACCTTGGTTGGGAAGATCCCTTGAAGGAGGGCAACCCATTCCAGTATTCTTGCCTGGAGAATCCCCATGGACAGAAAAGGCTGGTGGGCTACAGTCCATGGAGTCGCAAAGAGTCAGACACGACTGAGCGACTAAGCACAGCCCAGCACAGAGAAGTCACATCTTTCAGTGACCATAGAAATTTCCTGGCAATTCTCTTTGAATATTTCATCTTCTCCATTCTCTCTGCCATATCCTCTGGAATTCCGGTTAGGTGTATTCTAGGCCTTCTCATAGTAACCCAACCTCCATGTCACTTAATCTTTTTTTTTTTTTTTTTAATGTTTTCCTATTTTCTTTAATTAGCTTGTTTCCAAATTTGATTTGTCACTTTTAATGATTTATTGCTTTTTGCTTATTTTTCCCCAGGGTGATTTCTATAAGTATATGGGGGTCACGAAGAGTTGGACATGACTGAGTGAATGAACTGAACTGTACTGAACTGATGGTGGTTTAGTCGCTAAGTCATGTTGAACTCTTGGGACCCCATGGACTGTAACCCGACCAGAATACTGGAGTGGATTATCATTTCCTTTTCCAGGGGTTCTTCCCAACCCAGGAATGGAACCTGGGTCTTCTGCATTGCAGGCAGATTCTTTACCAACTGAGCTATGAGGGAAGCCCCATAAGTATATGAAACACATTTATTTTGTGTTTTGTTTCTGATAACACAAAAAGTGTGAAGTCTTTATGGGATTGATTCTTATTATTTTCTTATTTTTAAGTTATTTTAATTAATTAACATATTCATTTAATGGGACCAGTGCTGGTACTTGTGTTTCTTCTGGTTCTCATTTGTGATGCCTTGTTTACCGTTTGTAATTTTTGACTGTGAGATTATTTTTTATAATGTTTTATTTTCAGAATAATTGATATCCCCTCCTTGTTGTATTTATTTATGGCTTTCCCTGGGTCTTCGTCATTGCACACAGGCTAGTTGCAGCAAGTGGGGACTTCTTTGCTCACAGAGCATGGGCTCGAGAGCACAGGCTCAATAGTTGTGGCACACGGGCTTAGTTGCTCTGTGGAAAGTGGGATCTTCCCCAACCAGGGATGGAACCCATGTCTCCTACATTGGCAGGCGTATTCTTATCCACTGTACCACCAGGGAAGCTCAATGTTGGCTTGTATTGTATTTTCTATTTAGGGAAGGCTTTAAATAATTCAGGCAAAAATAATTATGAGTCTGGAGACAAAAGTGCTTCAAAAATGGTATGCCCAGAGCATCATGGAATGAGAGAAAAGCTGTCTCCATTTCTGTTAATCCTTTCTCAGTCTCTCTAAGGAAGCCATGAGTCCCTCTCAGGACACCACCTCCAAAGCCCCTTTCAGGCCCATTCTTACCACCATCACCTTGCCTCTCCCCCTGCTTACCTCGGAAGGCCACAAAGTGAGGGAGGAACACGGCTGCCACAGCACCTGGTTCAGCCTTGATGTCAAACAGAGGCCCTGCAGCCAGCCAGCTGTGTTGCGGGAAATTCCTGCTCAGGAACTGATTCCAGGCACAGAATTCAATTTCAATGGTCATTGGCCCTCTCACCTCAAAGCGGAGACCTGTGTTGGGCCAGTGGTAGAAGCCGGCCACGGGCAAGTGAACGCTGTGAAAAATGGGGAGAAGTGGACACTGGAGAAGGCAATGGCAACCCACTCTAGTACTCTTACCTGGAAAATCCCAGGGACGGAGGAGCCTAGTAGGCCCCAGTCCATGGGGTCGCACAGAGTCGGACACGACTGAAGCGACTTAGCAGCAGCAGCAGGACACTGGATTACTGTACACAGACTCACTGAGCACCTACTGGGTGCCAGGCCCTGTGCTGGGCACTATGGATCCTACAGAGTGGCTGTAAGCCCAGACGTTGAAGTCAGATGGATTTGAATTTGAATACTGGATAGCATATTGAAAAGCAGAGACATTACTTTCCCAACAAAGGTCTGTCTAGTCAAGGCTTTTGTTTTTCCAGTGGTCATTTATGGATGTGAGAACTGGAGTGTGAAGAAAGCTGAGTGCAGAAGAATTGATGCCTTTTTTTTTTTTTTTTTTTAGAATTGATGCTTTTGATCTGTGGTGTTGGAGAAGACTTCTGAAAGTCCCTTGGACTACAAGGAGATCCAACCAGTCCATCCTAAAGGAGATCAGCTCTGAGTGTTCTTTGGAAGGAATGATGCCAAAGCTGAAACTCCAATACTCTGGCCACCTCATGTGAAGAGCTGACTCATTGGAAAAGACTCTGATGCTGGGAGGGATTGGGGGCAGGAGGAAAAGGGGACGACAGAGGATGAGATGGCTGCATGGCATCATTGACTCGATGGATGTGAGTCTGAGTGAACTCTGGGAGGGGTGATGGACAGGGAGGCCTGGTGTGCTGCGATTCATGGGGTTGCAAAGAGTTGGACATGACTGAGCGACTGAACTGAACTGAACTGGCTCCCCTGGGCTTCCTAGGTGGTGCTAGTGGTAAGGAACCCGCCTGCCAACGCAGGAGACGCAAGCTGTGAGATTAAAGCAAGATAACAAGTCAAATACAACAAGTGGGCTGTCTTTGGATCATGATTAGAACAAGTCATCTGCAAAGACACACTTTATACAATTGAGCAGATTTGAATAAGGATTGGGCATTGGACGGTATAAAAGGCTTAATTGTAAACTTCTTGACATGAGAAAATGACATTGTGGTTATGGAAGAAAAAGTCTTTATTTGAACTTTTTGAAAGGTATCACAACAAATTTAAGACTAAAAGTACCCATTTCTTTGGACTTAAAAATATTGTGAAAAAAGGGGCGGAAAGTGGATAGTTGAAACGAAGTTGGTAAAATGAAGGTTGAAGCTGAATAGTGGGTACATGGAAGTTCCCTGGACTCCACTTGTGTGTCTATTTAAAAATGTTCATAACAAACTCTCTTCTTCCAGGGACTTCCTTGGTAGTCCATTGGCTAAGACCCTGAGCTCCCAGTGCAGGGGGCCTGGGTTCGATCCCTGGTCACGAAACTAGATCCCACATGCTGCAACTAAGACCCGGCACAGCCAAAAATAAATAGATACAAATAAATATTTAAAAAATCCCAACCAACGTTCCTCCTCCCCCATCCAAACTCCTTCTTTTTTCATAATAAAACACCAACCAACATCTCAGCCCTGTCTTTCTTTGCATGGTGGCGTGGTGAGGGGATACAATGGACCATGAATGGGGTATAGACTGTCTGTGGGGACCCAGCATGGGGACGGAGGGGGTGGGACAGGCCAGGCCCCCTCACTTACCGGTACAAGCTCCTCTCTTCATCAACCATCTCGGTAGCCACAGGCCCTGTGGGGCCCCAGAGGTCATCCTTGGTCCCCAGAGACTCCATGTGCTCATCTCCCTCAGTGGTAGGAGAAGATGGACAGAAGGGTCTCACCTGTGCTGCTTGAGGAGAGCTGCCCTCTAGAACAGACAGGGCAGTGGCCACCTTTAGGTTCTGCCTGGCTGTCCCCGGTCCCCTAGGCTAGACCACAGAGGAGCCCTTCCCAAGGCCAGTCTGCCTGCTATCCAAGGGAGCTCAATCTTGCTGCCTCCTCTTGCCCAAACCCTCCTCCCTCCCCTTTCTCACTTTCCAGAATTGTTGCTCTTCCAAGCACTCCCTGGGTGGTCAGCTTCTGAGGGGAACATGGCTCCAAAGATGGACAGGCAGGGATGGAGAGGGGATTCCAGGCTTTAGAAGCCCAGACTGGGCCTTAAGAGACTGGGCTCTGGTTCAGAGTAGGAGTCATGCTGTGGATATTTGGGAGAGGAACAGTCCAGCCCCCTGAGGCTGGAAGAGAGGGAAGCAGAAATCCTGCAAGGTTCGGGTAGTGGAAGATCTCTCATGAACTCTCCCCTAGGTGTCTCTGTCCCACTCCAGAGGCAGGAGGATGGAGGGAATGACCTTTCATAGCTGCCATCACTCCCTCCACCCCTGCAAGCCCACATCATGATGCTCCCAGCCTGGCCCCTTCAAACTACCTGATGCTTGTCTCTGCCACTTGAGTGAGGATGTATTGCTCATCTCTGCTCCACCTGGGCCCTCGTGAAGGATCCTCAGACTTGGCTTCCTGGACAGAATTCATTCTCCCTGAGATCATGGAGGATTCTGGGGGCTGTCTCCATGACATCCCCACTTGAGTTCAACTCATCGGAATTTGAACTCCTGATCCCCATTGGGCTTCTCCTGTAGTCCCTGCTTCCATGAATGGCCCCCATCCACCCAGCTGTTTATACTAGAACTGAGGCATCATCCTGACTTCTCCCTTGGCCAATCTGAGAGCTGACTGATCACCTTGACACAGCCGCCAAAACAGCTCTTCTCTCTTCTCTCCACCTCTACGCCCTCCACCCTGTTCCCAGGCCCTGGCATCTGTGGCTGGAACCACTGCCTCATCTTAAAGGGTTCCCTGTTTTTGCTCTTGACCCTTGGCCCACTCTCCACTCTGCAACTGATCTGAAAATGGGAAGCTGGCATAGAACTTCGATGCTGAAGCCCTGAAATGCCTATTGATTTGGGGAGTAGGATCGAAATTCTTAATACAGCCCAGAAGATGTTAGGTACTGCCTCCCATCCCCAGCCCCACCTGTGCCAGTCTCCCTGCCCCCATGGCTCTAAATCAGTGTTAAAAATCTCCTGAAGGCCTGGGCTAGAACATGGATTCCTGGGCCCACCCCAAGATTCTGACACAGCAGGTCTGGAGTGGGTCCTTTCTACTGAGCTCCTTACTGTCGTTTAGTCGCTAAGTCATGTCTGACTCTTTTGCCACCCTATGGACTTTAGCCCGCCAGGCCTCTCTGTCCGTGGGACTTTCCAGGCAAGAACACGTGGGTGGGTTGTCATTTCCTTCTCCAGGGGATCTTCCTGACCCAGGGATCGAACCAGAGTCTCCTGTTTCAGTAGGTGGGTTATTTACTATTGAGCAGCCCAGGAAACCCTCCGAGCTCCCAGGGGATGTTGATTCTGCTGCTGATTCTGAGGATCACATTTTGAGTAGTTCTGCTCCAGGTCCCTGACCTCCTATTCCTCAAAGAAGCTAAGCTCAGTGCCTCTACTGAAATGGCAAGTAAAACATGAACCAGCTTAAACTGGATTTGCCGTCTTTAAATAAGTTAATTAATGTAGCCTTGAGTTATTTAGATAGCACCCCCACGCAAGACAGAATCTGTGTCTCCAGTATACAGAACCCAGAATCTTCAGTCTACAGAACTGAAAGAATAGAAATGTTGCCCCAGGAGCCCTTTTTGGGGCTAGAAGTCCTTCAAAAAAGGAAGATCTGGCTTCCAGCAGTGCAGGTAGCTTTGGCTTATTCGAAACTAGCCAACCGGCTTCCAAGACTGACATTTCTCTAAACCCCTTAAATGTCGCCCTGAATCCTGGATCGATTTGAGAGCCTCACCTCCTATGCCCTTGCTAGTGGACCTTGCAATAAAGCTCTTTCTTTTCTCAAAAGCCAGTGCCCTAGTCTTGGCTTCTGTGCACTTCAGGCATCTGGCTCTTGTTCAGCAAGCTACACCACCTCTGCCTGGAATCAACCCCTTTGGGGTCAAGCACTCCCTTCTCATCCTTCAGAGCTCAGCTCAGCTGCTCTGCAGAATCCAGTGGGCCCATCAGTGTCCTTAGCGACACCCAGATGTAGTTCTGTGGGCGGAGGTGGGAGGCAGGGGTGGGGAGGGAATAATCTGCACCTGCTGGGCTAAGCTCCTGGAATTTGGGCCCTTGTTTGCTGCTTGTGCCTCACACGTAAGGGATGCAGGGCATGTTGCTCTGTGACAAGTAGATCCTCCTTCTAAAGCTAGAAGCCCTTTCCTTTCCTTTTCAGGTGAGGCACAGCTGCGGAGATCCAGGAAACAGTTGCCCTGAATTTCGGTCACAGGCTGAAATGCACCAAACTGGGAGAACGTAGATGCTACAGCAGATTCCCTGGGGAGGAAGAGGGATTCTCCCATCTCTGCGGCTCACCCCTCCAGCCTCTCTGGCTGTGTGTATCTGTGTATTGGGGGGTGAGGGCTGGGGTGGAGGTGGTTTGGCTCTTCCTAGACTCTCTTTCTTTGTCTTTGTCTCCCCCTGGTGGTCATTGCTTTCCAAGTTCCAAAGCTCATCAAGGCACCCATTCACCTTTTTTTTTTTTTTTTTTTAATCTTCTTATTGGAGAAGGCAATGGCAACCCACTCCAGTACTCTTTCTTGGGAAATCCCATGGACACAGGAGCCTGGCAGGCTACAGCCCACAGGGTCACACAGAGTCAGACTTGGCACATGCACACTCATCTAATGGAAAGGTTTAAGCAGAGGAGTGGTATAATTCTGTTCGCACTAAACGAATCAGCACCCAAACCTCTCTGGCTGCCGTGCTTTCTTGGTTTCTTCCCGGCTCTGCTGTGTCTACCTCCACCCCACATGTCTTTCCCCATCTCTTGGTTCTGGACCTGCCCCAAGGACTCAGCCCGGCCTGGAACAGCAGGAGGGGATTCTGAGTCTCCCCACCTTACCATATCCCGGAGACTAGCAGCTGAGGCTTCTCTCTCTCCAGGGCCCTCAGCATCTCGGTCACCTTCTCGCTCAGCTGAGTCTGCTCCAGCCTGCAAGGACAAAGGAAGCCTGGTTCTCCCGGGCCCCCTGTGTGATCCTGAGGTCCTTGGGAGCTCAGGATGGTGGAATCTGCCTCCTCCCAGAGGAAACTATTGCAGGTTGGGTTTGCTGGGAATTGGGCTCTGAGATGGAAAGTGGAATGACGTTTATTAGGGGGTCTTCTTGGATCAACACCAGGGTATTGGGAAGAGGGAAACAGATCTGGGCAGAGAGGAAGTTGGCTGTGATGCTGTCTCAGTGGAGACCTCAGCCAAGGCTACTGGAGGCTCTGAAGTCGGGATGATCCCTCAGAGCTGTCCCAAATTGGGGAGAGGGGCTGGGTCTTTATACCTGACATTAGTCAGGCCTTGGATGCAGGTGACTCCAGGAAGGGGATGAGATCTTGGGAGAGGGGGCCCTTGTAGGCAAACGTCACCCCAGTAGCTGGCTGTCAGTAGCATTTCCAGTGGCTTAGGATTACAGCCTCATTCCTGGAGAGCATCTGGGCAGCGGCTCATAGCGTCCACCACAGAACACCCATTCCCCACAGCCTCAAGATGACTACCCAGGGGTAGGTCCTGGGATTTCCTGCCTAGAGGCTAAATGGTTTGCTGGAAAGGAGAGTGCTCTGTTTCCGTTCTCCTGGCCTTGTGTTCGGGGCTGCTTCAGATTTCAGATAGCTGTTGCTCTTTCTGGGCCCCCATATCCCCCTCTCTAACACAGACGGATGTGTTCCGCCTGTCGTGAGCTGTGGACAGGACACACTGTAGAGGGCAGTGCACATTGAACTCATTGCTGCGATCAGAGCTAGTGTGCCCTAGGGAGAGGATGGAGCCCCCCGCATAGACAGTTGTCCCTCCCAGTCCAGTCCCAGGACTCCTGGAGGAAGGAAGCAGAAACCTTCACAGGACCACAGAGCACAGGCTGCTCTGAGGCAACCCAGGTCTGACCAGTAACCAGTGAGCTGGCCACAAATTCAGATGTCCCGGCTGTGGCCAAGCTCTGGAGAGGCCTTGCACTATGTAGCCGGAAATTCTTGGTGGGGAGGGAGCTGGAGTTCCCCTGGTTGTAAACGGTCAGGGTTAGCCTTGGGGGAATCCACCTGTGGAATGTTTATCTTTCTTGCCCCGACTTCACCTTTAGGCCTGAGAGTCTAAAGGAGGGAGTCCTGGCTGAGGGTGGCCAGGGCCCAGACTTTGCAGACCCCTCGAAGACCTGGGTTCAATCCCTAGATCGGGAAGATCCCCTGAGAAGGGAATGGAAACCCACTCCAGTATTTGTGCCTGGAAAATCCCGTGGACAGAGGAACCTGATGGGCTAACATCCTTGGGGTCACAAAGTCAGACATGACTGAGCCACTAAAGTTGTGATTCCCACTATGTTTCTAAGGGCTGCTGGAGCTCAGCAGAGGACCTGAGCGGGTGGGGTCTGGAGCCCTACCAGGAGCTATGAGAAAATAAAAGTCTAAAGAAACCAAGTTTCAGGTGAAGAGCTGCCTGAGTCTCATGGCCTAAGCAAGCGGCGTCGCTGGTGAGGAACCCTAGCTGACTGTGCATTTGTCTGTCCCTTTTCTTTCCTCTGTCCAGTTCCGCGGCACTTGCATCCCCTCCCCCCATTCCCTGCCCTCTCCCCAGAAGGGGCCCGCAGAGCCTCACCATAGGAATATGAGCTGGCAGGAAGGGTGCCTGAGTCCTTCACAGAGCAGCCTCACGCCAAGGTCGTCCAGGTCATTCTGCAGCAGGTTTAGCTCCATCAGGCTGGGGCTGACCCTGAGCACGGAGGCCAGGTCCTGGCAGCAGCCAGACGTGAGGCCACAGCCTGCCAGCCTGCAGGGAAGACACATGTGGGCCCCCAGTCAATGTCCTAACTGGCATCTGGTTTTCCTTTCTAGTACCTATGGCCCTAGGAGGGTTCTAGGGTGACATTAAAGGAAGATAAAGACGTCCCTGGCTTGCAGGAACCTGGGAGATTTAAATATTCCTCTTGCAGCCAAGGAGCCACTCAGGATAGAGACCACCTCCCCTTTTCACTTCCGTGTGATTCCCATGAATCCTGCTCACTCACTGTATCGATGTTGTATGATTAATTTACACCGATGCTCCACTGGGATGCCTGGATCTCATTGTTAACTACCTTGGCCCTCCCAAATGCTCAGAGTTACCTGACACATGTTTCAGCATTTTGTGGGTTTCAACATTAAGGGCGTCTACAACACAGGATGAGAAAAGAGCGAGCTTCTAATATAATAAAAGTTAAGGAGGAATATGAGGGCTTCAGTGGGAATCTATCATGGCCTCCATGAGCCCTTGCTTTCTCTCTGCCCCATGGTGCTACGGAAGCTCCTCTGCCTCCCGGTGCCCACCCCACAAAGTAGTGCCAATGAGGAGCAATTACAACAATCGCTGCAGCTTGCAGGTTGGCTGTCTCAGGCCCTGGCAAAGGTGCTCAGCTCCTGTGTCAAGGAGTGTGTTGAAGCTCAATTCCAATTGCATCAGGGTTTGGCTGGCGCTCAGCCCAGAGGCAATGTCCTTGCAGCTCTCAGCTGTGAGGCCGCAGCTGGTCAACCTGTGGGAGACACGCGATCATAGCCTTGCCTTCACTTATCTGTTGATTTCCACAGTCACCCGTGAGCAACCTGTTGAGCATCTACACCTGTGGCCCAGGTGGAGGTCAGGAAGACCCTCTAGCCCCCAGGCCCCCAGAAATGCACAGGCACTAGGGGATAGATGCAGAAACAGATAACAGTAAGTTAGGTTTTGGATCTCTTTGGATCAAAGTCCTCCCACGTTTTCCCAGGTCATCAGAGAGAAATTCATGGTCTTTGACCTTGTCTGTGAGACAGTGGCAGTCTGACTCCTTGTCCTCTCTGTCCTCATCTCATATTCCTTTTGGCTGCACCTCCACTGGCCTCCACACTGTTCCTTAAACACCCAGGCATGGTCCCACCTCAGGGTCTCTGCAATGGCTGTTTCTTTTGCCTGGAACAAGCTATCTTACCTGATAGCTCATGGTTCGTTCCCTCACCTGCTCCCAGGTCTTTGCTCAAAAGTCCCCTTGCAGGAAACTTGGCTCACCATCCTCCCTATTTAAAATGGCACACCCAGCCCCAAATCTCTACTCCTTTCTGCTTTACTTTTCTCTCTAGTCCTTACCACACGCAATATACTTTACTTGTTCTTTTGACTTTTTGTCTCCATCCTCTCTGGAACGTAGGCTTCACGGAGTTTTGCCCATTTTCACTACTAGCTGTACCCAAGTGCCCACAGTAGTGTCTGGCACATAGTAGGCACTTAAAAAGTAGATGGTGCCCCGAGGGACAAATCAAATGCAGATGAAGGCAGAAGAAATGATTAATTTCGACAAGGGAGGGAGGTGGAAATGTATGAGGAATGCCTTGAATGATGAGTAGTTCATCAAGATGCCCAACCCAAGTAAAATCTTCTTCAGATAAATGCCCAGAAGTGGAATAGCTGGCTCACATGATAGTGCTCTTGTTATTTATTTTTTTTGAGAAATATCTGTACCATTTTCCACGGTGGCTGCATCTGTTTCCATTCTCACCAACAGTGTATGAGAAAGTACACATTTTCTCCACATCCTCTCCAGTACTTGTGATTTCTACCTTTTTGATAATAACCATTTTAACAGGCATAAAGTGATATCTTTTTGCAGTTTTATTTTTTTGGCAGTGCCGTGAGGCTTACGAGACCTTAGTTCCCCAATGAAAGGTCAAGCTCAAACCCACAGCAATGGAAGCACGGAGTCCTAACCACTGGACCACCAGAAAAGTCCCCAAGTGTCCCTTCCTTAGGGACACTTTCCGCTGGAGACCCTTATCTGGCCCTGTAGTTACACCTTTATTATCATGGTTCCCTGATTAACGTCGGTCTTTTGCAAGCTCTCTGAGAATAGACACCTGCCTGTGTTTGTTTGCCTTAGTGACCCTGGCACCTGGGGCAGTGGTGGGCCAGAGAGGGGCTCAATGAGTATTGGCTGAATGCGAGGACAGTTCCACCTCCTAGAGTCAGCGTCCGTCTTAGATCTCCTGTCCATCCCTGTTTAGAGCAGAGCCCAGGCCAGACTCACCGCAGGGTCTCTAGCTGGCACCCAGGGCATCTCAGGGCCTCACCAAGACTCTCTACTGCAGGGCGGCTCAAGATGTTTCCACTCAGGTCCAGTTCCTTCAGGTTTCCAGTCACCTGGAGAATGGAGCAGAGAACCTGCCAGCTAGCGTCTGTGGCCGGGACCCAGCTCAACCTGCGGGGCAGAGAGGCACAGAAGAGGCGCGGTCAGCGCGTGCAGGGGTGGAGGCGCACGGCAGGCAGTGCCGTTCCCAGGGCTGACCAGCCTCTCTGACTGCCCCGAGCACCGCAGAGAGAGGAGATGGAAAATGGCTCCCTCCGCCCTCAAGAAACTTCCAGACGGAGGCGGAAGCAGACATAAACGATGAACATTTCAGAGTAGTATGGCCAGGGCTGTTGACTCACGAGCCACAGAGAAGAGGGGTCCCCAGCCCAGGGTGGCGGCGGCGGAGGGGCAGCCGACTGTAAAATAAAATGTCCAGTGTGGCTCAGTTTTGCCATGAAAACCAGCATAAAAAAGACTAGATGATATACCTTAATTCTTTTTTTTTTTTTTGTAATCTTTTGGCTGCTCTGCACATCATGTGGGATCTTAGTTCCCCGACCAGGGATCGAACCTTATCTCCTGCATTGGCAGCATGGAGTGTTAATCACTGGACCACCAGGGAAATTCCATATATCTCAGTGTTTTAAAAAAAGTTTTTATTTAAAAAAAAATTTAAAAATTTTATATTTTTAAGTTATGAAAGCATGATAACACATTTACAGGAGACTTGGAAAATACAGAAAAAATACATCTAGTTACATATAGTTCCACTGTTTACGATAATTATTTTTTAAGTAGGTAAATTAAGATTTTTAGTTGGAGTTTCAAGGTCAAACTCTCAAAAATTACTAGAATGAGTAGACAGAAAAGTAGAAGGATACAGTAGATCTGAGAAGCACTACTTAATTCAACATAATTAAGACTGTACAATTTTCATACAATAGCACCGTATACTTCAATTCTTAATGATGGTCATTTCTGAGTGATGGCATTCTGGTTGATATTAATTTATGTCTTTTTGCTTCTCTACACATTCTTATTTTCCTATAATGGACATGGGTTTTGCTGTGAGAAAAGAACCTTAAAAGTCTGAAAAAGCAAAATCCAAATCCAGCATGTCTTCCTCTCTTTTCTGGTTTACTTGTGTGTGACTGGGCTTCCCTGGTGGCTCAGACAGTAAAGAATCTGCCTGCAACACAGGAGACCCAGGTTCAGTCTCTGGGTTGGAAAGATCCCCTGGAGAAGAGAATGGCAACTCACTCCAGCATTCTAGCCTGGAGAATCCCATGGACAAAGCAGTCTGGCGGGCTATGGTCCATGTGTCATAGAGACTCAGATGTGACTAACACTTTCACTTTTTTCCCACTTTTTTGGTTGTGATTACTCCCTTCCTGCAGGCTTCCCAGGTGGTGCTAGTGGTAAAGAATCTGCCCACCAAAGCAGGAGACACAAGAGAACTTCTGGGTCAGGAAGATCCCCTGGAGTAGGAAATGGCAACCTGCTCAGGTATTCTTGCCTGGAAAATTGAGTAACCCGGCAGGCTACAGTCCATGGAACCACAAAGAGTGGGATACGACTGAGTGTGCATGTGTGTGTGTGCACACACATGCACACATTCTCTTTCTGCAGCCAACATCATGCCTTGCCGTCTGTTACCGTAACATCATACTCAGTTGTAATTACTGGGTGGTTGTGTGTCTTCTACCCCAGGTTTTGAGTCCTGTTTGTTCATCTGTGATCTGGAGGATCTGGCCTAAAAGCAGTGCCAGATAAATATTCACAGAACAAACCATAAAAGGACTAAATGACCAATACTGCAACTGAGGTGGGGGAACCTGGGAGGGGAAGTTAATGGGGTTGGAGGATGTTTAGAGAAAACTCTGCTGTCACACTCAGGTTGCAGAGCACGGGTTTTAGGCTAAGTGCCTGGGGTACAAGAGTGCATTATTGACATAAACAGAGAAGTCAGATGTGCAGGGAAAAATGTACCTTTCAGACACACACATTTTGTGATGGAGGAGATCTCTGGACCAATGCCATGGTCAACAGCCGTCAAGGGGAGTGTCTAAAGCAGCTGAGGGATACAGCTTACAGATAAACATGAGGGAGAAAGAGAGGCAGGTGGGCTTCATGGAGGGGAAATCAGGTCAGCACAGGAGGTGGAGAATATGGTGGTCATCGAAGAGACAGGACGAGGAGTGGCAGGACACAGTGGGCCCACCCAGAGGCAGGCAGGGCACGTCACATGATCGACCCTGCTGCAGGGGATCTTAGGCAGATGGGGGATGGTGGTTGGATCTGCCGTGGTGGTCACTGGAGATCTTGATCCTTGAACCCCCGGGGTTAAGTTTAGTGAAAGTGACTCCAGTGCCTAGGACGGAGGAGCCAACAGAGGAGCCAGAGAGAAGAGAGGGTGGGGGTACTCACAGCACTGTGTCAGTGGGCCCGCATGCTCCTGGATGTTGTCTGCCCTCATTCAGTTGAAGCCGCCGCACGTGGCTGCAGAATCTAATGCAGAAAGTGAACACGAGCAGTTCCATGCTGGTTCAGATGCACGCTCTCATTCCTCGGAAATGGGCCATCGCTTGTGTCAGGAACTCCTCATCCTGAATCTCGTACAAACAGTGAAACAATTGCAGAGAGTAATGCTCACACCAGAGTTCCAATTCAGCCCACCGTAGCAGTGACTTCCGCTTTCTCTCCGAAGACAGTTTGCATTGGAAAATGTTCTCCATCTCTCTCGCTCCTTGCTCACTCAAAAGGCCGGATAGGAAATGCACGGTTGGTGCCCTAAACAGGTTATTGATCCCATACAGTTCTACCAACTTTTCCATGCTTCTGGTGCTATTAGGATGGTCACTTTTGTCCTCCATGTCCTCTAAGGCAAAGGACACTGCTGCAAAGAACTCCTGGAAACACAGGTGAATGAAGCTGTAGTTCAGAGACGTGGAGTGTTTTCGAAGAACATCCATCTTTAAGGGAGTGATGCTGATGACCCCGTCTAATCCATGCTTCTTGAGGTCCCCTGGACTGAACAGAGTCTTTCCTTGCCAGATACCCTCAGCAGCAAGAGTATAGAAGCCCCTCAGCTGAGTCCCCAGGGGCTGAGCGTGGATAGCTTGGGCAAGGTAGCGCAGATAGAGGGCTGTCATGGTCTGCGACCTCAGTGAGAGTTCTTCCCCCGCCTCCATCTGCTGCTTCAGGCAAGTGCAGGCCAGCCAGGACACCAAGGGCGTGAGACACATGGTCAAGAGTGCTTGGTTTGATTCAACCACGCTAAAGGCTCTAGCTGCTTGGCTTTCCTCTGTGAAATATTCATAGAAATAGTCCTTCCTGGAAGACTCGGAGAACCCCAGGACCTCCACCCAACATGGCTGCTTCAAAGAAGGAATGAACTTCTTCAGAGCTGCAGTCTGAGCTGTGATCAGCAAGGATGCCTCTGGAAATATGGTTTTCTCCAGCAAACTGCCCAGCAGTGTCTTCACGGGCTGCTGCTGGCTCCAGTGCAGACAGAGCTCTGCCCTCTGCTCCTCTGAGACCCATTCCAGCTCATCTAAACCATCGAGGATGAAGAGCAGCTGCTCCGGCTGAGACTGGACCTGTCCAGCAGGAGCCACAGTGGCGGACTGGTCTTTTGTGATGAGTTCCTCCAGACTTATCAGCTTGGACGTGGCCAGCTCTCTGCAGTTGAAGTAGAAGACATGCTGGAAGTGGTTTCTGTATAGCTGGCCCTCTTTCCAGGCTCTTCTCACGTGCCTGGCCAGTGCGGACTTCCCAATTCCAGCAACTCCATGCAATACGACTGTGTGAGGCCCTTCCTGGGGACCCAGGTCTGAGCCAAATAAGTCTCTGACCTCAATCAAATGCTCTTGCTCCTCAACCACCCCGTGATCCCAGCTTTCCCGGTTCAAGGATTCGGAGTCTTTGTGGTAAGGAGTGTGTAGAAGTAGCAACTGCATGAATTTTGGGTGCAAATCTTCATTTTTCCATGACCAGGTGGAGCAAGGTGTCTCTCTCCTTTGATCCTGGTAGCTCTCTCTGCTTCCTAAGTAAGGGAGGGAGAGATAAAACATAAAGGTATAGGATAGATTTATTCATTTGTCCCTCCTTCCAATACTCAACAACTGTTTTTTGCACCTGCTCAAGCCACATGCTGTGCTGGCTGCTGATTCAGAAATAAAGGAAATAGAGACTAGAAAAACAGTAGAGAGGCTGGTGAGATATCTGCCCTCCCACATTCATTACAGCACTATTCATGATATAGAAGCATGATACGAAACAACCTAAATTGTTTCAGTGGATGAATGGATGGATAAAGGTGATACAGTTTATTGATCTAGGTATCTACCTTCTCTCTATAATGGAATATTATTCAGGATAAAAAGAAGGAAATCCTGACATTTTTGATAACATGGATGAACCTGGAGGGCATTATCCTAAGTGACATAAGCCAGACAGAGAAAGACAAATACGTATGGTATCACTTATATGTGGAATCTAAAAACAAAAAAAATTTAACCTTATAGAAACAGAGAGAGGAATAATGGTTCCCAGGGATGAGGGGGTGAGGGAAATTGGGAGATGTTGATCAAAGAATACAAACTTTCAATTTTAAAATGAATTAGCTCTGAGGCTTTGATGTACAGCATAATGATAGCTAATAATACCATACTATATATTTGAAATTTGCTAAGAGAGCAAATCATAAGCATTTCCAACACACACACACACACACACACACACACACACACAGGTATTCAAGGTGATGGATGTGTCAATTAACTTGATTGCAGTAATTGTTTCACAATGTATATCAAATCTGTACATTTTTAACATAGTACAATTTTATTTATCAATCATGCCTCAATCTTGGCTGGAAAAACCAATGAAAAAGAATTCAGCATTAGGAAAAGATGCAGTTGTTCTGAATTGGTCTTTTCTATTCTATTGAGCAGCGCTTCCCAGATGGTACAGTGATAAAGAATCCACCTGCCAATGGAGAAGATTTGGGTTTGATCCTTGGGTCAGGAATATCCTCTGGGATAGGAAATGGCAACCTATTCCAGTATTTTTGCCAGGAGAATCCCATGGACTGTGCTTGCCATGGAGTTGCAAAGAATTGGACATGACCAAGCGACTGAGAGGGATTGGGGGCAGGAGGAGAAGGGGACGATAGAGGATGAGATGGCTGGGTGGCATCACCGACTTGATGGACGTGATTCTGAGTGAACTCTGGGAGTTGGTGATGGACAGGGAGGCCTGGCATGTTGCGATTCATGGGGTTGCAAAGAGTCGGACACGACTGAGCAACTGAACTGAACCGAACCAACCCATTGTCCTTCCATTTTTGCCCTGGTTGCTAAGATGCTCAGAATCAATGAATGTTTTCTGTAACAACTAATTAGCCTCTTGGCTTTCATATTTACTTCTTCATGTTTAAGGCTATTGCTTTTGTATGTTTTGGTAAGATGCCTCTTACATATTACAAAACTCTTCCTTCTTTTCTTTTTCTTCCTCCCTCCCTCCTTCTTCTCCTTCCTTCCTTCTCTCTTTCCTTCCCAGAATGGGAAAGATTATGATTAATTAAGTCAATTAATTCATCTCCAACCTGGGTCACATTTTAAGACCATGAATTCTACAAGTATACTCCTACCTGGGTGTGGAAGGGATCATTTTAACAAAACATCTCTCAGATTTCAAAAGGGACTTCACTCATCATTGAAATCAATGTTAAGAAGATGCCTTGTGCATGTCCTAAGCCACTTCAGTCATGTCTGACTCTTTATGACCCTAAAGACTGTGTAGCCCACCAGGCTCCTCTGTTCATGGGATTCTCCAGGCATGAATACTGGAGTGGGTTGCCATACTCTCCTCCAGGGAATCTTCGTGACCCAGATGTCAAGCCCAGTTTTCTTACATCTCCTGAATTGGCAAGTGGGTTTTTTACCACTAGCACCACCTGGAAGCCCTTAGATGACAAAGGAAGCGGAACATTAAATGTGTGGATAGTGGGATTTAGAACCAAACATGGAAAAACAGACTGGTTCAAGTGTGTGGAAGGCTGTATATTGTCATCCTGTTTATTGAACTTATACCTAGAGTACATCATGCAAAATGCTGGGGTGGATGAATCACAAGCCAGAATCAAGATTGCCAGGAGAAATATCAATAACCTCAGATATGCAGGTGACACCACCCATATGGAAGAAAGCGAAGAGGAACTAAAGAGCCTCTTGATGAAGGTGAAAGAGGAGAGTGAAAAAGCTAGTTTAAAACTCAACATTCAAAACTAAGATCATGGCATCTTGTCCCATCACCTCATGGCAAATAGATGGGGAAACAGTGGAAACAGTGACAGACTTTATTTTCTTGGGGTCCAAAATCACTGCATATGGTGACTGCAGCCATGAAATTAAAAGACACTTGCTCCTTGGAAGAAAAACTATGGCAATCCTAGATAGCATATTAAAAAGCAGAGACATTAAATGTCCATCTAGTCAAAGCTATGGTTTTTCGAGTAGTCATGTATGCGTGTGAGAGTTGGGCCACAAAGAAAGCTGAGTGCTGAAGAACTGATGCTTTTGAACTGTGGTGTTGAGAGTCCCTTGGACAGCAAGGAGATCAAACCAGTCAATCCTAAAGGAAATCAATCCTGACTATTCACTGGAAGGAGTGAGGCTGTAGCTGAAGCTCCAATACTTTGGCCACTTGATTTGAAGAGCTGACTCATTGGAAAAGACCCTGATGCTGGGAAAGACAGAATGTAGGAGGAGAAGGGGGAGACAGAGGATGAGATGGTTGGATGGCATCATTGATTCAATGGATGTGAGTTTGAGCAAGCTCTGGGAGTTGGTGATGGACAGGGAAGCATGGCATGCTTCAGTCCATGGAGCCGCAAAGAGTTGGACACGACTGAGTGATGGAACAACAGCAGTGGCATTAGAGAGAATGAAGGCTGAATTCCATCTCTGCCATGGTGAGAGTTTATATTTTCGAGCTTCAGTCTTCTTATTTCCAAGGTGGAATAATAATAACATCCATCTCCTGGAGTGGTCGTGAAATTTTATACTGTGCAAGCAGAGCACACGGCACAGAGCCTGGCACAGAGAGAGTGTGCACCTGACTTGCTGCAGGCCACTTGGGGGCTGAGAAGCTCAGCAGAAATGGACTCATTCTCTTCCGACTCTAGGCCAGTGCCTGTCCACTAACCAGGTGATGCGTCTCCTATACTGGATTAATACTCCTGCATTTTAATTTCCAGGGGCTTCCTGGAAACAGTGCCTTTGGGAGGTGGAGAGATTCTGGCAGCAGGATTTCTTTTTTTATTTTTTAAAAATTAGTTTTGCTTACTTATTTTTGGCTGCACTGGGTTTTCATGGGTTTGTGGGCTTTTCACTGGTTGTGGCAAGCAGGGGCTACTCCTAGTTTTGGGGGGCTCTGGCTTCTCAGTGCAGGGGCTTCTCCTGATGTAGAGCACGTGCTCTCGGGCGTGTGGGCCTCAGTTGTTGTGGTGCACTGGCCTAGTTGTTCTGCAGTCTGTGAGATATCCCAGGAATGGGGATCGAACCCAGGTCCCCCTCATTGGCAGGCAGATTCTTAACCACTGGACCACTAGGGAAGTCCCAGCAATAGGATTTCTGGAGAGAGGACTCACATGTTTGCCAGACCCTTTCTGCTCAGTGTATCAACCTGGCCCCCATCCATGTCTTTGCCTCACCACCCCTTTCCGGAAACTCAGCAGGGCCTTACCTGTGCAGCTGTTTCCAGATGTTTCAACCAGTGGCCGTACTGCCCCAGGACCCTCCTTCTCTCTGGGCTCTGGACGTGGGAGTTCACAGACTCCCAGGACTGCGGTGGATGTGGGGTCACTGGGTAACTCTTGGCTTGGTGACTCATGATATGGGGAACTTGGCAAAGCTTGGTGAATGCTTAGGGAAAGGTCTTCAGGGGAGAGAGACAGGAAAGAAAGGACCATTTATTGAGCATCAATTTCAGGCTCCTACATTTTAAATTCTCACAAAAATCCTGTGAGATGGTGTTGGTAATCCAATTTTTAAAATCGCAAAGATAGAGGTACAATTTAATCCTCTTAACGTTCTGAAACTTCCTCTGTCAGGTAGAAAGATTTTGATAAGTCACTTGGGGAAGGGAGTTAAGCTGCCCATCTCAAGCAACAACAAATAGTTACTAAGTGATATTCTAAAGTGGTGGGTCCTCTTCATTGCCAGGCACTGTTTTGTTTTTATTTTTTAAATATTTGGTTATTTATTTGGCTGCACCAGGTTTTAGTTGCAGCTTGTGGGTTTGACTTTTTTTTTTTTTAAGTAATAAAAGTTGTTTATCAGTTTTCACAATCAATACCCAGACAAAAAATAGAAGATAATTACAATCATGACTTGTGGGTTTTTTTAGTTGTGACATACAAACTCCTACTTATAGCATGGGGGATGTAGTTGTCTGACCAGGGAAAGAACCTGAGTCTCCTACAGTGGGAGTGGAGTCTTAGCTGCTGGGTCAACAGGGAAGTTATTCAGACACTGTTTTGCTAGACAATGAAACTCAGGATATGCAAGTTGGGAACAGAGGGGAACTGCTCTGTGTCTTCAGCAACGAAAGAGTCAGTGGAACTGGGTAGTGTGTGTGGGGAAGGACAAGAGAGAAGAAAGCTGGTGGGGGCACAGGAGGGAACCTTTGTGGGCAGAGAGATGTGAAAAGCCTAACACTTTTCTTCTACAACATCTTGTAGAGTCTACATCGTATATCTGAACTTCTGTGCACATGGGTTATTTTAGTGTGGAGTTCAAGATGTGTAAATTCTGTGCTGTGGCCTGGGTTGCTGTGCAGAGTAGAAAACTGAGTAGATCAGATGAGGAAATTGAGACACAGGAGGATGAAGTGATTTGTTCTGTGTCGTAGAGCAAGTGGGTGAAGTCAGGATGGAAACTGAGGGCAATGGAGCTTGTGGACCATCACTGTTGAGGCTTGGGAGTGGAGTGGTGAGAGTAGGCATAGAAGGAAGGGGAAGGGACTTCTTTGGTGGTGCAGTGGATAAGAATTTGACTGCCAATGCAGGGGACACGGATTTGGTCCCTGGTCTGGAACGATTCCACATGCCGCAGAGCAAGTAAGCATGAGAGCCACGACTGCCGAGCCTGTGAGCCTAGAGCATGTAGGCTGCAACAAAGGAAGCCACTACAGTGAGAAGCATGAGCACCGCCATGCAAAGTAGCCCCCGCTTGCCACAGTGAGGGAAATCCAGTGTGCAGCAACGGACACCCAGTGCAGCCAAGAATACTGGAGTGGCTTGCCATCTCCTCCTCCAGGGGTCTTCCCAACTCAGGGATCAACCCCATATCTCTGGCATCTCCTGCATTGGCAGGTGGATTCTTTACCCCTAGCGCCTCCTGGGAAGCCCAGGCTGGGGATGGGGACCTTCAAACAGCAGCAGCAGATGGAGGGAGAAATGACTGCACCAGGAAAGGGTGGTTCTAGGCTCCAGCCCCGGAGAAGGCAATGGCACCCCACTTTAGTACTCTTGCCTGGAAAATCCCATGAACAGAGGAGCCAGGTAGGTTGCAGTCCATGGGGTCGCTAAGAGTCGGACACGACTGAGCAAGTTCCCTTTCACTTTTCACTTTCATGCATTGCAGAAGGAAATGGCAACCCACTCCAGTGTTCTTGCCTGGAGAATCCCAGGGACGAGGGAGCCTGGTGGGCTGCCGTCTATGGGGTCACACAGACTCAGAAAGGACTGAAGCAACTTAGCAGCAGCAGCAGCAGCAGGCTCCAGCCCTGGCTCTGTCTCCAGATGCTGTGTGAACTTGCATTTTGATACTGGGACGAGAAAAGGAAGAAGCCGGGGTGTGGCTGGGGTTTGAAGCCTGGGTGACTCAGGATGATGGAGGCCAAAATCAGAGAAGTCAGGAGAGGGAACCGGCTTAGGCTGAGGGGTAAGCCTACCCTTCTCTTTTTTATCTGGAGAACTGAGTCCTCCTTGGAACTTTTGAAACCACCCTGAACCCCAGGATCTTCATAGTCCACTGAGGCTGTGAGCTGAGCTCTGCAAGGACCATATTGCACCAGGTTGGAGGAGATTCACTGTCTGACCGATGTGAGTGTCAGCATTCCCATCTATCAAATTGGAAGGAGTGCGGTCTCAGCAGAGGGATGCTCCTGAAAGATCATTTTTAGGCCCACTGCACCCACCACCCCTGGCTCCTGGCTCCTCCAGCCTTCTGTAGTTCCTTCTGACTGGGTCCGCATGGTGTTACAAGCTCACTGGCTGCCTCAAAGATGCCCCCCCACCCCATGACTCAGGGCCCCTCAGCAAGCCTCACCTTTCCTATATCCAGATGCGACAGTTAGGGGGCTCGGACTCCGTTTCACTGAGCCCTTGAGCACTGGTTGCTTAGGCTGGCAGAATTTCAACACTTTGGTGGAGGTGGGCCAGCTGGGAGACTCCAGGTTGGGTGCACTTGGCGAGTGGGAGAATGAGGAAGACAGGGCTGTGGGGAGCAGACAAACAGGTTGGAGGATTGCCAGGGGAAGGGGCAGGAGCCAAGGTTGAGGCCTGGGTTCTCCAGCCAAGAAGAAAAAGATAGGTCTTCTGTCTCAACCAATAGAAGTCAAGAGGGAGACCATTGCAGCTTGCCTCTTGTAGGAGGATGATTTCCTGCTGCTGCTGGACGATTCGTCCTGATTTGGGGTCCAGAAGATTTGTATTTGTGTCCTGGCTCTCTTTCTACCTCCTCATGGAAGTCAAGCCCCCTCTGTGCGCCTCTCCTTGGAGGGGTGAAGAGTCCCACCTCCCAGGGCTGCTGATTAGTAATAATAACTGCAGTGACAGGAACAGTAGCAACAGAGCTCTGATTTTTTTTTTTTTTGAGTACTTACTACGTCTTAGGGGCTTCCCTCATAGCAAAGTTGATAAAGAATCTGCCTGCAATGCAGGAGACCCGAGTTCGATTCCTGGGTCAGGAAGATCCCCTGGAGAAGGAAATGGCAACCCACTCCAGTATTCCTGCCTGGGAAATTCCATGGACAGAGGAGCCTGGTGTCCATGGGGTCGCAAAGAGTCGGAATAAAACACCACTAGACTCTTAGACTCTGTGCTAAATATTTAATATGAACTATCTCTCTAACCCTTACATAGTCCAAGGAGGTAGGCTCTTACTCTCCCGTTTTATAGATGTAGAAACAGAGGCACAGAGCAGTGAAGTGACTTGCCCAGTGTGGCAGCATCCAGTTCCCAAGTCCGTGCTTATAACACAAGGCCAGGCAAGTGCCTGCTTAGGAGTCAGGCATGAAACCCCCAACCCTCCCTTCCAGTTGCCCTTCTGAATTCCAGCTTCCTCCCTCTCTGGCCCTCTGAGCACCCCTTCCAGGCCCTGTGAGGACCACATGGGATCCTAGGAATCCACTTGGCTAGAAGAGGAATCTAGCCACCTCCCCTCCCCACCCCAGTAAGTCTATTAGCTGCAGGCTGGCCTAGGTCTGGATGCTACCTGATCGGGCAATCCTAAATCACCGCCCAGGGGAAGGTGTGTGTGGGGGTTCTCTGGTGGGGGGTGAGGAGATCAACAGTGGGCAGAGGAGGCTTTGTAAGCACCTGAATTCAAGTCTGTCTCTTCGAGGGTCTTGGTGCACGCCCCTTGCTTGTTGCTGTGCGGTCCCTTGATGTGGATGGCCATGCACCTGCACTGTCCATTCTTGGTCACGCTCTTCTGGATCCTTATTGGCTTTGGTTGAGCATGGACCACCTCAGGAGACTGCAGGCAGTGCTTCTTATCGGGCAGCCAAAGCTGGAACTCCTTCAGCCTCTCTTTCTTCTTTTCCTCCAAGTTCTCCAGCCTCCGGGCTTCACTGGCCATCGCTGCTGGGCTGGGGGACCTTGGGGGTGTCAACTATAAATTGGTACTTGCCATGGGCACTGGCTGTCTACTTCTACAAGGATTAAATCATGTGCTGCTGCAGCTGCTGACCTTTAACATCCCCTGAAGGGAGTTCAGGATGGAGATCAGGAATAGGGCCCTCTGCGCTCGAGGAAAACCTGGCAGAACAGGTTTTCAGAGCGTTAGGTCTTTTCAGGAGCTGATTTTTATGAGCCTAATTCTTGCATCTCCTCACATCTAGAAAAGTACTAAAATCCTTCATGGGGAGGTATGCTCCTTGTGACGAGCAGAAGCCTGCAAATACAGGTTGCATGAACTCCCCCTTTATAAAAATCACATATATACTGACCTTTCTCTGTCTCCCTCTTTGGAGCAGGTTCTCAGCGCTATCTGAAATGCTGTCTTCTGGGCTGCAGTCCTCATTTTGCCTTCAGTAAAACTCGACTAGCAAATCTCAGGTCATTTTTTTTTTAAAGGCAGCAGGGATGTTTACAAGGAGGGGGTGGATGTTGGGTTGGTGAGGACAGTCAGGAAGGCAGAGAATAGCTACTTCCTGGACCCCTACCAATGCAGGACTCCCATGGGATCACTGCTCTTCACCTGGCAAACTTCTGTTCTGCATTTAGAATCAGTTTTATAAAATCCCAGGGCATCTGCTGATAGACTTTGTTGGGAGAAGGGAGGGGAAAAGGAGTGGGAGGAAAAGCCATAGGAAGAGGGGGGTCCAGAAGGGGCCTGGGAGACACTGGAAGAGGTCAGCTTCCTGGGTGCCAGGGTGGAGTGTGAGGTCGGTCAGGAGGGTGAAGGGGCAGGGCTGGGATGGTGGGTGAGATGCGCTGGGTACTTACTGTTCTGTGTCCCTCGGAGTCTGCCTTCTCCTGGGACTTGGACACCTGGGACCAAGCCTTGGTGTGGACAGGAGGTAGGGGCTTTCAGAGCCAAGGGTTGAGTTCAGAGCTGTCTGCCCTCAAGTCGCCTCAGATCTCTCCTGGCCCTGGGTCACTGACCTGGGAGAACAGTCCTCACCATGTCAGAGCAGGCATGGGAGTCACCAAAAGGACCCACTTGAGAGTGCAACCTGAGAGAGGGGCGTCAAGACAGGCATCTTCTGCAGCCTCTCAGTTTTCAGGGCTTCCTGAACCCCACTGCACATCCTGCCACGCTAGGAGGGGCACCAGGGTGTGTGTTCCAGGCCCAGGGGGCTGCCTGCTTTGTGAGCAGTTTGGCATGCAGCTAGTAAACATTTCTGCTTGAAAGCCGAACAACCCTGCCGCATCTCAACAAATCCAGNCTGCAGCCTCTCAGTTTTCAGGGCTTCCTGAACCCCACTGCACATCCTGCCACGCTAGGAGGGGCACCAGGGTGTGTGTTCCAGGCCCAGGGGGCTGCCTGCTTTGTGAGCAGTTTGGCATGCAGCTAGTAAACATTTCTGCTTGAAAGCCGAACAACCCTGCCGCATCTCAACAAATCCAGGCCTCTGGGGAGTAGGCATGGACTTTCTTCCTTTTTTGTAGAATCCTCAGGGTTGGAGACTCCTGGCAGAGGCACGATGTTACCTAACACAGTTCCTGTTGTGTAATGGTTTCTGGTCTTAATTGGCCCTGGGCTGGAGGGGGCCAGGCCTAAGGAGCTCCACTGACTCCTCATGTGACTGATACCTTTCTCTGAACCTCAGTTTGCTCATCTATCAAATAGGACATCATAGGTTTGCAAACAGGCTCCAATTAAATACTGGAGTAGGTAGCCTTTCCCTTCTCCAGGGGATCTTCCCAACCCAGGGACTGAACCCACGTCTCCTGCAATGTAGCTGGATTCTTTACCAGTTGAGCCACAAGAGAAGCCCAAAAGCTCTTCAGTTCACTTCAGTCGCTTAGTCATGTCTGACTCTTTGTGACCCCATGAATCACAGCACGCCAGGTCTCCCTGTCCATCACCAACTCCCGGAGTTCACGCAGACTCACGTCCATCGAGTCAGTGATGCCATCCAGCCATCTCATCCNACTCTTTGTGACCCCATGAATCACAGCACGCCAGGCCTCCCTGTCCATCACCAACTCCCGGAGTTCACTCAGACTCACGTCCATCGAGTCAGTGATGCCATCCAGCCATCTCATCCTCTGTCGTCCCCTTCTCCTCCTGCCCCCAATCCCTCCCAGCCAGAGTCTTTTCCAATGAGTCAACTCTTTGCATGAAGTGGCCAAAGTACTGGAGTTTCAGCTTTAGCATCATTCTTTCCAAAGAAATCCCAGGGCCGATCTCCTTCAGAATGGACTGGTTGATCTCCTTGCAGTCCAAGGGACTCTCAAGAGTCTTCTCCAACACCACAGTTCAAAAGCATCAATTCTTCGGTGCTCAGCTTTCTTCACAGTCCAACTCTCACATCCATACATGACCACAGGAAAAACCATAGCCTTGGCTAGACGGACCTTAGTCAGCAAAGTAATGTCTCTGCTTTTCAATATACTACCTAACACAGAGATAAAAAGTCACTTTTCATAATTCCAGATTTTAGAAAGCTCATTGGGTAAAGGGCAGGTAGGAAAAGAAGAATCATTACCAAAATAGTTGCAACGTTGAAAATACTGCACATAAATAATATGTTATAGGGTTGCAAAGAGTTGGACATGACTGAGCGACTGAACTGAACTGAACTGAAAGATGTATACCATATTCTTTATGTAGTAAGACAAACTTTATTGTGTACTTACTTAATGTATTACACAGATTATCGCCTTTAATTCTGACAACTCTAAAAGGTAGATACCATTTTTAACTCACTTTACAGATAAGAAAATGAAGACTTAGAGGTCAAGTCACTTAGTCAAGCTCACTTTGCTAAGCCAGAAGCACAACAGATATTCAAATTCAGGTTAATGAGATTCTGGAAATGAAATTGTCCAACAATTCTGGAAGCTAGTTCTCCATGGTCATCGTGTGTTGATTGACTCATAGGGAACCATTAAGGAAAAGAAAACAGACAAAAACCAAAATAAAAAGTAATTACTTTGCTGTGGCACTTATGGAATGATATAAGAATATATAGAGTTATCGACTTAGAGTCTGAGGTTAAATTAAGGCAAGCTGAGCTGAAATTGTAACTAACCAGCATTCCTGCAGCACCCTTCCAAGCAGCCTGGTGGGTTATCTCTTATATAAGTTGAATTAAGAAGTCATTGCCAAATCTAGGAACTTATAGTAGAGTTGTGACTAAGTAAGATGTTTCAGAAATAAAAAAGAAAAATCACAACTGACAGAATTAGTAACTTGGCATTACTGTTATTTTCTGAGTTGCTGCTTGAATTCTTTTACAAGGAGCACTGATGAGAACATTCCTCAGGCTGGTTCAAATGCTGTGGACTAATTAATTCCGTGTGTCTTTCAGTGAAACTTTGCTTTTGCTTTTTGGTTATGGTGGCCACACATGTAGGATCATATTACCACCATGGCATTGTGGCTGAGAGACACAACAGCTAAGGCTAGAGTGTTCATTCCATCTTACCTCACTTGTTCTAGTTCTGTGTTTTACCCATTGGGGTTTTGATATTTGATATCAATTTAGCAGAATCTTGACCTTGAACTGGATTTTTCTCAGCCCCGATTTTTAAGATGAAAAAATGAATGTGTAACTTGGATGGTAAATGTCATCCATTTTCCAAGATAGAGTATTGGTTCAAATAGTCTATATGACTAAAGATAGGAGTTGTGTTCCCATGTTACCTAGAAGAGCACTCAGGGGCCAAGACACATGGAAATGAGGCTCTGTCTAGACTTCTTTCCCAGGCCTTCTAGACCTTGCTTACCTTCATGATCCTATGATCAGAGTACAGGTAGCATAATTCAAGTACAGTACAAAATGGACAAAGCATATGCTTTTGGAAGTTATAATAGAGCATACTCCTGGGGATATAGCACTTCATAAAGGACTTCTGGGCTGTTGGCAATGGTGTTCTATCTCTTGACTGGGCTCCAGGTACACATTTGATCACTTTCACTGAGTTACGCACTTATGATTAATGCATTTTTCAGAATTTATGTCATTCTTTCCATAAAATCATTCTTTAAAAGGCGTGAGGGAAGGCTTTTTTCATAATACATTAATCTGAGTATCACAACCATGTGGTTGCATTTATTAAATCAGTTAGCAGTCGTTTCGAAAAGATGGCAGTAGAGTCTCGATGATGGAAGTCAGGTCAAGGGAGTTTAGATCTGAATGAGAAGAAGAACATCTGAAAGAGTTCTGAGCACAAGGCAACTCACATTAGGCACAAATGGAGGCCTACTGTGGGTGCTGTTGGATCTAGGAGGCTGCTTGTGGATACCTTAAAGGGTCTGGATCAGGAAAGGTGCAAGCAGGCAATGGAAGAGAGAAAAAGACACTAGAGTAGAAAACAGAAAACTGAAGTGTAGAATCTAAAAACAAACTTTTCTTACTTACCTCACAATTTTCCCAGGACCAAATCTACTTGAAAATAATATTGATATTATTCCAAGTAACATAAAGTTTAATTAAACTTTCTCTAATAATTCAGAACAGTATGTCTTTCTCCTTGTAAATCTTAGTGGTCTTATACAGTATTTCCTCCTTAGTTCTTTATTAGCAATTCACTAGGAGAGGTACTGAGAAGCCAATGGCAACACACTTCAGTACTCTTGCCTGGCAAATCCCATGAACGGAGGAGCTGGTAGGCTTCAGTCTATGGGATCACAAAGAGTTGGACACTTAACTGAGTGACTTCACTTTCACTTTTCACTTTCCTGCATTGGAGAAGGAAATGGCAACCCACTCCAGTGTTCTTGCCTGGAGAATCCCAGGGACGCCAGAGCCTGGTGGGCTGCCATCTATGGGGTCACACAGAGTCGGACATGACTGAAGCGACTTAGCAGCAGCAGCAGGAGAGGTACTAAGAATGGGGAGAAAGAAGTGGGATTAAGTCAACACAGGATAGTCATTCTGCAGAGATTCCTGATAGTGAAGGTTTACCAACAAGACTATGTGGTTTTATATATGATTTTGCAACTCAAAGTAATCCTAATATTAAATTCAAGGGCATCAGTTAATAGTGCTATTCAGAAGATAGTTTTATTTAAGGAAAAGAATTTCCTTACATGCATTCATTGACTTACTTTACAAATATTTGATGAATTCCTATTATCTGCCCCTATTCAGTACTTTTTTTAAACTTACAAGAATATGAATTATAGAAACAGACTAAAGAATGAATGCCTCAAAGAATTTGAAATTATGACTAAAATATAAATTATACATTTTGAAAGGAAGAGATAGCAGGCACCCAAAATAGAATATGTTCTTCAGAAATCTTTCTGATGGGGTTAAAAAATATGGCAGAGATTTGAGAAACAAAGTAATATAAAATGTCCTGCACTTTAAATTCTATTGAATATGTCTCTAATAACAGTTAATAATGTTTACTTGTCACTGTATGTTTAACAGCATTACCACGCTAGCAGCCTGAGCTCTTGAAAGGGAACTCTTACTGTGTTTATTTTTGTCTATGTATTGAAGCAGCTCTCTTTCTACAGAGACAACCTGCAATAGTCACTTGTTTTCACTCAGTTTTCAATCCAGGGGAATCCTTTCTTTCTTTCAATCAAGAAGAGCAAAGATCATCTCAAACCAAGATCTACAGAGTCAGGTTAAAGGGATATTCAACTTCTTTCCTCTCTGATTGATCGATTTCTCTTAACACTGATAACTTTTGCTCTTGTCTTTCAACAAAAAGGCTACTTAATCTCCATAGAGTTTCAACCCTATGACTCTTCTCTCCTTCCTACAGCCAACCGTTTTAAAAAGAAGAAACCTGGCTCCTTATATTTGAAATAGAAACATATATTCTTAAATCAATAGGCTGTTCTGAACTTGGGGAGTGATCAGTTGAAATTTGTTTGAGAATATCATATTTCTTGGAAAAGGACTGGCCCACCTTTCCTAGGCCCTGAGTTCTCAAAGCACTTTTCTGAGCCATAAGAAACTTTATAAATATCTGCAGCTACAATTAACAGAGTCCTAAATGAGACATAAAACTATGTTTTTAAAGTTGTGCGCTTTTTTTTTTTGGTTCTGCTTTTCATTGGCCATGAATCCCAGGGATCAGGGAGCCTGGTGGGCTGCCGTCTATGGGGGTCACACAGAGTCGGACATGACTGAAGTGACTTAGCAGCAGCAGCAGGCATTTTCCTTTTGAGCTTGTCATTATCTTCCTCCTTAGGTAAACTTCATTTTCTCCACCACAAATCACAGAAGGCTTACTGATAATGAGTAACTTCAGTGTTAATTGAATACTGTAATTCTCTCTAGTGACACCTTGTTTGATGTCAAATAGATAATATTGGAGAATTTTTTTTAAGTCGCTTCAGTTGTGTCTGACTCTGTGCGACCCCATAATCGGCAGCCCACCAGGCTCCCCCGTCCCTGGAATTCTCCAGGCAAGAACACTGGAGTGGGTTGCCATTTCCTTCTCCAATGTATGAAAGTGAAAGTGAAAGCGAAGTCGTGTCCGACTCTTCCTGACCCCGCGGACTGCAGCTTACCAGCCTCCTCCATTCAGGGGATTTGCCAGGCAAGAGTACTGGAGTGGGGTGCCATTGCCTTCTCTGAATATTGGAGAATAATGCTGTTTAAATCTAGACTCATAAAAAATACTTAACTTCATTCATGTCTATAGCCAGTGGTTTGAGAAGCACTTAACCGTCATGTTTTCTCTATCAATAAAATAAAAATAATTCTTCATTATGTCATTTAGGCTGTGTTTCAAATTTTTAGAGTAAATCATAAAAATATTGAAAATTAACATTTTAAATGAATTTTCAGTTTTCCTTGAATTTAATAGTGATAAAGTTGTATTTTCTTTAAAAAAAAATAGAGTATTGTTAAGGACCTTATAATTCTCCTAATTCACAGATAGAGCAAACATATTTTAAGGAACTTTGCCACTTTCAGTGTCTCCAGGAACTCAGATAGATAATAATCTTTGTTCTCCTAAAGGAATTTTTTTTTTCATACCTTCTAAAATGAGGAACTCCAGTACTCTTGCCTGGAAAATCCCATGATGGAGGAGCCTGGAAGGCTGCAGTCCATGGGCTCACTGAGGGTCAGGCACGACTGAGTGACTTCACTTTCACTTTTCACTTTCCTGCATTGGAGAAGGAAATGGCAACCCACTCCAGTGTTCTTGCCTGGAGAATCCCAGGGACAGGGGAGCCTGGTGGGCTGCCGGCTCTGGGGTTACACAGAGTCGGACACAACTGAAGTGACTTAGCAGCAGCAGCAGCAAAATGAGGAACAATTCAAGACTTCTAAAATGTCCCAGATAGAACACAAGAGTACATTGGGTCAAAGACAGTTAATTATAACTTCTTATAAAAGCACAAAATAAAAACCAAGAAATATATTAAAGCTCTACTTACAAATTCAAATAGAATAGAATACAACAAAGTAATTTATCATTCAATAATATTTTTAATAACCCAGCCTAAAATTCAGTCTACCAGGGAAAAAAATCCAAGCCTCATGGGGAGGATTGTTAATATCCTTAAAGCCTCAGTTAACTCATCTGAAAAGTGGGGTCAGGACAGTACCTATCTCATGAATTAAAGAAAATAATGGGGTTTTTTTCCTCTCTTTTGGCTGCACTGCATGGTTGGTGAGATCTTGGTTGCCTGTCCAGAGATGGAATCTAGTCCCACAGCAGCAGTGATAACTCCAAGCCCTAACCACTGGACCACCATGGAATTCCTAAATAATGGAAATTAACAAGTTAAAGTCTGTAAATTATTTAACACAAGGATTAGAACATAGTTGACAGTACATTTCAGCTATTTCTATATTTTCATTATTACCATTTTACATACAGAGGTTTCTTACTTTTCACAGTAGTAATGTTCCCAAACTGCCTTTGAAAACTAAATCTAGATCATCAAATACTGAATCATTGCCCCCAGGAGAAATTGAGTGTTGGCTCTTGAAAGTAGTAGACACAATAATTTTCATTTAGTGAATACTACAAAATCTTGTTTTATGTGTGTTTCTGTTTAAAGATATTTTATCTAATATACATTGTTGATTCATTAACATTGAACTTGGCCAACAGCACTATAATTCATGCCTAAAGTTTATCTAATATACATATCTTCTCCGTAGAGCACATCACAGCCTTCTTGAACATGGGAACACTAGGAAATACTTGAAAGTCATTCTAAAAACAGTCACCAAGAAAAAGCACAAAAATGTGAAAAATGTCACATAAAAAGGGCAAGCGCTGTGGGTATTGGCTTTAGGGTTACAAATGAATGGTAGCCAGTCAGTGGCTTTGCAGATATAGAATCTGCAAATCAGGAGGCTCAACTGTACTGAGATTTTGAAAAACTAAAATCAATTGAATTTTCCTAGATAAGCGTATTCAAGAGAGAAGCAGCAGGAAAAGAAGCTGAAGGTTTACATTCAATCTAGGAAAGGTAGGGTATGGTAAGCCCTGTTAAGAAGTTAGTCCTTTTCCAATAATAATGAAGCACATTTGCTATAGAGTTTTAAATGGAAGATTGTCATAGATTTGTCTTTTATAAAGACCAGTGTTCACCTTGAATAGAAGTGATCCCTAAAACAATGCCTTATACATTGTGTATATTCAATGTTTACTGAATAAATTCCATATTCAATGAATGACTGAGTGCAGTGTGGAGATTAGTTTTGTTGGGGCCAGAGACAGGGCTGGAGGTAGGGAGATTTTAATATGCTACTGCTAATCAGTGTTGCCCTGGAGGTTCTAGCCAGCGTAATTAGGCAAGAAATGAAACAAAAAGCATTCAGATTGGAAAAAAAGAAGTAAAACCATCTCTCCTTGGAGATGACATGAAATTCCTAAAGATTATACTAAAAATGATTATAACCAATAATTAATTTCACCCAGGTTTCAGGATACAAGATCAATACACAAAAAATTCAACTACATTTCTATACAGTAGGAATGAGCAAACCAAAAATGAAATTAAGAAAATAATTCTATTAACAATAGATAAAACATGTAAGTATAAATTTAACAAAAAAAACTTGGAACTCTGAAAACTAGAAAATGTTGTTGAAAGAAATTAACTTAAGTAAATAGACATTCATATTCATAAATTGAAAGGTTTTAGGTGTTAAGATTACAATAATCCTCAAACTGACCTACAGATTCAGTATAATCTCCATGAATATTATAGCTGTTTTTGTTGTTGTTGTTAAAGACATTGACAAGCTAATATTAAATTTTATATGGAAAGCAACTGACCTAAAACAATCTTAAAACAGAACAAAGTTGCAGGACTCACAATTCCTCATCTGAAAACTTACTGTGACACTACAGTAATTATGACAGGGTGGCATAACCATAATTATAGATATTAAGACAAAATAGAACTGTGAATCCAGAAATAGATCCTCTTTATGATAAGTTGATTTTCAACTTAGGTACAAAGACATTTCAATAGAGGAAGAATTGTCTTCAGGCGGTCCTAAAATGGCAGAGGAATAGGACGGGGAGACCACTTTCTCCCCAACAAATTCATCAAAAGAACATTTAAACACTGAGTAAATTCCACAAAACAACTTCAGAATGCTGGCAGAGGATGTCAGGCACCTAGAAAAGCAGCCCTTTATCTTCGAATGGAGATGTTTTATCAATGGTGCTGTATAGATGGAGAAGTCTTGAGGTAACTGTAAAAATGAGACTGAAAACCAGAAGCAGGAGGCTTAAGTCCAAATCCTGAGAACACCAGAAAATTCCTGACTCTAGGGAACATTAATCAACAGGAGCTCATCAAATGCCTCCAAACCTGCACTGAAACTAAGCAACACCCAAGGGCCAACAAGTTCCAGAGCAAGACATACCATGCAAATTCTCCAGCAACACAGGAACATAGCCCTGAGCTCCAATATACAGGCTGCCCAGTCACTCCAAACCCACTGACATCTCATAATTCATTACTGGACACTTCATTGCACTGCAGAGAGAAGAAATCCAGCTCCACCCACCAGAACACTGATACAAGCTTCCCTAACCAGGAAACCTTGACAAGCCACCCGTACAACCCCACCCACAGTGAGGAAATTCCACAATAAAGAGAACTCCACAAACTGCCAGAATACAGAAAGGCCATCCTAAACACAGCAATATAAATAAGATGAAGAGACAGAAGAATACCTAGCAGGTAAAGGAATAGGATAAATATGCCCATGGAACCAAACAAAAGAGGAAGAGATAGGGAATCTACCTGATAAAGAATTCCAAATAATGATAGTGAAAATGATCCAAAATCTTGAAATCAAAATGGAATCACAGATAAATAGNCAGCAATATAACCAAGATGAAGAGACAGAGGAATACCCAGGAGGTAAAGGAACAGGAGAAATGCCCACCAAACCAAACAAAAGAGGAAGAGATAGGGAATCTACCTGAGAAAGAATTCAGAATATTGATAGTGAAAATGATCCAAAATCTTGAAATCAAAATGGAATCACAGATAAATAGCCTGGAGACAAGAATTGAGAAGATGCAAGGAAGGTTTAACAAGGACCTAGAAGAAATAAAAAAGAGTCAGTAGATAATGAATAATGCAATAAATAATATGAAAAACACTCTGGAGGGAACAAATAGTAGAATAACGGAGGCAGAAGAGGATTTGTGAAGTAGAAGATAGAATGGTAGAAATAAATGAATCAGAGAGGAAAAAGAAAACAAACCTGAATTATAAGAAATGAGGACAATCTCAGAGACCTCCAGGACACTGTTAAATGCCCCAACATTCGAATCATACTAGTCCCAGAAGAAGAAGACAAAAAGAAAAACCATGAGAAAATTCTTGAGGAGATAATAGTTGAAAACTTCCCTAAAGTGGGAAGGAAATAATCACCCAAGTCCAAGAAACCCAGAGAGTTCCAAACAGGATAAACCCAAGATGAAACACCCCAAGACACATATTAATCAAATTAACAAAGATCAAACACAAAGAACAAATATTAAAAGCAGCAAGGGAAAAACAACAAATAACACACAAGGGGATTCCCATAAGGATAACAGCTGATCTCTCCACAGAAACTCTTCAGGCCAGGAGGGAATGGCAAGACATACTTAAAGTGATGAAAGAAAATAACCTATAGCCCAGATTACTGTACCCAGCAAGGATTTCATTCAAATATGAAGGAGAAATCAAAAGCTTTACAGACAAGCAAAAGCTGGTTTAGTACCCACCAAACCAGCTTTCCAACAAATGCTAAAGGATCTCCTCTAGACAGGAAACACAAAAAGGGTGTATAAACTCAAACCCAAAAGAATAAAGTAAATGGGAACAGGATCATACTCATCCATAATTACCTTAAACGTAAATGGGTTGAATGCCCCAACCAAAAGACAAAAACTGGCTGAATGGATAAAAAAACAAGGCCCCTATATATATTGTCTACAAGAGACCTACCTCAAAACAGGGGACACGTGCAGACTGAAAGTGAAGGGCTGGAAAAAGATATTCCATGAAAATAGAGACCAAAAGAAAGCAGGAGTAGCAATACTCCTATCAGATAAAATAGACTTTAAAACAAAGGATGTGAAAAGAGACAAAGGACACTACATAATGATCAAAGGGTCAATCCAAGAAGAAGATATAACAATTATAAATATATATGCACCCAACATCATAGGAGCACCACAATATGTAAGACAAATGCTAACAAGTATGAAAGGGGAAATTAGCAATAACACAATAATAGTGGGAGACTTTAATACCCCACTCACACCTATGGATAGATCAACTAAACAGAAAATTAACAAGGAAACACAAACTTTAAATGATACAATAGACCAGTTAGACCTAATTGATATCTATAGGACATTTCACCCCAAAACAATGAATTTCACTTTTTTCTCAACTGCACACGGAGCCTTCTCCAGAATAGATCACATCCTGGGCCATAAATCTAGCCTTGGTAAATTCAAAAAAATTGAAATCATTCCAAGCATCTTTTCTGACCACAGTGCAGTAAGAGTAGGTGGCAATTACAGGAGAAAAACTATTAAAAATTCTAACACATGGAGGCTGAACAACACCCTGCTGAATAACCAACAAATCACAGAAGAAATCAAAAAAAAAATTAAAATATGCATAGAAACAAATGAAAATGAAAATACAACAACCCAAAACCTGTGGACCACTGTAGTGAAAGTGAAGTCACTCAGTCATGTCCGACTCTTTGTGACCCCATGGACTGTAGCCTACCAGGTTCCTCCCTCCATGGGATTCTCCAGGCAANGTAAATTCAAAAAAATTGAAATCATTCCAAGCATCTTTTCTGACCACAATACAGTAAGATTAGATCTCAAATACAGGAGAAAAACTATTGAAAATTAGCATTGCTTTAAAGAGAATTTGTAAGCAAAAATTCCCTTAGTTTGTGTTTGTCTGGAAATGTCTTTCTTTTGCCTTTTTGTTTTTTTTTTTTTAGATTTTAATTGGAGGCTAATTACTTTACAATATTGTAGTGGGTTTTGCCACACATTGATATGAATCTGCCGTGGGTGTACATGTGTTCCCCATCCTGAACCCCCCTCCCACCTCCCTCCCCATCTCATCCCTCTGGGTTGTCCCAGTGCATCAGCCCTGAGCACCCTGTCTCATGCATCAAACCTGGACTGGTGATCTGTTTCACATATGGTAATATGTAAATATTATCTGAGAGAATAGCATTGAAACATGTATATTATCACATGTGAAACAGATCGCCAGTCCAAGTTCAATGCCTTTGTTTTTAAAGGTTCCTTTTTAAAAACTAAGTTGGCAGTTATTTTTCTTTTGGTATCTAAAAACGTGATTCCTTGATCACTGACTTCGACTGAGAAGTCAGATGTCAGTCTCACCTTGCTCCTGTGAAGTTACTATGTCTTTTTCTATGGTTATATTTAAGATTTTATCTTTGTCTCTGGTTTTAAGTACTTATACTATACCCTGAGATGTCATTTTGTTTGTATATATTTAATTTGTTCTTTGGGGGTTTCATAATACTTTTTGAATCCATGGTTTCATATCTTTTGTCAGTTTGGGAAAATTCTGAGTATTTCTTCAAAGATTGATTCTACCCAAACTTTCTCTCCACCCTTTATCTGCGACTCCAATTACATACATGTTAAATTTTGCCATCATTTCTCATATGTTTCTTAGACTTTTTTCCTTATATGCTCCAACTCTTTTCCTTCCAGACTTTAGTCTGTATATCCCCTAATCCTCTCTTCTTCTGGTCTAAGCTAACTGTTAAACCTGTTAGTTCTTAATTCCAGTTATCATATTTGTCAGTTCTAGAATTTTCACTCAATTCCTTTTTACAAATTCAGTTTGTTGCTAAAATTTTCCATTACAATTTCTGCTTCTGAAACATATTAATCTCTGTTTTTGTTAAAATCTAGCTTTGAGAACTATAATATCTGGATCTTATTCTGTTGTCTTTTTTCTTTGGTTGTTTCCTTATACATCTGATAATCTTTTTTCTGAATGTCAGACATTGTGTATGAACAATTGCAGAGACTCTGGATGACATTGCCTCCCTTCACAGGTTTACTTCTACGTGTAGCAGGCAATTAGAGTAGGGCAGATCATTTTAAATAGTCTTGAGTTGGACAGTTGTGAAGTTGAATGTCAGCCTTTGTGAGAGCTGCTTTAGTTATGGTTCACCCCACCTCTGAGAGTGTAGCTCTTCTGAGGCCCTAACTGAAAGCCTGGGGATCTTCATGCCTTCTGGTTGAATCTTCTTTAAATATGAGGCTGCTGAAAGCTCTGTGCAACCTCTTAGCTCCTCCCTTCTACTCAGATTTGCAAGCTTTCTAAACTGTGACCCTTCCAAATCAGCAACCACCACAGAAGGAAGACAGCACCAACTGGGGGCTGCCTTCTCTGTCCCACCTTTCCCTCCAGGATGTCGGCTCCCATCGTTTTTCCTCTTCAGTCCTGTGAGACTGCCAAAAGTTCTGCTCAGCTTCTCAGCCTCTCAGCCGTGTAGGCTGAGGAAACACCCAGTGCCTGGAGGGGGAGCAGCTCGGAATATCTGACTCACTTCTGTACATTTCCCTGCTCTCCCCGACCTCAGCCGTCAAGTCCTGGCTGCACTGAGAGGTCTCCAGCACTTTAAACCAAGCTGTCTCATTGTGTCTTACTCATCTTTTCTAGTTGTCCTTGGCAAGTTATTGGTCTGATACAAGTATTGTTGGAGGTGAACTTAGACTCTCTCTCAGCATTTGGGTTTGTCTCGCTAGTGTAAGCTGTGTCTCTGACATTATTCTGATCCTTTGTCTGCAACCGAGTCTCACTCTCTGGTGTCAATACTAGTGTGCTAAAGTAGGGAACTCTGTCTTTTCACCTGCAGTTGTTCAACATGCCCTTTTAAGTTATATTTGTTGCATAAATTATATTTGCTATTTGTTTCCATTCCTTAGTTATATTGGAAAATACAGTATTACACCAGGTGTGACTTCCTTCAACATGAGTGTCTTGGCAAAATTCTGCGGTGTGAAAGGAGCTTATAATGCTCTGGTACTTTGATTGGCAGACTTTCCTCTGAGTTGATGTCTGTCTCCTGCGAATCAAAGCACTCTTTTTCTGTGTCCAGCATCTTATTCACATAAAGGAACCACCCCGCTCCTGAATTTGAACTCAGTCTAGTTGCCTCGGAGTTGTGCTTCCTGATTTATTGGTGCCCAGTGCACTGATGCCCCGTGATCCAGGAGATAGTGAAGGAGAGGGAAGCCTGGCAACTCATGGTGTCTTAGAAAGTCAGACACAACTGAGTAACTGNCTTTTTCTGTGTCCAGCATCTTATTCACATAAAGGAACCACCCCGCTCCTGAATTTGAACTCAGTCTAGTTGCCTCGGAGTTGTGCTTCCTGATTTATTGGTGCCCAGTGCACTGATGCCCCGTGATCCAGGAGATAGTGAAGGAGAGGGAAGCCTGGCAACTCATGGTGTCTTAGAAAGTCAGACACAACTGAGTAACTGAACAGCAAGTGCAAGTGAGGGACAAATTTGCCAAATATGTCATTATAACTGAGAAGATTTTTTTTTTTTTAGTTTTACTTACTATTGGCTGTGCTCAGTCTTCCTCGCTGCTTGCAGGCTTTATCTCCTTGCAGTGAGTGGGGGCTACTCTCTAGCTGCACTGCAAGGGCTTCTCTTGCCACAGAACACAGGCCCTAGGGCACTTGGGCTTCAGTAGTTGTGGTGCATGGGTTTAGTTGCCCCATGGCATGTGGGATCTTCCTAGACCAGGAATCAAACACATATCTGCTGCATTAACAGGTGGCTTCTTAACCACTGGACCACCAGGGAAGTCTGAGAATTGGGTTTTGGTTTTTCCAAATATTTAAACTCTTACAATAATTTCAAAACCTTTATGGATTTAAAATGAATAATATTTTATAGTAGTCAACTAGTAGGACACTGATTTATTCTTACTTCTAAGAAGTTGTGAAATTGTGTCGCTTTTCTCAATGTTTGTGACATTAGATATGAGTCAGGAACTTTTCAAGATTTTCTTGATGCCTTTGAAAAGAAATTATATTAAGAAATATTTTGCTGAATATATAGAATGAGCTATGTTGACTATATATTGATCATCAGCTAATGCATAGATAGAAATGTCTGGTGTGGTAAATGCTCTCTGATTCAGCTCAGTTAGGAGTAAAAGTTGATTATTTTCACCTAAAACAGATTGTGTTAAAGCGGAGACTATGAAAATTAAAAACGAGTATGAGAGAGAGCTTAACTTAAATCATGTCATCTAAATTTTCAGTTGCAAAGATAAATCACTCCAAAAACTCAGCCTTGATTTCCAGTTTAGACTTAATGAAAGCGAATCTATAGTTTAAAGATACTTGCAAAGCAATCTGAGTGCAGAATCCCTAGTTTTTACAACCTTTCCCAATATTTAGCAATTATCTTGCCATCACCTAATTATATAGTATTTTTAGCAACTTGCCTTTCAAAGCATTCATAAAATAACATCTTCCTTTTCTCACTCATTGCTTATCAATTTCAAAAACTCATATAAGAATAAGTGATATGAGGAGGTTTGGGAACTAACTCAGCTTCCTCTTAGGCAGCATGCAGCTCTACGGCGAGAGCATCAGGTGTGCCGCTGAAGCAAGCGCAGTGTGCAGCTGAAGCATTCAGTAAGCCGTGGCTCTGTCAGCACTGCTACAGGGGAATGACAGGCATTGCTGAGTCCTGCAAGGAGCCTGAGTGGCGGAATGTTAAGAAAGTTTCTCCAGTCCTGCTAATGAGTACAACCCATTTTGTTCAGGCTGGGGTTGAATCTGTGTCTCTTTGAACTCACCTTCCTTGACACCACCCCTCACGTGCATTGGCACAATTTCAGAATGATTGAAAATAGCTTTTTCACCAACCTGTAATACTGCCTAAGTTTAATAATGACAGTGAACTTTATGTGTGCTACCAAGGGCCAGATTCTCACCACTTTATGGGGATCATTCCATTGAATCTTCACAACCCTATTAAGTAGTACTATTATCTTTGTTTTATACTTGAGGAAAATGAGACTCAAAGGAGTGAAATGACTTGCCCAAAGGGTTATAGATAGTAATGATAGATGCAGACTTCAAGTTCAAGTCATCAGAACCCACACTGTTAACATACACTGAGTGCATCCCTTGTCCCAGAACTTGGGAGTTGGTGATGAATTCAGGAGTTGATGCTTTCCTTTTCTCTAGTCCTCTTAATTCTCTCCCCTACCAGAACCTGGCAAAGTGCAGGGTTCCGTCATCCTAAGCTTCCTCTTTATTCATTGATCCTGAAGACATCCTTGTGAGCTCTTTGTGATTGGAGGATTTTACTGTGATCACTATGGTAACATAGGGTAAGAGAAAAACTCACAAAGAAAAACGACAGAAGTTCCCAGAAACAACACATTTGAATTCTGGTTCCTGAGCTACCATTCTTCATGCCCTTGCTGTGATGGGAGCCAAATGTTTCCTTGAGCTGTTACCCTCCATATTTAATCCCAAGAATGGGACCCCCAGTTGCCTCTGCCCCTTTAGCAACAGTCCTACTTATTTATCCCCACATCCACAAAGGCTCCTTTTCCCAGCACAGATGCCCCCTTGTTAATGGGAGTGTTGAGGAGCTTGTACTCTAAAGCCCTTCACGCTGGGAGGAAGCTATTTCCTGAGAACTCTGCCCCCTACACATAACAGCAGTAACCAGTTCTTTGGGCCTAACCTGATGATCACTCTTTAGGGCTAAATAGCATGACTTTTGGAAAAGCTTTGTTCAAATGTCAGCATTTTACCTGGCACCCATGGGATTGAGTGGACAGGGAAGGAGGAGAACCACAGCCACTGTTAACCATTAATTCTGGAAACAGATTTGTTCATTGGAGTAACTGTTACCCAGGAAGGACTTACTGGCTGTACTGAAATGCCAAAAACTCAGGCAAAGCTCATGGATACACTTAAGCTGCCACACAGACACAGAAACCAAGTAAGCTAATGTGTCACCCATTGTCTATCATCCCTCACCTTTTAGTATCAGAATACCAATTGTTAGCTGGATACATGGCTACCCAGAGTAAAGATTACATTTCCCAGCTTCCCTTGCATCAGCCAGGGCCTTGAAACTAAATTTTAACCAGTGAGATGTACAGGAAAAAAAGAGTGTGCAATTTCCTGAAAGAGTATTTAAAAGGAGAGAGCTGGTCCCTTTTTGTCCCTCAGACTCTCCACCTACAAACTTATTTTACATAAGAGAAAAACTTTTACTCTTGTTTTAAGCTATGATATTTGAGGCCTCTAAGTTATAGCATGCGTGTGTGCTAAGTCGCTTCAGATGAAGCCTGGCAGGCTACAATCTATAGGATCAGCCTGCCAGGCTTCACTTCTCCATGGGATTCTCCAGGCAAGAATACTTAAGTGGGTTGCCATGCCCTTCTCCAGGGGATCTTTCTGATCCAGGGATTGAACCTGTGTTCTTAAATCTTCTACACTGGCAGGCAGGTTCTTTACCACTAGCACCACCTGGGAAGTCCAAGTTAGATGCAGTCAGATCTATTCCTGACATAGGTAAGAATTCCAAAAGTGTTTCAGAGGTTGAGATACTTGTTTCTTATTCCCTTTCAAGATAATTGTCATGTGAAGTATATTTACAAGGAAGAGTCTCTGACTTTTTCTTAACTACATCATGTTAAAACACACACATACTTTGGTCTCAAGTGATTGGGGAAGAGTCCTTTCTTCTCATAGATTAGTATACAAGTTTTTTTAATTAAATGCAGGTTTACAAGTCACAAAACCATACACAAACTTGGTCTCATCCTACAAGCAGTCCTCATATCCACCCCACAGGTGGAAAACAGATGAAATGAGCCTGTTTATTTTGTTGCTTGGATTCAATTGTTAGATACCTTGCAAGGAAATTTGTTGTTGCTGTTCAGTCATTCAGTTGCGTCCAACTCTTTGCAACCCCAGGGGCTGAAGCACATCAGTCTTCAGTATCTCCCAGAGTTTGTTCAAACTCTATGTCCACAGAGTTGGTGATGCCATCCAGCCCTCTCATCCTCTGTTACCCTCTTCTCCTCCTGCCTAGCATCAGGGTCTTTTCCAGTGAGTTGGCTTTTCACATCCGATGGCCAAAGTATTGGAGCTTCAACATCAATCCTTTAAATGAACATTCAGGGTTGACATCCTTTGGGACTGACTGGTTTGATTTCCTTGCAGTCCAAGGGACTCAAGGGTCTTCTCCAGCACCACAGTTCCAAAGCATCAGTTCTTTGGCACGCAGCCTTCTTCATGGTCCAACTGTCACATCCAAACATGACTAAAGGAAAAACCATAGCTTTGACTAGACAGACCTTCGTCTGCAAAGTGATGTCTCTGCTTTTCAGTTCACTATCTAGGTTTGTCAAAGTTTTTCTTCCAAGGAGCAGTGTCTTTTAGTTTCATGGCTGCAGTCACTATCTGTAGTGATTTTGGAGCCCAAGAAAATAAAGTTCTGTCACTGTTTCCATTTTTTCCCCATCTATTTTCCATGAAGTGATGGGACCAGATGCCATGATCTTAGTTTTTGAGAGTTTTAAGCCAACTTCTTCACTCTCCTCTTTCACCTTCATCAAGAGGCTCTTTAGTTCCTCTTTGCTTTTTACCATTAGGGTGGTGTCATCTGCATATCTGAGGTTATTGATATTTCTATTGACTGAACCATCATCTGCAAAAAGTCGGTAATATATATAAAATAAATGCCTAAATAAGTCATAGTGGGAGCTGATAAAATAATTTTTCGCCACTAGATGTTTCTCTTAGAAAAGCACTAAAGTATCAATCTGCCTGAAGCCCCCAGCCTCATTTCAAGTTATCTGTTAATTACACACCCCTCTTTTTCCAGTGCCTCTGCGACTGTGGCAATTGTCTGGTTCATTTTATCCTATTGCTCAACAGATTTTAATCGCAGCTGCAGCAGCAGACACCTTGAGGTACTTTTCCTATAGAGACCGTGGCAGCCTGCTAGACTGGCCCAATGATGATCAATTTCAATAACTTGAATTGCTGAGGAACAGGGAAGTTGCTTCCATTTTAATTACATCTACAGGAATGCAGCACTTTCACCCCAGTTCCTTGTCCTGAAACAAAAGACTTCCTGAAAGGAAGATTAAAAAATCCAAAGTGTGGTGGTCTTTACTGACAAAGATCTTTTTTCAGTCCATTGTGCCACAAGTTAGCTCTGTATTGGGAACTATTGGCAAGCCATTGGGGTTTGCAAGCAGATCAGAAGATAGAAAGCATCATTCAGTTTATTTTACTTGGGCAATTAAAATGCATTGAGCTGGTCCAGATATGAGATAGCATCTCACCGTAGTATGTGTTCTGCATAAAAGGAACTCTGACATGTATAGTGGTTTTTTTAATTGTCCCACAGAGACAGAGCCAAAGACAGCCCAAGCTGTTTTCTTCTCTCTCCTTTTCCATTTAGATAAATAGCCTCTTCCAGCAAAGCTCAGCTCAGTTGCCACTTCCTCTCCCTTGCCCTGCTCTGCAGTGGAAGTGGTGGTTGGTGGTGAGGAGGTAGGGATTGAAAGAGCAGAGACTTTAGGTGAGACATGTCTGCCTGGGAATGCCAGTGCTGTGTGACTTTGAAGAAGGTACTTGGGCTCTCTGAGCCCCAGTTTCCTCATCTGTACTCTGGAGGAGAATTAACATTCTCCTAGGTAATACTTGTTATGCATATTAAATGAAATACTTTATTTAAAGCACTCAGGATGTTGCCTAGTCATAGAAGGAGCATCATGGATATAATTTACTTTTCTTTGCACATTCAATAACATTTTAAAAAAATCTCCTGTTGCTAATCGATCAACTAGTCAGAGAACAGCAATTTATGTTAGACTCTGTTCTTTCTTCCTCCCCCTGCCCAGATGAAAATGTGATTAAATTTCGTTGTCTCTACTTCCTGTTTCAGATTTGTTCCCTCTTTTTGGTCCTTACTGCTAATGGTTCTTGATTCATGCATGGTTTCTTCATGAACGAAATTAATGCAACCTTACCCCCTCCCATCTTACCCGCTTCATTACACCTCCATGAGGATTCCATGGTGATCTTTCTTGTCCTTCTCCTCTAGGGTGATCAACCATCCTAGTTTGTCCAGGACTGAAGAGGTTCCCAGGATGTGGATCTTGAGTTTTAAACTCAGGACAGTCCTGGGCAAACCAGAACAAACTGATCATCCTAAATCTTTTACTTAAAATTTCTCCCCAGTTCCTCAAAGCTTTCAAGATGAACTGAAATTAATCAGTGTGATACACAGAACTCTTTGTAATCAGCCCTGTCTTCCTCTCTACCTTCATCCTCACCACCAAGCCCTTACTCATCACACAGACACACACTCTCTGCTTTGGCAATACTAGGCTTCTGGAATGTCTTTCAAAGACATTTCATGTTCTGCCCCAGCCCCTTTGTTATCTTTGCCTTTGCAGTTCCTTCTACCTGGAGTGTGCATTGCCTACTCCTTCCATCTGGCCAACTCCTTCAAACCCTAATATATCACCTTCTCTAAGAAGTCTCCTCTTAGCATCTGCTTAACATAGGTACTCCTCCCCCGAGCTTCCATAGCATCCTGATTTTGCCTCTAAACTGATGCCTACTACACTTCCCTATGTCTACCCTAACAGACTGAGAGACTTTGAGGGCAGGGACTGTGTCTTTATCTTTGTAACTTCAGGAGCTGACACACAATAAGTGTTCACTGAATGAGTGAACAAATGAGAGGCACTCATTTGCCTCCCTATCCCCACCACTGTGTGAACTCCTCAGAAGCAGAAAGAACATGCGTCTTGATTTTCTTTGATTTCTTTCTTTTTTCCCCCAGCACTTGGTGCACATCAGGCCTTCATTCATATTTTGAATCAATGAATAAATGTACAAACAAGTTCATCTTTATTTAGGTTTGAGCCAGGCAATGAACGTTCATGATGAAATAACCTTCCCTTCAGTTCAAGCCCTCCCCATCCATGTGCCCTGGACAAGGCACCAGTTGTCAGAAGTAAACCTGGCCCTGTGCTGTCCCCAGGTAGCTATCAGCTGGAAATCCCTGGGGTCATGACCTCTCCTGCAAACTGGAACTCCAGAAGAAAAATGGTTTCTCTCCAAAGGCTGATTTCAGATCTAAGAAAATTCTCCACTAGATTCCCTACACAGTTGAGCATAAAGGCCACTAGCACATGGGGAAGAGAGCTACACCAGATGGTTTCTCCACTACAAAGAGATGGAGTGTGTGTCATTTCCACTTCTGTAGTGGCTTAGTCTTTTTGGAGCTCAGCGTTAAACAGCTGGGAGCCCTTTTTGACAATGCAGATTCCACTGCCTGATGGCAGGAAGTCACCAGGCAGGGTCCATCCATTTCCTCCAACCACCTTTCCAGCCAGACAGCTGTAACTTTCTCCCCTATAAAAGTTTTATGGCAAGTTGAGTAGAAAGCCTAGCAGGGAATAAGACCTCAGGGGGTTGGCAGGATGGAGAATGAGAACAGATTAGAACATGAGTGACTGTCCCTGGAAGTAAGTGTGGAATGGAAGATGTCCAAGGGCCTGTGGTCACACAGACCTGGGATCAAAACCTAGCTCTTCCATGTATGAGCTGAGTGACCCCAGTTAACTGGCTTCAGTTTTCTAACCTGTACAATGAGAATAATTAAACCTTGCTTGGCACTGGGTGAGTTCAGTACATGATAACTCTCTTCCTCTCTCTTGATTGCAGTGCGTTTGCTAAAATGATACTTCTTGTCTGAAAAGGATTTTCTTCCTCATTTCTATTTCTTTATAATTATAACGCTCATAAGATTGTTTTAAATTAAATCAAATTTAGATTTATTCATTTGCAAAATTACTTAATTTTATGTTTTCCCCTTGTTTATGTATTTTTTTGAAGTATAAGTTGCTGTGCAGTATTATGTTATAGGTGTACAATATAGTGGTTCACACTTTTTAAGGTCATGCTTCATATATAGTTATAAAATGTTGTCTGTATTCCCCATGTGGTACAGGATATCCTTGTAGCTTATTTTATATCTGATAGTTGGTTCCTGTTCATCCCCTGCTACTGTATTACCCCTCCCACTTCCCAGTGATTCCCCACTGGTAACCACTAGTTTGTTCTTTATATCTGAGTGTCTACTTCTTCTTAGTTATAGTCACCAGTTTGTTGTAGTCTTTAGATTCCATACATAAGTGACATCATACAATATTTGTCTCTTTCTGCCTGACTTATTTCACGCAGCATATACATGCATACATACATCTTCTTTACATGCATACATCTTCTTTGCCCATTCATCTGTTGATGAACAGTTGTTTCCATATCACGGCTATTGTAAATAATGCTGCCCTAAACATGTGTGCTTAGTGGCTCAGTTGTGTTCAACTCTTTGCAGTCCCATGAACTGTAGCCTGCCAGGCTCCTAGGGCCATGGAAGTTTCCAGGCAAGAATACTGGAGTGGGTTGCCATTTCCTACTCCAAGGGGTCTTCCTGACCCAGGGATCGAACCCATGTCTCTTGTGTCTCCTGCACTGGCAGGGGGATTCTTTACCACTGAGCCATCTGGGAAGCCCACCATAAACACTGGAGTACGTATCTTTTCAGATGACTGTTTCTGTGTTTTGGATACACACCCAGAAGCAGAATTGCCGAGTCATGTAATAGCTCTATATTTAGTTTTTTGGACAAACCTCTCTACTATTTTCCACAGTGGCTATACCAATTTACATTCCCACCAACAGGGTAAAAGGGTTCCCTTTTCTCCTTATCCTCACCAACATTCATTATTTCTGTTCTTTTTGATGAGAGGCATTCTGACAGATGTGGGGTGGCAGCTCTTTGTGGTTTCGATTTGCATTTCCCTCATGACTAGCAACGTTAAGCATCTTTCCATGTGTCTGTTGGCTATGTGCTTGTCCTTTTTGGGAAAATGTATATTCAGTTCTTCTGCCCATTTTTAAATCGGGTTACCTGGTTTTTGATGTTGAGTTATATAAGCTGTTTACATATGTTGGATATTAGCCCCTGATAGGTTATTATCATTTGCAAATATTTTCTCCCACTCAGTAGGTTATCTTTTCATTTTGTGGATGGTTTCCTTTGCTGAGCAAAACCTTTTAAGTTTAATTAGGTCCTATTTGTTTATTTTTTTGCTTTTATTTCCTTTGCTTTAGGAGATGGATCCAAAAAATACTGCTGTGATTTTTGTCAAAGAGTGCCCTGCCTGTGTTTTCCTCTAGAAGGTTTCTCATATCTGGTCTTACATGTAGGTCTTTAATCCACAAAATTACTTGCTTTCAAACAGAAGGGCAATGGTGTGTTGAAGAGGATAAAATTAGAACTTTCAAGAGACATCTGGGAAATGGAGTGCTTCTATCCATGAACTGACCATCAACACTAAAAAATAGTGCTTTGTTAGTTGCTGTGGGTCTCTGGAAGGGTCTAGAAACATCTGTGTTCTGCTTTGACTCCCATAGTTGCTCTCCTGTCCCCCTTTTCTATACCCCTTGTTGTCTGTCCCTTATTTCCATACACTGTTGTTTGCCATAGTTATTCATTCACATTCCAAGTTCACTAATCCTTTAAAATCACATATAAGTAGGCATGTGTGAGGGGAAGCTTACTCACTTTCAAGTCCAAAATCTTCCCACAGGGAGCTGTAGAAGACAGCTCAGCAAGACTAAATCAGGAAGGACTTTAGAATGCGAGGCCCAAATTCTAATCCCCGCCTCTTCATCCTTATACATGATCAACGCTATTCAGACATTAGGTATAACCTCTAAACACTGGTCACTCAGTCCAAGTGTTCATTCAGTCCTAGAAAGCACTGCTTCGCATAGTAGTCAGTCACCTGACTTCTGCTTGAAAGCCTCCAGTGTCAAGGGCCTCATTTTTCTGCTCTGACATGCGCGATTGTGCAGTGTGGGTACTGTACACAAGCACCCGACCGAGGGTAGAAATGGGGGCTAAAATCCAGTCTCCTCTCTGCTTGTCAAGCTGAGTGTCCCCAGAGGGCTTCCTTTTTCTAACCTGACCATCCACAGGGGACTTCTTTCCTACTTTTCACAAAGGTGTCATCTAGACTAGCAGTGACCCACCAGGTCAACACACTCCAGGGCTCTTAGAAGAGGTACCGCTCACGAAAGAGTAGAAGGGGCTTCATCTTCAAGGTGTCATTTCAGATGCCAAGTGGGGAGTAAAACTTGTGTCCTTTGTCTCCTCTTGGCAAGGGCCATGTCCACAAGCAAGTCCAAGTGGGGAGAGACCAGCAATTAGTCAGCATCCAAACTAACATTTCAGCACAGGAAGATCATGACAAAATAAACAAGGACCTATGGCAGCAAGCCATGCTCGATCATTTATCAAATTGCAGAATCTTATCCATGACTGTGAAACGGCTTAATGGTTAGGGAAAATGTACTAATAATTTTATTAGGCAGCAATTAAACTTAAATTCCTTTTAACTATATTTGATGTCATCCTTTTTCTGGGCCCATTAGAGTAACATTAAGGTGTTTGTGCAGATAGCTCAGTCATTTCAAATTACTTTCCTGTCTAATGTGGGAGCCTTTAATAGCATACTCTCAGGTTGAATTCAATTTTGGAGACACCAGGCATGCTAATTAGATCGTCTCAGGATTCCTTGCAGAAGGAGCCAAAGAAGAACTATTTTTCCCCTCTCCTGCTTAGCAATGTTCATGGAACACAGCTTTCTGTGCAATTAGAGGTATAGACCCTTTACTGCACAAAAAATCTCACTTGAACCGTTAAGTATTGCTAGCAGACACAATGTCTGCTTAATATGACACCATCGTTGAGATGTTTTTAAGATCTAATTAGAGCCAGTAAGTTTTCCCTCTTATTATCGTGAGTATCATAGTTAGTGGTTGCCCTGTCCCAGTCCTCTAACTTTAGAGTTAAAAGAAGGGTAGTGAGAAGGAATGAACATTTATTACACGATTGAATGACTATTGAATGAATTTATTAGACATTCTGCTAAGTTCTGGGTAAGGCATTAATGCCTATAACAGTCCTGTGAGCAGTGGCTTATTATCTCCCCTACAGATGGGGAAACTTTGGCTCAGAGAGGGTAAGTAAAGCACCCAAGGTCACCCAGCTGCCAACTTGTGGAGTTGGGATTTCACCTGTCAGCCTCTTTTCTCCACTTACTGGTTTGGGGAACTTGAACACTCTGATCCTCAGAGTCCTCAACTATACACAGGGATCATAATAATATTTACCTGCTCACAGTTCATTGTGTGGCTCAAACACAGTAATGGATGTAGTTGGTGCTTACGGAAGATGACATGCTCTACAGGTGGGACAGGCCATGTCCCCTGATGTCGCCGCATGAGGTCTTGGGTGGAATCTGCATAACTTCTGTGGCCCTGAAACCACATATCTGCTGCCCTCAGAAGGTCAGAGAGAGCATACTTAAGCCTTAACTCAAGACAAATTAGATCCAGTAGAAGACAGTACCATGAAAAGGAGTTGTTTACAGTTCCAAAGGTGATTCAGTGGCTCTGTAACTCTTGAGGTGATCCCGTTTCCCCCTCTGTAAACAGGGAGTGTGCAGGCCCATTGGTGAATTAGATGAGATGGTGTTGCATGAGGCATTAAGTCCATTGCTGAGAACTGAAACACTCCACAAGATGATGATTTCATTTCCCGGTCAGGTCAACCCATCTGAATCCCTGGCAATCTCCCACCTATGTCACCCCTGCTCACTTACAGATTCCCTCTTCCAAGTCTCTTTCCTCACTGATCTATCAACATAAATGCTTTCTCCAAATAGTCATTGAACTTGGCATCGATCTCCCAGTGTACAGCTATTACAATCATGATTTCAATTACCGTTTGTCCAGGCTCCTTGTGATGCTACCATCGTTTTCTCTGTTACCATGATAAATGTTACTAATAACCCCTGCCTCAGATCCTTTGTGGAATGAGGCAAGAGATTAATTTATTAATTGATAGATTAATGACTCATAACTATTCCAATCATCATTAGTTGCTATTACCTTGGAAGCATCAAATGGTTGAGTGATTGAGAGCTAGGCTCAAGGATTGCTTCTTCCTCTCATGAGAAATATGAGAGTTGTCACCAGCCAGGTAGGGTGACATCATCTTGTGAGTACAGGAGTATTAAGGCTGTCATGGGGCAAACCACAGCTGCACTGACCCATTCATTTGTGTTCCCAGGCTCCAAACAGGCTTTCCCCAAAACTACTGTGATTCTCTCAGAGTTACACACCAGCCCTGCTCTTCTGGCACCTCTCTCACCCCAAGACCACCCTCTACCCAGGACATCCTGAGAGCCAGCCAGGCAAGAAAACAATGGGACTGTTTGTCCTGCCATCCTCTGGGGTCTCTGCAAGCTCTGGTCCATGCAGCCCATGGCTGCAATCTTGTCACTCATCTTTGAGAGGGCCACCCATCCTCCAGCACTCAGGGCCCATGGAAGACAAGAGTTCCAGATGCTCAAGCCGGCAGAAGGGCACACCAGGGAGCGCCCAGACCCCCCACCAGCCCACTCCGTCCCACCCCCATTGACAGCCAGCTCTCATAGGTGAGAAAGGGAATCCTTGAAGGGTCACACAAATCTCCCACAATTCTCTTAGCCCTGAAGCATTTCTACTTTGACATAAGAGTGATGCCAATGCAGAGTACACACTTTGACTGAATTATTCCCATCAAGCAAACATAGTATCACACCCTCTCTTTGTCACAGGGTCTACCTGGAACCCCCACTTGGTCACTGATCATTTCCTGTTAGACTTTGTTGCCAGTCTTCCTTGCTACTGATTGCAGAGTTAAGCTGTCAGTTTTGCTCATGGCATATCAGCCTTTATCATCCAGCCTCTGTATGAACTATTTTTGCTCCCTTTGCTCTCAGTTGGGCAAGCTCTGTGCCACCACCTCTTTCTCTTAAAGAGTATTTCTCAGACAGACTTGGCTGATCTCATAATTTACCTATGGAATCTTACAACCATCTTACAACAGATCAGGGGCTTGTTCAGAGTTCTACTCTGAGTTTGAGTCCAGCATTCTGCTGCTTCTGATTTAACTGTCTGCCGTGCTTAGAGCTTTGGTTTTCATGAATCCCGTTCATCCTTCCTTGGGTGATATTTCACTGGTGATGGTGTCATGGCAGTCATGCTAATGGATACCGCCTTCCTAGAACAATGTCTGTGGAAGCCTCTGTGTGTTTTGGTGGTGGGCACTACAAACAGGAGCATATTCTGTACAGACTCATCTATAAGGAGATGTGTTTTGTGACCTGCCCATCACAGACATCAGGATTCTGACCAATCAGTGAGGAATTTAGCAGTCCTTACAACAGAGAGGGTAACAACAGCAGTGGTGTTGGAAAAACCTGAAACTATAAGGCAGAATGAATTATATTCAGTTTACCAAAGAGATTAAAGTGTATACAGTCACCACAAATAGCATACAGTAATCACTACAAAAAGAAGTTGGATTAAATGTCCGTCTCTCCAAAACAGGGCACTGGGCAAGCCCTTGGCCGAGACCAGCCAGGAAGAGCCGTCCTGGGCCTCCCTCAACCCACCTCTGTCTTTGTGGTGGTTCTGTGGTCTGTGCTGATCCATTTTTGGACTTGGACTGATCAATGCCCTTTCTTATCAGACTACTTCCTTAGTTAGGAGCTGAGGTTCACATGGCAAAGCATTCTTATTTTTTTATACCAGTCCAATTGATTTGATACAACAGCAGGAAGACCAGGGAGTTTTCAGTGCCTGATTTTGTGCTTGATCTGATAGTTAACAAAGATTATTAAGCTGGGGAATAAATCCTAATAAGAATATGTACCTCTCCAGGTTGTATGAGGATCAAATGAAATAATACATGCAAAATGAGTCTGAAAAGTGTATTCTTTCTCTCTGATTGTTATTGTTACTTCTTTCTTTAAGGAGCTCTCCCCTGTTTAGTGATTCCTGGCTTGTTCTTTGGACTCCCCTTCAGAAAGGCAAGCCAGACACATGTGACAAGTTAAACAGGCATGGAAGATATTTTTATCTGTTTAAGCCAACAACAGTAAGCACATCACAAGACAGTATGTGATTAATTGCCAAGTGAATTGTGAAAAGAATAATTGCCAGAAGAATATGAACCAGGGAGGGTTGGGCTCTAGCTAGTGGGCGAAGGGTAGAATGAGGCTTTAGCAAGGCTGTGGAGAATACTGGAGGTTTCTTCTGGGTCTTGGAGGACACATGGGATTGGGCTGGTAGGTTGGGGGATGGGGGGAACATTCCAGGAATGATGAGTTATATAGCAACGGATGGACAGATAGGCAACGGGGTATTCAGGGAAAGTTGGGGGTGGGGGCCAGTAGGAAGAGCAGAGCATGGATGTAGTGAGAAATTGTGAATGATATTTGTTCTGACCCTATGCCTTTAAACAAGCCCTACATACCTATGCCACATGCTCTAACTGAAAAACAAGCTCCAATCCTGTCCATGTCTTTTGCCCATCACTCCCTCCCTCTCACTGCCTCCCTGCCCTTTGCCATCCCAACTCAGCTAGACTCCTAACCTTGCTTCCATTTCCACCCCTGCTCAGACCCTGAGAGCTTGATTCTAATGTTTGACCTCAGAGGTTCATTTCTCAATTCCAACTCAAGCCTATAGAATCAAAGCTAACACTTATGTGGGCCTTTGTGAGTATATGGGTGCTTGAGATGAGAAGGTCCAACATTGCATCACTTGTAAATGGTAGAGTCAGGGTTTGAATCCCAAGCTGTCTGATCCCGTAGCATGATCCCTAACCATTAGGTAGACAATACAGCCCCTTATTGTCTAACCCACCCCATTGGTTCTTTCCTCTTTGGTTTCCCTTGGATAGAGTGTTTTACTCTAGTCAACCCTCAGAAGCTTAGACACTGTCACACACTCCATCCTGCAGCAAACCTGGGGGATGACAGCAAAACAGGGAGGTGACACAGGGAATATTGGTGGGGCAGTCAGATTAGAGCCAGAAGACTTCAACAGCAACATTTCTTATATTTGACCCTATTGACAGAGGGAGCCAGTGAAGGTTTCAAGATGGTTATAATCACGAGGAACAGTATGATCAAAGGGCTTCCCAGGTGGCTCAACGGTAAAGAATCAACCTGTCATGCAGGAGACGTGGGTTCAATCCCTGGGGTCAGGAGATCCCCTGGAGGAGGAAATGGTAACCAAGTCCAGTATTCTTGCCTGGAGAATCCCTTGGACAGAGGAGCCTGGAGGGCTACAGCCCATGGGGTCGCAAAGAGTCAGACACGACTTAGCGATTAAACAACAATATGATCAAAATCCACATTTTCGGAAGGTGCACTTTGGCATACAGTTCAGGACAGTCTTCCCTTTTCCATCTTGGACAGTGGAGAAGTTGCAGGTAAAGGGTACACTTTGCAGCTAATTTTGTGGTTCAGGGCAAGGCAACAAGGGTCTGAATTAAGGTAACAGTGATGGAAATAGAATATGATCATAAGGAACTCTTTATCTGTGAGTTCACTGTGAAAATAAACTCATTTCACTGTGAAATAAAATACATTTGTTCTGAAATAAATGTTGTCAACAAGAGTATTATCTATCTGTAAAGAATCAGTTTACGGCCTCATAGATCTTTGGGGCCCAGAATACACCAGGTGCTTCATTGTTCTTGGATTGTGTTCTTGAAACCAGTGGAGGCAGCATGATGTGGAGGGAAGCTTCAGGCACTAAGCTTCTGGGCTCTGCCCCGAAGTCAGACAGGCCTGTGTTCAAACAGTGGCTCTGTCACCAAAGTTAACCACATGGTCTTGGAAGAGCATTCAGTCTTTCTGAACCTGCNGTCAACAAGAGTATTATCTATCTGTAAAGAATCAGTTTACGGCCTCATAGATCTTTGGGGCCCAGAATACATCAGGTGCTTCATTGTTCTTGGATTGTGTTTTTGAAACCAGTGGAGGCAGCATGATGTGGAGGGACGCTTCAGGCACTAAGCTTCTGGGCTCTGCCCAGAAGTCAGACAGGCCTGTGTTCAAACAGTGGCTCTGTCACCAAAGTTAACCACATGGTCTTGGAAGAGTATTCAGTCTTTCTGAACCTGTNATACACCAGGTGCTTCATTGTTCTTGGATTGTGTTTTTGAAACCAGTGGAGGCAGCATGATGTGGAGGGAAGCTTCAGGCACTAAGCTTCTGGGCTCTGCCCCGAAGTCAGACAGGCCTGTGTTCAAACAGTGGCTCTGTCACCAAAGTTAACCACATGGTCTTGGAAGAGCATTCAGTCTTTCTGAACCTGCCTCCTCGTCTGCCAAATAGGGATAATAATGTCTGCCTCTCAGGGTTATTGTGAAGATTAAAGAAGACAGTGGATAGAAAGGCTATGATTAGCACAGAATAAATGTCAGTTTTTGTACCATCATTTCTTATCCAAACATCTCATTAAAAGCCCTGCATAATCACCCATAAAATCTTGTTTGAAATAAAAGTGATTGAGTTCAACCAACCCTTTGGAAAGCAAGTTGGCTTCCCAGATGCTTTCCACTGTGTATTAAGACACATAAAAATGTTCAGATCCTTTGACCCAGTTGTTCCACTTCTCAGAATCTATTCTTAGGAAATTGTCCTCGATACGGGAAGAGCATCATCGTGCACAAAAATTCGCCACAGGGGTAGGTAATAGTGAAAAATTAGAAGCAAACGGGACATCCAGAAGTGGATGATTTTGCAGTCAGCTCATGCCTTAAAGATGCTTTATTACATCAGTATTCAATACAGAGCTCAGAACAGCGTTTTTAAAAAGAGTCAAGTCCATCCGGGATCAAATGTATTCCTCTCTCCATCCCATTAGCCAAGCCCTCTCCTCTACAGGGCTGCCCTCCAGCCTGCAGACCAGTAATTCTGTCACCTCTTCTCTCGGAGTCTGCCATCTGGGCACACGGGGGCTTCATGCCAGAGCCCACCACACAGCCTTAAGCTTCCCACCCAGCTGCCTCAGCCTCTCAGCTCTTCTCCACGGCAGACTGGCATCCTTGGGCTCAGCTCTCTTTGCATCGCCCATGGCTGCCTTGAAAATGTGTCTTCCTTTTCCCTGCCCCCACCTCGCATCCCTACTGTGATCCCACTTCCANGAGGAGAAGGGGACGACAGAGGATGAGATGGCTGGATGGCATCACTGACTCGATGGACGTGAGTCTGAGTGAACTCTGGAAGTTGGTAATGGACAGGGAGGCCTGGTGTGCTGTGATTCATGGGGTCGCAAAGAGTCAGACACGACTGAGTGACTGAACTGAACTGAATATGTTTCAATGCTGCTCTCTCAATTCGTCCTACCCTTTCCTTCTGCTGAGTGTCCACAAGTCCTTTCTTTATGTCTGCATCTCTATTCCTGCCCTGCAAAGAGGTTTGTCAGCACATTTTTCTAGATTTCATATGTATCTGTTAATAAACAATATTTCTCTTTCTGACTTACTTAACTCTGTATAATAGGCTCCATACACATTAATCAACAATAATTGTTTATCTCTTTCTGACTTACTTTGTATAACGCTCTGGATTCATCCAACTCAGTTCACCTGAAGCAAATGCATACCTTTTCATAGCTGAGTAATATTCCATCAATACACTGGAATATGTACCACAGCTTCTTTATCCATTCATCTGGGTTGACAGGTTTTTAGAGAGGTTTCATTATGTAGGCAAGACTGATTAAGTCATTGGCCTTGGAGATTAATTCAGTCTTCAGCCTTTATCCCTGGAGACCTCGACTATTCTGGGACCAGCCCTCATTCTGAAGTGATCAAAGGGCCCCCACCCTGGTCACCTCGCTAGCATAAACAACACATATCACACAGAGGTTCCAAGGGTTTTAGGATCTGGGTGCTGAGAACTAGATACAAACACCAAATATTTTTCAGTTAAAAAAATTTTTATTGTAGTATAATTGACAGACAATGTTGCATAAGTTTCTGCCGTATAGCAGTGAATGTTATAGATATTCGTATATCTGCTCTTTTTAAGATTCTTTTCCTATATAGGCCATTACAGAATACTGAGTAGAGTTCCATGTGCTTGCTATACAGTAGTTCCTTATTAGTTACCTTTTAAAATATTTATTTGTTTTAATTTATTTTGACTGTGCCAGTTCTGTTGCTGNTAAGATTCTTTTCCTATATAGGCCATTACAGAATACTGAGTAGAGTTCCATGTGCTTGCTATACAGTAGTTCCTTATTAGTTACCTTTTAAAATATTTATTTGTTTTAATTTATTTTGACTGTGCCAGTTCTGTTGCTGCCTGCAGACTTTCTCTAGTTGTGGCAAGTGGGGCTATTCTCTAGTTGCAGTGTGCAGGCTTCTCATTGTGGTGGCTTCTCTTGTTGCAGAGCACAGGCTCTAGAGGGCAGGTTCCCTAGTTGTAGGGCAGGGACTTACTTGCCTGAGGCATATGGAGTCTTCCCAATCCAGGGATTGAACTTGTGTCCCCTGCATTGGCAGGCCACTGGCCCGTCAGGGAAGTACTATTAGTCAACTTTTATCTTTATTATTATATCATGGGAGGGCTTCTAGAATTCTGGGTAACATGGAAGACTCCAGGTCTTGGATGCCAAAGCCAGGCAGGGGGAGGCTGATTGATGATGGAGCAGAACAGAGTTAGGTACTTGCTCAGTGCACCAGTTACTTCTCCTTGGCTGCCGGGTCACGTGTCCTGGGGTGTGAGCACGTGAACTTTAGCGCCCCCAAGCGGTCAGATGTGAAGCTGAGCATCCTGGACTCGTCCTTAAAGTCTAGCAGCTTGACAAGGCCAGCAGTCTGCGGGTGTGGGGGCCCAGCGGAGGAAGTCTTCAAATCACAGAGCAAGTCAGTGGGTAAGCTGGGGATGGGGGCCAGGTCTCCGGATACCCAGCCCAAGGATTTTCCGTCTTCCAGTGCCTTCTGGGTCTGGGTCCTGAGACTGGCTCGGTGGCTACCTAACTTATCTCGGGCAATGCCTGTCTGAATCCTGTATGTAAAGTGAGGAAAGGACAGTAAGTCTCAATGTACTGTGATGGTTAAATGAACAAAGGTGAACGTGCTGAGCACAGGACCTGGGACAGCAGAGGGTAGAGAACCCTGTCCCGTCTTCTCCTTAAGAGCATTCATTCCTTGAAAGAAAGTAACTGAGTTTTGTCTTTTTTGTATCTAGAAAAGCAGCTCAATGCGTTGAGTAGCATTGGTAGTCAGATAAATAGTGGACTTCTCTGGTGGCTCAGAGGTAAAGAATCCACCTGCCAACGCAGAAAAAGCAGATTTGATCCCTGGGCTGGGAAGATTCCTTGGAAAAGGAAATGGCAACCTAGTATTCTTGCCTGGGAAATCCCATGGACAGAGAAGCTTGGAGAGCTATAACAGGGAATGCGTAACTCTCTTTATTTTCCTAAGCAGTTGCTCTCTCTGGCCATTAGATGGCACTCAAATACTTTCTGTGCGTTGAAAAAGCATCCTGTTTGGTTAACAGAAAACTCATAGAGGCACTCCTTCTGAGGTTTGAATTTTCAGTTATCTGTTTGCAGTGCGTTGGATCTTTACTCCCTTCCTGATGCTTCAGGGCCTTTTAGGAGCATGTTAAAAAACCCACTTCATTCAAATAATACTGCTACTGCTGCTGCTAAGTCGCTTCAGTAGTGTCCGACTCTGTGCGACCCTATAGACGGCAGGCCATCAGGCTCCCCCGTCCCTGGGACTCTCCAGGCAAGAACACTGGAGTGGGTTGCCATTTCCTTCTCCAATGCACGAAAGTGAAAATTGAAAGTGAAGTCGCTCAGTCGTGTCCGACTCCTAGCGACCCCATGGACTGCAGCCTACCAGGCTCCTCTGTCCATGGGATTTTCCTGGCAAGAGTACTGGAGTGGGGTGCCATTGCCTTCTCTAGTTGCTATTAAAACTTAATGTGTGAAGGTAATCAGACGTCTCACTCCACTAGGTTTAGGTGACCTTTCTTTTTTGTATTCAAATTACTATGACTTGACCCCAAAGCCAGGTAACTTCTGAAAATTGGCCTCCTTAAAATCTCCCTCCTCCCAGCTATGTCTGAAAGTGTTCCAGCTGATGACTCATAGGGGCTGTGAAACTGGTCCTGTTTCCTTCCTGCCCTCCTGTCTTACTACCTTCTGTTGCTTTCACAGTCTGAGATGCTGGGCCCAGGAGTCTTCTCTGACCTGTAAGTTCTAGGGGCACTGCTCTTTCCCTGGCCACTCCTGAAAGGTAGGACAGGCACTCCCCAATTCTCCTTGGCACAGCCAACATGGAGATTGGAACAGAAGACTTTGAGCAAGACAGTTCCGTCCACGTTAGCATACATGAATCCATCATTCTTTTTCTGCTTTGTAGTTGTATAGTAGTCTATAGTTTGGAACAATTGATTTAATCAGTCCAATCTGATGGGAATTTTAGCTTGTTTTCATTTGCATTTTGCTTTATACACACGTATATTTTTGTGTACACGTGAGAACCTCTAAGGGATAGATTGCTAGAAAAGCCATTTCTGAATCAAAGGGAATATACGTTACAAAATTTTGGTTCAGAAATGTGCTTTTCTTGGGAACTCAGTTTTCTCTTTCAAGCACTTCGTCTAGCAACTAGCAATAGGGCCTCTTTGGTTTGTCCTCTGGGAAGTTTTTGAGTCAAACATTTGACCTATCCCTCAAAACCATTGCCAAAATATAACTGAAAGCCTGTGCTTCTTCTACCACCTTCACTTTTCATTTCATTTTATCCCCTTCCTGCTCTCACTGTAACTTCACTTGATAGATGTAGTGACTTCATACAATTCTATTTTAGTTTATATGAATATAAATCTGTACAATGAGTCCTTCAAGAACAAGATGCGCTGTGAGCACATAAAGTGGTTGAATAGATGTTTTTTTAACAACTGTCCTGGGAGTGGGGAGACAGGATCTATTGAATGGGATCCGTTTCATGCCTGGCACTTCGAGGAGCTAGCTCCCTTCATCTTCCCAGCAGTTTTCTAAGATGAAAACTGGATCACTGAGGATCATTGTTCTTTTATTTTGCAGACGAGACCAGGCCCGAGAGACTCCAAAACTCGCGTCTTCATCTTCATGCCCTTTGCTGCCTCCAGTGTGCTGAGAGGTGATGGGTGAGTGTATCCATCTCCAACAAGCTTATCTGCTCAGCAGTCCCAAGGCTGCTTCTAAAAGCCAACTGGGATACAGCTTGGCTGTGTATCTTAATTTTTTGAAAAAATTAGTTCTATGTACTTATTTAAATTTTGGCTGTGTTGGATCTTTCTTGCGGCACGTAGATTTAGTTACCCTGAGACATGTAGGATTTTAGTTCCCTGACCAGGGATTGAACCTACATCCCCTGCACTGGAAGGCGAGTTCTTAACCACTGTGCATCTTGAGCTAATTCTGGTCCTCTCCACTGGGGCAGTCTCAATCTCTCAGAACACACCTGTGTTCATTACATTAAGTGGACTGTCACTTCCTCCCTGTCCCTGGAGTTTTGACTGGAAATGCAGCTGATGCAGCTTCACTGATGTCGATCAAAGCAAAGGGGCTTTAGCTGGGGGAGGAGGACCTGGGATGAGCTCTGGGGTAGGACTTCTGCCCAGTGGGAGGTGCTAAGTGCAGGAACAAGTTATGGGAGGGAAGCATGGAATTTCCTTCTAGGAGCCTTTAAGAACAGGTCAAATCCTCAGCCATCTGGGGCTAAGCATGGAGAATTAATGAGGCCCCTTGTGACAGCCCTGCTAAGCCTCCTTAGAAAACTACAAATCCGCTATGTCAACTGGTCATTAAACTCCATTTCTCAAGGCTCTCTTTCCTTGACAAAATTTTTCTTGACCAACAGGTGGTGATAGTTTGACAGAAATAAGACTGTACAGGACTTCTTTGAGCCACGAGAGAAAGCACCAAGAGCAGTTTGGGAGGCTCTGGAGCCAAGACAGGGAGACCTTTCTGTAAACCCATGGGCCTTTCTGTGGGTCTGTGGAGTGTGCTGGTTGACAAGCTATTTGGTAAGTATTCAAGTTCAGGTCCTAGAGGGAGACGCTGGGTGATAAAAAAAACTTGGAGGAGGAAGCAGATGCCATTCATGGGACATCTCACCCACTTCCCAAGTTGCTCCTGGGATCCTACTCTGATCATGTTGGGTCAGCTCACAGGACAGGGCCCTGCTGCCCAGTGGGTCTGTGGCAGATGAGGGAGGTCCACTTTCTCAAGGAGATGTGGCCTGGAGCCAACAGATCAAGGTCTTTTGATCTGTATTCCTGTGATAGTCACCTCTCAAACTCTTTTCTGTGCCTCTGATCTCCCTGCTCCCAACTCATCCTCCATGTAGGCACCTAGAGAGATTCTTATAGGACACAAACCTGATCATGCCACACCCCTGGGTAAACCCCATTGCTGGGTGGTGTTCCAGATCTTCTGACCTCGGTCTGCACTTCTGGTCTTACCCGTGTCTTCTCCACATGAACTCTCCGCTCCAACCTCATCTTCTTGGTGTCCTTCAAGCCACCATGTTCTGTCATCCGCTTGGTACCTTTGGTCAGACTCTGCCGTCTACCCGAGATGCCTTTCTCCTACTTGGTGACCTTCTCATCTAAGGTCCAGGTCAGATGTCACCTCTTCCTGGAAACCTTCTATTTTCCTAAGCACAGTTTCTTCTTAAAAATGACAGTAGCTCAGTCCTGTCCAACTCTTTGCGGCCACATAGACTGTAGCCTGTCATGTTCCTCTGTCCATGGAATTCTCCGAGCAAGAATACTGGAATGGATAGGTGTTCCCTTCTGCAGGGGATCTTCCCAACCCAAGGACTGAACACAGTTCTCCCACATTGCAGGTGAATTCTTTACCATCTGAGTCACCAAGGAAGCCCTAGAATACTGGAGTGGGTAGCCATTCCCTTCTCCAGGGGATCTTCCCGACCTAGGGATCAAACCTAGGTCTCCCACATTGTGGGTAGATTCTTTACCAGTTGAGCTACCAGGAAAGCACAGTTTCTTCTTAGGTCTCACATAAATTATTCCCTGTTATAGAGGGCTATGCTCTTCTCTTTATCCCCTCCGTCAGACCATGAGCTCCTTGAAAACGAGAATTGTATCTTCTTTCTTTTTGTATTCCGTTCCTTCCACTGCCCTGAAGAGTGCCTGGCACGTATTTGGTGCATAATAAATATTTGGAGAATTAATTGAGCCCATAGGATGGACAAAGAGACTGCCCTGTGGGGACAGATTTTTCAGTCTAAAAGGACAGAAGCTGAGAAAGGACACAAGCAAAAGCAGTGAAACTCTAAGGAGAACAGAAGGGAGGGGTTCATGAACTACTGGGCTGCGCCTGCCCCTTGGTCCCAGGGCTGGTCACTGTCTCTTGCTTTCAGATCCACACCTGCTTTTCTCCTGCAGCTGTTTCTCAGGCCCCTTGGCACTGCTTTCTATTTTTGGCAGAAGGTTGGAGCCTTGGGGGAAGCGAGAAGTCAGAGCATTTCCCTTTCTCTCAGCTGTGGGTAGAGGAGGGCATTTCCAGCCACGGCTGCATTGGCGTGGCTGTTCGCATCCGATTCGGACATTCCTTCCTCCGTGGTCTCACCTCCTGCGGGGCAGACTCTGCTGTGGTCCTGGCTCAGGCCAGATGGCTTGGCTTCTGGCTTTTGGTGACACCATCATCCCCCTGGGTCCTGCAGCTCTGGAAGGATACTGGCTTCCTGTTCTTGTTAATTTGGGGAGTTGCTTCCTCATTCCTGTTTGGCTTTTTAGCATTTTCACCCCACTGTGGCCCATCCTCTGTATAAAATTCTCTGTGTTTGAAATACTAGAGTGGTTTCAGTTTTCTTGACTGCACCCTGTCCGTTGAAGTCTTGCTTAGACCAGGTGAAGCTTCAGTTCTGGGGTTCCTGAACCAGCCTCTGTCCTTGCTTCTGCTCACAAGGGTCCCTTGTCTTGACTGCAGTTCCTGCAAGGCAGCCTTTAGTGCCCATGTAAGAGCCAGAGTAGTGCCTGGCTGTCTTGTGCCTGATGAATCCCTGTGGGTGATTTTGGAGAGCTGATCTTTGGTTGAACCAATTTTTCCATGCTTTTTGGAAAGCTCTTGAAAGAGTACATGGAAAAGTGGTTAAGAGCCCATCTACTAATGCAGGGGATAGGGGTTTGATCCCTGGTCTGGGAAGATCCCACGTGCCACAGAGCAGCTAAGCCCGTGCACTGCAACTATAGAGACTGTGCTCTGCAGCAAGAGAAGCCACCACAATGAGAAGCCCATGCTTTGCAGCTAGAGAGTAGCCCCCACTCGTTGCAACTAGAGAAAGCCCACGCACAGCAATGAACACTCCACACAGTCAACCCACCCCCAAGACAAAAACCGAAAACAGAAAACCCTTCCTGAGAGGACTGGCCGAACTCAATAATTGATCTATGTAGAATTATCAAGGGGAATGAACTTGTCGTGTGGTGTCCTTGCTGTGGAACAGTGACAATGTGTTGTAGGGAACCCCACTGGAGCCAAGACCTGAGCTGAATGGACCCAAGGCTGATGTTGTAGGCGGTTCCCACCCTCTATTGCAAGATAGAGGGAGGGGAAGAGAGTCTTTCCAATTTTAGTGGCGTTAAAGATGTGATTGAGATAAAAATAGTGGAACTGGAGAGGAGAGGATGGGGCACTTGAAAGAAGAAGATGGGACCAGATGCAAGCTTCTCTTAGAGTGCGCGCTAAGTTACTTCAGTCGTGCCCTACAATTTGCAACCCCATGGACTGTAGTCTGCCAGGCTCCTCTGTTCATGGGATTCTCCAGGCAAGAATATTGAAGTAGGTTGCCATGCCTTCCTCCAGGGGCTCTTCCCGACCCAGGGACCGAACCTGCGTCTCTTACAGTCTCCTGCATTGGCAGGCGGGGAGAAGCGTAAATACTGAAAGCTTCAGTTTGACAAGTCAGCGTGATCTTCATGGGATAAGGAGATCAGAAGAGAGGAAGAGCACAGAGAAGGTGGAGAGTAGTGATACGGAGGCCAGAAAAGATAAGGAAATTTCTGCCAGGGTCATTGTGGAGAGAGTTTGCCAGGAAAGACAGGAACTCAATGCTGATGACCATGCTACAGCCCAGAACCTTTTGGGACCACCAAAGGCCAGGTATGTGGGAATGGAGAGGTGGAGGAGACATAGTTCCTCCCTCACTCTCTAGTTGTGGAGATGGATAATAAAAAGGATGGTCATGATTGCATTACTCTCATGCCTGGCATACCTGTTGCTACAGAAGTTTGAAGAACTCCCCAGGCATCTACCCAGGCTAATGTGGGAAGTCAGGGAAAGCTTTTAGAAGGAAGGGACTTCTGGGTGGAGTCTTTAAGGATGAGTTCCAGTTATTCAGGAAGCGAGGAAGCAGTGAAAGTGGGGAAAGGTATTGAAGGCAACTGGAGGATGGTACTGAAAGGCCTGGAGTGAGCAAGAGAGCAGGGCCAGTTTGGGGAGCTGGAGTGTGGAGTAGGGAGTTGGTGAGTGGTGATGGGGAGCCTGTGAAGTGAAGAGCTAAGTGATGGTGGAGTATGTCTTGAAAAGTCTGATGCAGGACTTCCGTGGTGGTCCAGTGGCTAAGATTCCACACTTCCAATGAGGTGGCCTGAGTTCCATCCCTGGTCAGGGAACGAGATCCCACATGCCATAACTAAAGATCCTGCATCTCTCAATGACAATCAGAGATTCTGTGTGCTGCAACTAAGACCGGGTACAGCCAAACAAATAAATAAATATTATGAAAGAGAAGAGCCTGATGCTACTCTAGGAGTTTGGAGGACTGTTCTCCTGTGAGCAATAAACTGATAAAGAAATATGGCAGAAGGGTGATAGACCCTGCCTGTGGTTTAGAGGGATGATCCTGGCTGCAAAGGATCAGAGTAAAGCAGGGAGACCAGACAGGTGCTGGTTGTGATGAGAATCGAGTCTAATGGAAGGTTTGGTCTGGTCCCATCTCTGAGCAGCATCCATGGGACTCTAATGGGGCTCATACTGGCTTGGGGAGAGGGAAACGGCTTTGAGGGCAGAAGTGGAAGAAATGTGAGAGCTGGCCAGGCCTCTGAGATGGGCATCCAAGACCGTGCACAGAGCGCTCTGTCCTCCTCTGCCGACATGGGTCTGACCTGCTGTGACTCCGTGGGGCGAGTGCTTTGCAGGTGGGGACGGAGATTTAATAGCGGCTGATGAGTGGTGAGAGTGCGGGTTTTTCGGGAATGGTTGTGAAGGAGGCATCTCTATACAGCTAAATTCCTTTATTAACGTAATGAGTTTGGCTGCTTTCCTGGAAATGCAAGTGCCATTTGGCACCATCGCTGCTGCTTCAGAAAGGGTGTCATGAAACTAAGAATCTGTAGGAATGCACAATGGCGATAAACGAAGCTGCTTGGGAGATTGCAGGGAGTCACGCAGACTTCAGAGGGACCTTCAGGATGGAGGCTGTGAAGTCAGTATGCAGCTAAGCGGTGGGGGAGGGGTGCTGGAAACTGGAACAATTAGCTGGATTATCCAACCCAAGCAGGTAATAATGAATCACATCTAGAGGGCTAATAGTAAAGTCATATCAAAGTTAAGTGGAAGCAGAGACCTCAAAGGGGCCAGACCACCTCCCAGCCCTTCTGTCCCCTGCTCACTAGTGCGATCTCTAGTCTGGGTTTCTAAAGGCAGCTCCTGAGTGTTGTGGGTTTTGCTTCTTTCCATGACTCAGCTTTGCCTCAGATTGTCCTGGTGGTTCCCAGACCTACTGGGAGGGAACCTTGAGATGTTACTTCTTCCCAACATGAGATAAGACTTGGAAAACCAAGGGCTGAGACCAGATCAACGGATAGGATGGGAATGGAAATCTCTCTTCCTGTTTCATTTGTTCTTTGGAATGGCTTGGGTTTGAAATTAGGGGGAGACTTGGGCAGTCATTGGGCTTCCTTGGTGGCTCAGACAGTAAAGAGTCCGCCTGCAATGTGGGAGACCTGGGTTCGATCCCTGGGTTGGAAAGATCCCCTAGAGAAGGGAACGGCTATCCACTCCACTATCTTTGTCTGGAGAGCTCCGTGGACAGAAAAGCCTGGTGGGCTACAGTTCAGAGGGTTGCAAAGAGTCAGACGCGACTGAGTGACTTTCACTGGGCAACCATTGGGCTTTTAAATTCATTGTACAGTTGTGAAATTCTTTCTTTCTGAGTTTGGACCCAGACTTGGATGTGGACGACATGGTACAAGAAAACCTTCCCAGATGATGTCAGCCCAAAGCGATGTAAGGTTTCCAGGAGCCTGGGATGCAGCCACGACTGCAAGCGCCTCCCATGCTCCCTCTGGCCCTCACAGCAAACCTGTAAAGATGTAGCAGTTAGGACTTTGCAGGTGAGAAGAGGAGGCTCAGAGAGGTAAAGATGCTTGGGCAAGTCCGCTCAGTTGACTCGAACTCAGGTTGTCTTATGCTGAAGCTGGTCCCTCTAGCCCTGTGTCTGTCCTCGCTGATGAGGAAAGCATGTAAGAAGAATTCGTGTAAAGTCAGTTAAAAAAAATTTTTTTTGGCTGCATTGCATGCGGAATCTTTATTTAAATGGGAAACTCCCTCTTGTTAGCTTCGCTTCTTCTGTCTATTTATTTTTGGCTGCCCTGGGTCTGCAGGCTTTCTCTAGTTGGAGATGAGTAGGGGTTACTCTCTAGTTGCAGTGCTCAGGCTTCTTACTGCGGTGGCTTCTCTTGTGGAGCACAGGCTCTAGAGCACGTGGGCTTCAGTAGTTGCAGGGCGTGGGCTCAGTAGTTGTGGCTCACGCCCTTAGTTGCTTGCAGCATGTGGAATCTTCCCAGACCAGGGAAGGAAACCATGTTCCCTGCATTTGCAGGCAGGTTCTCAACCCCTGGCCCTCCAGAGAACTCCCTATGTGGAATCTTAGCTCCTTGACCTGGGATGGAACCTGTGCCCCCTGCAGTGGGAGTGGGGAGTCTTAACCCCTGAACTGCCAGGGAAATCCTGTAAAATCAGGTTTGAGTTCAGCCCAGCCTGAGAAAAGTATCTGTGGTTCCCTTCATCCATCCCCTCTTGGCTCCCATCCCAGGCAAGAGTTCCACATGGTTAGGCGCTTTTATAAAATTTTTATTTTTCAATTACATGGTCATTGTAACAAATCCAAACAACACAAAAGTGGATAAAATGGGTGGAGAAAGGCCCCTCCTCCTCTTCCTGCTCCCCCCTGGTTTAAGACTTTTTTTATGTTTATGACACGTAGAGTCGTGGTCAACTCTGGACTCATCCCTTACTAACTTTGCAGCACTGGTGAAGTTAACCTCACTTACTGAAGTTGCTTAACTTCCTGATGACTCAATTTCTTCTGAAAAATTGTGTAATGGTACTCATAAGTTTGTTTAAGTATTAAATATTTAGATAGGTGCCTGGCAAAGAATAAGCGTTCGATAAATCATTAGCTATTTTTATTATATATGACTTTTAAAATAAAAAATGAGTATTAACACTACACATATTGTGCTGAAACTTCCCTTTTTACTTTACAATATGTTGTGGACTTTGTGCCAAGTCTGTACATATGGCACTTTCAAAAATGGTTGTGTAGAATTTTATTTGTATGGAAGTACTCTATTCATTCAGATATGGACAGACGCTTAAATCATTTCCACTTTTTCTTTTGTTTTTACAAAGAAGTTTACAAGTTTGAGCTTTTGTAAGATACACATTCAAGAGATGAAGTCATAGGATTTTTAAGGAAATATATATATATATATTTTATGTATATGTGTGTATATATATATATATATATATATATAGAGAGAGAGTATTTACAAATTTTTGCCAAAATACATTGCCAATTATTAATATATTTTCATGGACAGAGTGATTAGAAAACTTGTTTGCTCAACCCAGCCAACACTGAATTTCCTCATAACTGCTGGATTAAAGAAATATCCAACTAATTTTCTCCATAATAAAGACATTCATCCAAAAATAAGCTAGGTCCTTACCTATACCACTGAAATGCTCAAATGATAGAGAAGAGACCAGCAACCCACAGAAGAGGATGGAAAAGCACATAACGTTTTCTGAGCACAAGTTTGAACTAAAGATGAGTATTCTCAGGAGCACTACTCAAACATTCTTTAATCCTAATGACACCTACTGATTTTTACCCCTCATTTTGTTTTATTTAAGAGGATTTTTTTTTTGTTTGTTTTTGGCCAGGTGTTAGCTGTGGCGTGTGGGCTCTTTAGTTGTGGCTGGTAGGATACAGTTCCCTGAACAAGGATAGAATCTGGCCACCGCCCTCTCCCTCCGCCCCCACCCCCCCAACTCCCTGCATTGGGAGGGAGAGCACTGAGGTCCTGAAGAGAGATCTTAGTTTCCTGCCCAGGAATTAAACCTCGGTAACCTGAGTGAGGACTAGGAGTCCTTGCCCCCAGACAATCAGGGGCTAGAGGACAGAAGCAAAGTAGCCCTTCCTCTTGCCCTTGTTTGAAAGCAAGAATGTTTCAAGGAGGCAAAAACTGTTAAAACAGGTACAAAGTTTATTGTTAGAGACACAGCACAATGGATGGGAGGGCACCCAGGAAAACTGTGTTTAGCCAACTCAGAAGCAGAGCGGGGATACACACTCAGAGAGAAAGGATATGGACATCCTCTCTGAAGAGGAGGCGCACAGGAGGTCAGAAACTAGGCAAGACACACACCCGAGAGGAACGCGGGCGTCCTGAGCGAGGAGGAGCGCAGTCGGGAGGTGATGTCAATCACTTACACAGGACAGTCCTTCCGGGTCTTTATTTACCTTTGGCCAGTTATCTTGTTTCTTTGTTCACACCTGGTCCAAGCACCCGCCCCAAGATGCATGCACAGCTTTTTGCTAAGGTGAAACCCCCTCGCAGAGGCCTATGGGTGCATATCCACACTTATTATGGGGTGGGATTCCTTTCATTTACCATCTCCAAGAAGCCTTCCTGTGCACCTGCAGACAAGGAAGTAACTTCCTTGACTTCAGGAGTGGGCACCTTATCTCTTTGCTTTAGCAGAGCTCAGGTTTTACCACTAGCTTTGTCCTTGGAGTGTCTGGGTGAGAACAAAGCTGGAATTTTACTCCACTTGACAAGCACCAGGTGTCCGGCCCAGAGGCCCACTATCTCCTGTCTCAGGAGCATGGAGTCTTAGCTACTGGACTACCAGGGAAGTCTGTATCCCCCATTTTATTTTATTTTTTTTACTTTACATGGAGTCTTAGCTACTGGACTACCAGGGAAGTCTGTATCCCCCATTTTATTTTATTTTTTTACTTTACAATATTGTATTGGTTTTGCCATACATCAACATGAATCCACCACAGGTGTACACGTGTTCCCCATCCTGAACCCTCCTCCCACCTCCCTCCCCATCCCATCCCTCTGGGTCATCCCAGTGCACCAGCCCCGAGCATCCTGTATCCTGCATCGAACCTGGACTGGCGATTCGTTTCACATATGATATTTTACAGGTTTTAGTGCCATTCTCCCAAATTGCCCTCTCCCACAGAGTCCAAAAGACCGTTCTATACACCTGTGTCTCTTCTTCTGTCTTGCATACAGGGTTATCATTACCATCTTTCTAAATTCCATATATATGCGTTAGTATATTGTATTGGTGTTTTTCTTTCTGGCTTACTTCACTCTCTATAGTAGTCCCCCATTTTAGAGATGAGAAACTGAGGCATTGAAGGATCGAGTGATAACTTGCCTAAGATCAGGCAGCTGCTTGAGTGGCAGAACTTGGAAGCTGAAGTCAGGTCTCCCTGAAGTCAAGATCTGCTCTCTTTATTCGACCACCCTGCCAGCTTGTAGAGGTTTACAGAAGCAAATGTTTTGGACTTGAAGAAACCAACAAGGCCTTCAAGAAGGTCAAATGGCACTGGGCTAGACTGCAGAGCTCTGAATGGTTCAGTTTTTGTCGTGCTTCCTGTGAAATTCAGATGATTTTTCCATCTGTGAGGCAGAGAAGCAGGGTTACTTTAGGGAAGCACTGGGGCTGACAGAAAGGATGGAGTAACTGGAAGGCAGCTGGTAAGATAGTTCCTCTCCAGGTAGACTACATTAGCGTCTCTGTGTATGTCTATCAAATAGCCCACAGTGCCTTCTGGCTCTCATTTTCTGTACATGCCTGTCAGTGTAGTAAATCCTGAGTGCTTCTGCTATTTTTTTTTTTTTAAACAAAATGGAATCAGAGCCTTTTGTGTTTGAAAGCCATGTCCATAAATCACTGCTCCTTGAATGAGAAGATGTGTGTGGACCCATGAAGACAGGGCTTTGAATTATTTATCAAGAAGGGATGCTACTTGGAGCCTCAGGCGTACTCAGCCCCATGACAAAACTGGGTTGCTTCTCGAGATGTTTTTGGGGCCCTGATGAATGATGACATGGGTTAAAGAACCATACAGGGGCCCCTTACCATCTGGTCCCTACCCACCTTTCCAACCCTCATATGCTCCAAGCTGCAGCCGCACCCCACCACTCACACATTCCTGAATGTATCATAATTTTTTCCAAACCTTAAACTTTTTATTTCGTATTGAGGTATAGCTGATTAACAAATGTGCAGTAGTTTCAGGTGAACTATGACTCAGCCATATGTATACATGTATCCACTCTCCTCCAGGCTGGCACATAGCATTGAGCAGAGTTCCATGTGCTATACAATAGGTCCCTGTTAGTTATCCATTTTGAATATAGCAGTGTGTACATGACCATCACAAACTTCCTAACTATCCTTCCCTCTGGCAACCATATGTTCATTGTCTAAGTCTGTGAGTCTCTTTCTGCTTTGTAAATAAGTTCATTTCCATCATTTCCTTTTAGATTCCACATATAGGGGATGTCTTTGGATATTTCTCCTTTTCTGACTTCACACATATGACAGTCTCTAGGTCCACGTTGCTGCAAATGTTGAATGCATCATTATTTGCACGTACTGTTCAGTATGGCTGTTCTTTTCTGCCTATCCACCCTGCAGACTCCTAGTGTCTGCTAAGAGCCATCCCAAATGTCCCCTTCTCTCAGAAATATTTCCCTCTATCCCCTCTCAGGGTTAGTAGCTGCTTCTTTGTAAGTCTGGCTGGATGTTGAACTCTTGAAGGGCAGAGTTAGTTATGTCTGCATATCTAGCCATGAAACAATGTCAAGCATATAGTCAGAGCTTGGGGCTCTTAAGTGAGAGAATGGTTTGATGTCGATGGGGGAACAGCTGTGCTTGGTCAGCCCAGTGCGTCTGGCCAATGAGGTTTATGATTTCCAGCACAATGTGCCTAATATTTCTGGGAGGGGCCCGGATGAAAGTGCCATGGGCAAATGCTTTGCTAATGGCAGGGAATGCAAACCTGGGAAGTGATAGTGAACACATCCAATGATTATTTGGCATTTGAAGAGATCTTGATAGATTGGCAGAATTGCCTGAAATTAACAAGATGACCCTTAACATCATGGATACATTTGAAGTGTGGCTAATATAAAGGTCTGTGAATCAATGGGTAGGGTAAGGGAGAAAAAAAGGAATATCCACAGACGACTAAGGCGTCAAATAGCCCTCTATATGTGCCACGGTTTTTCATACTGTGTTAAGGGGAAGATTAGAGGCTAGTCTGGGAAGGGACATAAACATGCAGAATTTCGTTTGTTGAATCTCCTCCATGCTTGTCATGGCACATGAAACTTAGTAGATGTTCAATAAATATTTATTGCATTTTGAGTGACTAGTGACTGTGCATTTACTTTCTGCTTCGAATATCCTTAGACTTAAAATTCTTATTCGTTCTTTAAGAGTGAACGCAGAAGTCACCAATTCTGGGCATTTTTCCTAGTGGGTACTTCTCCATTGGTTTTAGACATAGGGCTTCTTACACTGTGTTGATGTTATTTGCTTATGGTATGGATCTCTTGTTAGACTGAGAGCTTAGAAAGCAGGAACTACGTTTGATTAATTTCTGGTCAACCTGTGTGTTCCATATCATCTGTCTTCAATAAATATTTGCAGAATAAATGCCTGGGAAAGGCTGGCACATGATGCTTATTTAATTTCCAGCAAGGCTCAGTGGTCTGAAACAGGATATGGGTCAAAGAACAAGGGACCAGCGTTTGGTGGAGGCAGGATGTGGGTGAGAGAGCAGAGCAGAGGAGTAAGTGGTGCTAGAGCGCAGAGATATGTAGCACCATCACCTCTGTGCTGGGCAGAGGGAACCTGGATGTAGAAGCTTGCTGCCAGCACAGAGTCCTGGATGGTGAGTTTCTGGGGACCGTGGCCACTTTCTGCTCAGCTCCCCTGCCTGGCAGCATCTGGCAGGGTAATAACACCTAGCACTGAGGGAGAGAGAGTCCCTGTGTGCTAGGTGCTGTGTGGAGGCTTAGGAGCCTTCATCTCAACCCCCACAACAGTACCAACGTGATAGGTACTGCTATTACTTCATCCCATATGTGGGGCCATGGCAGCCAGAGGATTAGGTAACGTGCTTCATAATCACAAAGTGAGAGGAGGAGCAGAGCTTGGAGGTGGTGCTGTGGGGCCCCAAGTTCGTGTTCTCAAGTTCTTGGCCACACTGCCTTATGGAGGGAGCAGGTGTGCCAGAGGTAAGGGTAGTGGGAGATGGAGTGTCTGAACATGGAGATAGTCACAGTGAGTTTGAAGCTTCACTGTTGTAANTCTGTCTTGCATACAGGGTTATCATTACCATCTTTCTAAATTCCATATATATGCGTTAGTATATTGTATTGGTGTTTTTCTTTCTGGCTTACTTCACTCTCTATAGTAGTCCCCCATTTTAGAGATGAGAAACTGAGGCATTGAAGGATCGAGTGATAACTTGCCTAAGATCAGGCAGCTGCTTGAGTGGCAGAACTTGGAAGCTGAAGTCAGGTCTCCCTGAAGTCAAGATCTGCTCTCTTTATTCGACCACCCTGCCAGCTTGTAGAGGTTTACAGAAGCAAATGTTTTGGACTTGAAGAAACCAACAAGGCCTTCAAGAAGGTCAAATGGCACTGGGCTAGACTGCAGAGCTCTGAATGGTTCAGTTTTTGTCGTGCTTCCTGTGAAATTCAGATGATTTTTCCATCTGTGAGGCAGAGAAGCAGGGTTACTTTAGGGAAGCACTGGGGCTGACAGAAAGGATGGAGTAACTGGAAGGCAGCTGGTAAGATAGTTCCTCTCCAGGTAGACTACATTAGCGTCTCTGTGTATGTCTATCAAATAGCCCACAGTGCCTTCTGGCTCTCATTTTCTGTACATGCCTGTCAGTGTAGTAAATCCTGAGTGCTTCTGCTATTTTTTTTTTTTTAAACAAAATGGAATCAGAGCCTTTTGTGTTTGAAAGCCATGTCCATAAATCACTGCTCCTTGAATGAGAAGATGTGTGTGGACCCATGAAGACAGGGCTTTGAATTATTTATCAAGAAGGGATGCTACTTGGAGCCTCAGGCGTACTCAGCCCCATGACAAAACTGGGTTGCTTCTCGAGATGTTTTTGGGGCCCTGATGAATGATGACATGGGTTAAAGAACCATACAGGGGCCCCTTACCATCTGGTCCCTACCCACCTTTCCAACCCTCATATGCTCCAAGCTGCAGCCGCACCCCACCACTCACACATTCCTGAATGTATCATAATTTTTTCCAAACCTTAAACTTTTTATTTCGTATTGAGGTATAGCTGATTAACAAATGTGCAGTAGTTTCAGGTGAACTATGACTCAGCCATATGTATACATGTATCCACTCTCCTCCAGGCTGGCACATAGCATTGAGCAGAGTTCCATGTGCTATACAATAGGTCCCTGTTAGTTATCCATTTTGAATATAGCAGTGTGTACATGACCATCACAAACTTCCTAACTATCCTTCCCTCTGGCAACCATATGTTCATTGTCTAAGTCTGTGAGTCTCTTTCTGCTTTGTAAATAAGTTCATTTCCATCATTTCCTTTTAGATTCCACATATAGGGGATGTCTTTGGATATTTCTCCTTTTCTGACTTCACACATATGACAGTCTCTAGGTCCACGTTGCTGCAAATGTTGAATGCATCATTATTTGCACGTACTGTTCAGTATGGCTGTTCTTTTCTGCCTATCCACCCTGCAGACTCCTAGTGTCTGCTAAGAGCCATCCCAAATGTCCCCTTCTCTCAGAAATATTTCCCTCTATCCCCTCTCAGGGTTAGTAGCTGCTTCTTTGTAAGTCTGGCTGGATGTTGAACTCTTGAAGGGCAGAGTTAGTTATGTCTGCATATCTAGCCATGAAACAATGTCAAGCATATAGTCAGAGCTTGGGGCTCTTAAGTGAGAGAATGGTTTGATGTCGATGGGGGAACAGCTGTGCTTGGTCAGCCCAGTGCGTCTGGCCAATGAGGTTTATGATTTCCAGCACAATGTGCCTAATATTTCTGGGAGGGGCCCGGATGAAAGTGCCATGGGCAAATGCTTTGCTAATGGCAGGGAATGCAAACCTGGGAAGTGATAGTGAACACATCCAATGATTATTTGGCATTTGAAGAGATCTTGATAGATTGGCAGAATTGCCTGAAATTAACAAGATGACCCTTAACATCATGGATACATTTGAAGTGTGGCTAATATAAAGGTCTGTGAATCAATGGGTAGGGTAAGGGAGAAAAAAAGGAATATCCACAGACGACTAAGGCGTCAAATAGCCCTCTATATGTGCCACGGTTTTTCATACTGTGTTAAGGGGAAGATTAGAGGCTAGTCTGGGAAGGGACATAAACATGCAGAATTTCGTTTGTTGAATCTCCTCCATGCTTGTCATGGCACATGAAACTTAGTAGATGTTCAATAAATATTTATTGCATTTTGAGTGACTAGTGACTGTGCATTTACTTTCTGCTTCGAATATCCTTAGACTTAAAATTCTTATTCGTTCTTTAAGAGTGAACGCAGAAGTCACCAATTCTGGGCATTTTTCCTAGTGGGTACTTCTCCATTGGTTTTAGACATAGGGCTTCTTACACTGTGTTGATGTTATTTGCTTATGGTATGGATCTCTTGTTAGACTGAGAGCTTAGAAAGCAGGAACTACGTTTGATTAATTTCTGGTCAACCTGTGTGTTCCATATCATCTGTCTTCAATAAATATTTGCAGAATAAATGCCTGGGAAAGGCTGGCACATGATGCTTATTTAATTTCCAGCAAGGCTCAGTGGTCTGAAACAGGATATGGGTCAAAGAACAAGGGACCAGCGTTTGGTGGAGGCAGGATGTGGGTGAGAGAGCAGAGCAGAGGAGTAAGTGGTGCTAGAGCGCAGAGATATGTAGCACCATCACCTCTGTGCTGGGCAGAGGGAACCTGGATGTAGAAGCTTGCTGCCAGCACAGAGTCCTGGATGGTGAGTTTCTGGGGACCGTGGCCACTTTCTGCTCAGCTCCCCTGCCTGGCAGCATCTGGCAGGGTAATAACACCTAGCACTGAGGGAGAGAGAGTCCCTGTGTGCTAGGTGCTGTGTGGAGGCTTAGGAGCCTTCATCTCAACCCCCACAACAGTACCAACGTGATAGGTACTGCTATTACTTCATCCCATATGTGGGGCCATGGCAGCCAGAGGATTAGGTAACGTGCTTCATAATCACAAAGTGAGAGGAGGAGCAGAGCTTGGAGGTGGTGCTGTGGGGCCCCAAGTTCGTGTTCTCAAGTTCTTGGCCACACTGCCTTATGGAGGGAGCAGGTGTGCCAGAGGTAAGGGTAGTGGGAGATGGAGTGTCTGAACATGGAGATAGTCACAGTGAGTTTGAAGCTTCACTGTTGTAAACATGTGGGAGCTTATTACTACCAGCCAAGAATTGGTCTAAGTGTTTTATGTATTATGTATGAATTATGTATTTTAATTAATCTTCAAAAGTACTCGGAGATGATACCCATTGATGTCACCCATTTTAGAGATCAGGAAACTGAGGACCAGAGAGGTCATCTATTTGCTTAAAACCATACCACGCCACTAACACATGCTGAAGCCACAGGCAAACAGAGTCCTGGGGACTTCCCTGGTGGTCCAATGGTTAAGAATTCGCCTGCCAATGTAAGGGGAGGGGGTTCAATCCCTGGTAGGAGAACTAAGATCACACATGCCACTGGGCAACTGAGCCCACACACCACGACAAAGAGCGTGTGCACCACAGTGAAAGATCCCACATGCTGCAGCTAAGACCTGATGCAGCCAAAAATAAATAAGCTGTAGGCTTACCCACCAGGCTCTCCTCCACTGTTGCGTTAACCATCATACTGTGACTCTTCCTGGCTGAGCCCCAGTTACACCCAGATAGATGCCTTTCAAGTGCTCAGAACAGGAGAGAGGTCTCAGATCTTCAAGGACTGGGGACTTAGTCCAGGAAAAGGAAGTCTGGATGCAGATCCTCTGTGGGAGGGGCACAGGTGAGCTCCAGACCACCCCATCCTGGGAGGAGCGGTCCCAAGAGCTTGAATAAACCAGATCAGGTTCCTGTGCTATATCCTAAACCTCCAATGCTGGGCCAGCCAGCCAGCCAAGAGTTGAGCCAGAAGCAACCATGACTTCCCTGTATATAAAACATTTCCCACAACCCCTCTTCTCCCCAAAGTCATTAATAACAATCTTGGTCCTGGCAGCATCTGCTAACTATTTATTATTACACAGATAGTATAACATTTTCATATACACAACATTTTTCATCCCAGGTTGAGTTAATTACAAACGACTCACCAGCGAGGAGCATGTCCTCCAGCAATCCACTGCAAACAGTGCTGCCTTGCTCCCTACTCCCCCAACCCCGAAGCAGGAATTTGCTGCCTTTCTCCAGCTTCTACCACTTTCCCTCATTTATCACTGTTGCTCTAAATGAATCACATAAGCCATGCAAAAACACTCTGGGACTTTTGACTCTTCCTCTTTTAGCTTCTTCCTGGTAAAAGCAGGTTCTAAGAATATAGGAACCCTTCTTGAAAATCGAGTCCTAGTTTCTGATCGAATGGGCTGAGAACCCCAAAGGTTGCTCTCATCACCTATGTCCATAGGATGTATAAGAGATCGTAGTGTCTTGGAGGTAACTGGGGCACCTTAAAAGTTCATTTAGGCAGCGAGGTGACAGAAACACACTTGGAGCTTCCAGGAAAAATGCAGACTTGCTGGCACCCCTATTTTCGCCTAGGAGACCCATTTTGAACTTCTGACCCCCCAGAACTGGAAGATCATAAATTTGGGTTGCTTCAAGCCATGAAGGTTATGCTAATTTGTTACAGCAGTAATGTTGTTGTTGTTCACTCACTAAGTTGCGACCACATGGACTGCAGCACACCAGGCTACCCTGTCCTCCACGATCTCCTGGAGTTGTCTCAAATTCATGTCCATATCAGTAATAGGAAACTGATGTAAGTGAATACCCTGAATGTGTGATTTCTGTGAATATGTGTATGTGGTTTTCTAAGCCTGTATGTCTTCATAAAAGTCTTAATGTCCTTAGACTTCCCTGATGGCTCAGTGGTAAAGAATCTGCCTGCCAGTGCAGAAGACAAGGGTTCGATCCCTGGTCCTGGAGGAACCCACGTGCCACAGAGCAACAAAGCCCATGCACTACAACTATTGAACCTGTGCTCTAGAGCCTGGGAGCCGAAACTACTGAAGCCGGTACACCCTAGAGCCCGTGCTCTGCAACTAGAGAAAAGCCCATGCAGCAAAGAAGACCCAGCACAGCCATAAATAAATAAAATTATAACCAAAAAAGTCTAAATGTTCTTGAGTGAAGGAAGCCCCTTGGGTGGTCAAATAGAGTGCAGAAACTAGAAGATTCCTGGGAGGGCTGCAAACTTTCTATCTCTCCCTGTCTTAGTGGACCAGACCCAACACAACACTGTACTTTAATTCAAGACTGATGTGTCAGAGGACCCAAAGGTCAGGATCTATCCGAGTGAAGGGGTGTGGGTGTCTGTGTTCAGGCACGTACATTTGCATGTGAATGTACATGTATACCTGTGTGGACACACACGTGTGGCATCTTTGTACGTGCATGCGTGTGGACAGGCGTGCTTATGTTTGTGCATGTGTATGCAGCATGTGCAGGCCTAGTGTTCATGCCTGTGTACGAGGCATATGAGGACACACATGTATGCCTCCATGTGATGTGCATGTGTGTGCACAGGTGTGCACCCTGTGTTCACTTGGGGGTTTCAGGCCTAAAATCAGAACGCCTCTAACCCATCCAGCGGTCACCTTCCTGAGCCAGGCCCTGGGCAGAGAGGCAGCACAGGCGCCCTTGACAGGAACCATTCATTTGCTAGTTTCTCCCTGGGGCTGGAGTCAAATGAAGCTTGTTTTCCATTTCTACACAATGAGAAGAAGTGCATTGATTTTTCCTCACTTCTGATTGTTCACATTAGAGGCTTGTTTCTACATAATTGACACCCAGCTCATTCGTTTTACTGCACAAACATATTTTACAGGTTGCTTTCCTCTTTGGGACGTAGTCCTGGGTGGATCTGAAACAAGTCCATTTCATAGATTGGTGCTTCCTTGCATAGAGAGCATCTCTCAGAGAGCAAGTTCAGCTGTTCTGATGGCTCCTTTCAACTGTTTATTTGCTCACTCATTAATGTGTCCAAAACATTGTGTTGAGTGCCAGTGATGTGTGGACAGAATCCAGTGGGCGGGTGGGCTGTGGTTGAGGGGCACCAGGCTGTCCCTGCTTGCAGAACCATCAGTCTGGGGTGACATGTCAGCCTAGAAGGGGCCTTTCTCCCATCCTCCTTAGGAAGCAGTAAGGAAATTCAGGGCTGAGCTAAAAGGAAGGGGGAAAGGGAGAAAGTGGGATAAAGATTTGAAGCAGCAGGCCAGCAAGTTTCCTTGCTCAGGAACCTTGCCATGGAAGCATGGAGTCCTAACCAGTAGACCTCCAGGGAAGTCCCAAGAACTGCTAATTGCTTCCCCAATGTCCATCCTCCTCTTTGTCCTTCACAGNGAAGCAGCAGGCCAGCAAGTTTCCTTGCTCAGGAACCTTGCCATGGAAGCATGGAGTCCTAACCAGTAGACCTCCAGGGAAGTCCCAAGAACTGCTAATTGCTTCCCTAATGTCCATCCTCCTCTTTGTCCTTCACAGCAGAACCCCAATTCTATTCCATGTGCAATGGGCCTGACTAAAGGACCGAGATTTCTTGCAGCTAGTGGTGGCCAGTCGGTTGGGAACAGAAGTGGGAGGGCAGAACTTCTGAGAAAGTGCTTTGACAGAGGGTAAGATGGAGGCTTCCTCTTCTTTCCTCTTCTCTTGCCTGATTTCTGCCTGGAGCTCAGATGTGCGGCTAAAGCTCCAGCAGACATCCTGGATCATGAGTGCCCCTGAGAATGGAGGCNCTTTCTTGCAGCTAGTGGTGGCCAGTCGGTTGGGAACAGAAGTGGGAAGGCAGAACTTCTGAGAAAGTGCTTTGACAGAGGGTAAGATGGAGGCTTCCTCTTCTTTCCTCTTCTCTTGCCTGATTTCTGCCTGGAGCTCAGATGTGCGGCTAAAGCTCCAGCAGACATCCTGGATCATGAGTGCCCCTGAGAATGGAGGCCGTGGTCTGAGGACAGTGCAGCAGAAAGATGGAAGATCTTGAGTCTTAACTACTGTGGACAACTTTCAATACTGCCTATCTCAGGGGTTCTTTTATGTGAGAGGGAAATAAATGTTTCTTTCCAGTTTCTGTTACTAGCTTCTGAATGCAACTCCTGATGTATGAGGCTGTCCAGTCGTAGCTCTTACCCAGAATAGCCGGGTATTCAGGGGCTGGGTGACCATGCACACATAATCGACCCATCTTTTAAAATTCTATTACTAAAACCCAAACACGCTCTTTCATCTCCAGCAGAGCATAGGGTCTAAATTTAGACTGGTGCATCATGATGTTGCTGCATCAGTCAGCTCTTCATTTAAGGCTTGTAGGCATCTCACTAAACTGGGGATAGTCAGATAACCAAAGGGTAGAAGCATTGTTACAGAGTGGCAGGTGCAGGGGTGCCGAGGACTCAAGGGAACTGTCCAGAGACTCCTCCAACACAGATGTGAGAGCTGGACCATAAAGAAGGCTGAGTACTGAATAACTGATGCTTTCGAACTGTGGTTCTAGAGAAGACTCTTGAGAGTCTCTTGAACAGCAAGGAGATCAAACCAGTCAATCCTAAAGGAAATCAACCTTGAATATTCATTGGAAGGACTGATACTGAAGCTGTAATTACAACAGTTTGGCCAGCTGATACGAAGAGCCAACTCATTGGAAAAGACTCTGAGGCTGGGAAAGATTGAAGGCAAAAAGGAGAAGAGAGCAGCAGAGGAAGAGATGCTTAGATAGCATCACCCATGGACATGAATTTGAGCAAACTTTGGGAGATAGTGGAGGACGGGGGAGCCTGGCGTGCTGCAGTCTACAGGGTTGCAAAGAGTCAGACACAATTTAGTGACTGAACAACAACCTCCAGTACAGATCTTCAGTGTAAAAGCAACTGACAAGGTGCCAAGCAGCCAGGTTGTGTAGGTTGTGTAGCCCAGCAGAGCCCACTGCTCTTTACCCAGGCTGTTCATGAGCACGGGCAGGGCTGTCTCTTAACACCTGTTGACCTGGTTGGGTTTGAGATTCAGAGTTTTTTCTGAATACTGGTGTCTGTGCCACACTAGTTAAATATATATAACTAAGATCCCACATACCAGAAAAAATTCAGCTCCTCAGCTGCACTTGCCACATTTCCAGGACCCAATAGCCACATGTGGTAAGTAACCACCCTATTGGACAGTGCAGATATAGATTATTCGTATCCCGGAAGAAAATTCCTTTGGGCAGTGTTGATCAATAGCATTAAGTTTCAGCTGAAACTTGCATTTTAACATCGTTACGTGGCTTTATACTTCACGCAAACACACATCAATCATTTGCTTTCCAAACTATTCATTTTTATGTATTTTTAAATTGAGGTATGGTAAAATGCACAAATGCATGGTAAAATGCACAAATCTTAACTATCCAGCTTAATGAATTTTTAATATGTATATACTACTGTGACCACCCCTTAAATCAATATTTGGAATGTTTCCATTACTCCAGAAATTTCCCTCATGCCCCTTTGCAGTCAATATCCGGTTTCATCCTTTTTCCTCTCTCCCAGGTTACCGCTGCTCCGAAATCTATAACCATAGATTAGTACTGCCTGACCTTGAACTCATAAATGGGATCCTACAATATGGAGTCTTTTGCAGCACATTATTTTTGAGAATCTTTCTTGTTCACGTATTAGAAGTTTTGACTACTTTGTTGCTGAGCCATGTTCTACTATATACACAGATCACAGTTCCTTTTTTTAAAAAAAATTGAATATAATTGCTTTACAATGTTGTATCAGTTTCTGCTGTACAATGAAGTGAATCAGCTATATGTATCCATATGCCTGTCCGCTTCCTCTTGGACCCCCTCCCACCTGCCACCCCTCTAGGCCATCACAGAGCACAGAGCTGAGCTTCCCGAGCTATGCAGAAGCTTGCCACTAGCTGCGGTTTTACACATCGTGGTATACACGTCAGTGACACTCTCCCAATTTGTCCCACCCCCTCCTTCCCCTGCTGTGTCCACATGTCCCTTCTGTATGTCTGCGTCTCCTGCTCTGCAAATAGGTTCCTATGCACCATTTTTCTAGATTCCACGTACAAGTGTTAAAACATGGTATTTGGTTTTCTCGTCCTGACTTCACTCTGTATGACAGACTCTAGATCCATCCACATCTCTACAAATGACCCAGTTTCCTCTACCTGTTCATTTGTTGGTGGACATTTGTGATGGTTTCAGTTTTTGCCTGTAATGAGTAAGATACTATGTATATTTGTTCTCAGAGCTTCCCTGGTGGCTCAGATGGTAAAGGATCCGCCTGCAATGTGGGAGACCTGGGTTTGATCCCTGGGTTGGGAAGATCCCCTAGAGAAGGGAACAGTTACCCATTCCAGTATTCTTACTTGTGGTGTCCCATGGACAGGGAGCCTGGCAGGCTACAGTCTGTGGGTTCACAGAGAGTCAGACACGACCAGGCGATTTTCACTTTCATATTTGTTCTCAAGGCTTTCTGCGACATATCTCTCCTCTTTAAGACTGTCTTCAGGGATTTTTCTGGCTGGGTCACTGCCAGCATCCTATGACCTGGGCTGGAGTTCCCTGGATCAGAATTTGAAGGTAAATCTTAGCTGAGTCTTTGTCTTTGGGGATAGGTGAGGAGGATGGTAAGTATAAAATTATGCCAAGAGGAAAACAAAGAAAAAGATTTGGAGCGACTGAGTTGATGCCTTGGGTGCTGCGTTTGGTGACTTTATTTATTTATTAGGGTTTCAGTGTGGTTTTGTGGACTTTCACAGGAGTTGGGCAGGGGGAGCCTCAGGTCACCCCAGGTCTTTGGGATGAAATGTGTGCCACTGGATGCCAGTGATGGGAAATTAAAAGTGAAGAGTCTGCTGTTTACTTGTCTCTGATGCCCTCTGGTTCTTCATCTGCCCCTATTGCGGTTCCCATACAATTGAGAAGACTGCATGTTTGATTTCAGGTGCTAGAATTGTTACTGAATATGGGGCTCTGGCTGTTCTTCGCTCTAAAGCCAATAAAGGGGCAAAGTTGGTGGAGAGGAAGGTGTGCGATATTTTGGAGTCTGGCCACCTTGCGGGAGGGCAAACTCTTGTACAAAGGCCGACTTCCCCTGACTGGCAGTCAGTGGGCAAGAGCTTTTATAGGCTGAGGGAAAGGGCTACATGCAGAAACAGCATAGTCAACGCTGATAGTCATCATGAAATTTGTCATGCAGTGTTCTGATCAGTGTCATCTTGATTGTTTTTAAGTACAGTTAACTTTAAGTTCCAGGGTCTATTTTTTCCCATTTCTTTGAGGCCAGCTCTTGGAATTGTGGCAGCTTAAGTCATGGCTACAGCCTGGTCATCATGGAGTTAACTACTCCATCTGGTGTATCTATAAGACAGTTCGCAGGACAAGGCTCAGAATATTATCTATAGCCCTCGGGGAGGAACTAAAGTTCCTTGACTATGCTTAATGGCTCAACTATTATTATTTAGTCTTGTTGAACTGTTTCTCTTTGCTTCTGCATTTTCTCACTTCTCTGATTAAGCTGATTTTGGGGTAAAGTTTTTCCACAGACAAAANTATAGCCCTCGGGGAGGAACTAAAGGTCCTTGACTATGCTTAATGGCTCAACTATTATTATTTAGTCTTGTTGAACTGTTTCCCTTTGCTTCTGCATTTTCTCACTTCTCTGATTAAGCTGATTTTGGGGTAAAGTTTTTCCACAGACAAAAGGCAGGCTGAGGTCATGGTGGCAAGGACCATAGAGCCCTGCTCTGTCTCAGTATCTGTCAGGGCTGCTGAAGTCCACTCTGGGTGACAGGGCAGAAGGAAGATGGTTTCACAGCTTCTCAGTGTGGGCATTTATTTATTTTAAATATTCATTTATTATTTGGGCTGTGTTAGGTCTTAATTGCAGCATGTGGGATCTTTCTTTGTGGCCCTTGGACTCTCTAGTTGCGGTGCAAGGGCTCAGTAGTTGAGACACACGGACTTAGTTGCCCTGAGGCATATAGGATCTTAGTTCTTGGACCCAGTGATCGAACCTATGTCCCCTGCACGGGAAGGTGGATTTTTAACCACTGGACCGAAGTCCGAGGCATTTGAATTTTTTCAGTGCAGGTTAACTTGTCTGTCTTCATGCCCCCTGCCCTGGTTGACATCCAGCTTCCATTGATGCCAACCATGGTGCAGCCTCCCAGACTCTGGGTGGGTACCCTGGTTGGCTCCAACTCAGCCTCCTGCTGCTTAGTGCTGGGAACCCTGGTCGTGGCACCCACCCCAGACTCCAGCCCTCGAGTACACAGCCCCTGGCCCTTCTAATGTGATCAACGCATCAGCCTTCTTCAAGCATTCCTTGCCTCCAGGTCAGCAGCCAGGGTGATTTTTCCTTTTCTTTTTTAATTAACTAATTAATTTTTAATTTTGGGCTGGGCTGAGTCTTTATTGCTGCATACAGTCTCTTCATTGTTGCACACAGCCTTTCTCTACTTGCAGCAAGTGGGGGCTAGTTTCTAGTTGTGGTGCATGGGCTTCTTATTGTGGTGGCTTCTCTTGTTACAGAGCATGGGCGCTAGAGTTCGAGGACTCAGTTGCAGCATACAGGCTTAGCTGTCCCTTGGCATGTAGGCTCTTAGTTCCGAGACTGGGCATTGAACCTGTGTCCCCTGCATTAGTAGGAGGCTTCTTAACCACTGGGCCACCAGGGAAGTCCCCAGGGTGATCTTTCTAAGACACAAATCTATCCCTGTTCCTTTCTTCATTAAAACACTTTAATGGCTCCCTGTCACCCACAGGGTAAATCTAAACTCCTAGCTACAGCATAGGAAGATTTTCAGGATTTTTCCAAAGCCGCTTCTTCTGACTTGCCCACATCCACCCACAACTCCAGCCACGCCGAGGACTCGCCTAGCTCTTTGCCCAGGCCCCCTGGGGCTGGTGCCAGAGAGAGGTGAGTGAGGCATTTGCCATGGGTGAAAAACTTAAGGGGTGCCTCCAAACTCAGGAACCAAAAGAAAGAGCATTTAAAAAAATAAAAATTAAGGCAAAAAAAAAATCCATGGTGAGCAAAATTTTAGACTTTTCCACGGAGACAAGCTCTGACAGCGTGGCGCTGAACCATCCCGGAGCCAAGGCAACGGGAAAATGCGCATTCTGATGTGTGTGTTTTTATGTGTTCTTGTAAAGGGTTCATTTAAATATTGAAAAATAGAGAAGTAGGTGTATTAACACTGACAACATTGTTTTAAGTTTAAACATTTTATTTTTACTCAATCCAGAATTTATTATAGCTCCACTCTTCTGGCTTTAACAGAACAAATGCATCAGTAACATTCTCAAAATCTAGTTTTGTGGAAGAGAGTAGATTTTATGTCAGGCTCCATTATGGTGCCACATGGCACTGGTGTGAGGATGTCCTCTTGGTCTGGTTGAGCCCAGTAAAAGAAGGCAGCAAAGAGGGAGCAGGGTCCTTGCTATAGGCGCCGTGTAAAAGCAGGGCTGGAGAAGCCAAGAAAACACAGCTAACAAGCTTGGGAACACTTAACCCCTCCTTCAGGAGACCTGGCACAGAAGTCTGCCCACAGGCTTTATTTTATCACAAATAAAAAATAATTTGGTATTATTTTCTAAAGTCTGGTTAGGGACAAGGCCTGGAAATTGGGCTGCCTTCGTTCTAGGTTCTGGAACCACTACACACAGCCATGTGATTTGGGGCAAGTTTTTTAGCTTCTCTGCATTTCAGTTTCTTAATCTCCAAAAAGATAATATAACAGGGGAAACTCCCTAATCTTAGGGCTATTGTAAGAATTAAATGAGATAGTCCCCTTTCACAGGGGCATGAGTTCCAGGTCGCAAAGCTTTCACCCAGTCACTTCCCGAAGGGCCCACTTCCTAACACCATAACATTGAAGGGGGGTAGGGTATCAACAAATGAATCTTTTTTAAAAAAATTTTATTTGCTTATTTATTTATGGCTGTGCTGGGTCTTTGTTGATCTAGTTGTGGAGGCTGTGGGCTGGCCGTGAGAGGGCTTCTTATTGCTTCTCTTGTTGCAGAGCACCGGCTCTAGGTCATGTGGGCTCAGTAGTTGTGGCACATGGGCTTAGTTGCTCTGTGGCAGGTGGGATCTTCCCGGATCAGGGATCGAACCCCAGTCTCCTGCATGGGAAGGCAGATTCTTTACCACTGAACCGCTCAGGGGAGTCCAACAAATGAATCTTGACGGGATACAACCTTTAGTGCATCACAATGCACTCTCCCAGATGAAGGCTCAGACATCAGCCAACACAACCAGCAGACTGTATGATACGCTTCAACACAGATCTGCTGGCTGGTACTTTAATGATGCCTTAAAACTGCACTTCCAGGGGACATACAGCAGTGAAATCTCTGGTCTCTTTGTCCAGGAGACCATGTTTTCCTTACAGGTCACAGAGCAGACATGGTGAGAACCAAACCAGTTACAAGAAGTGAAAGAAGGCAGCAAAGATGGAGCAGGGTCCTTGCAGGGGTTGCCGTGTAAAAGCAGGGCTGAAGAAGCCAAGAAAACATCCCTAACAAGCTTGGGAACATTTAACCCTTCCTTCAGGGGACCCATCACAGAAGTCTGCCCACAGGCTTTATTTTACAACAAATAAAAATAATTTGTTATTTTTAAAGTTTTTATTGCATTTGTTACAATATTATTTCTGTTTTATGTTCTGGTTTTTTGGTCACCAGGCATGTGGAATCTTAGCTCCCAATCAGTGACCAGCATCCCCTGCACTGGAAGGAGAAATATTAAACACTAGACCGCCAGGGCAGTCCCCAACATTCATTATTTTTTAAAAGACTTTTGACAAATGTAGGGAGCAGTGCCGAGAATCCTTATAAAGAATAAATTGGGGCCAAATAGAGGCAGTAAGAAAGTTGAGCACCAGAGAATTGACGCTTTTGAATTCTGGTGTTGGAGAAGACTCTTGAGTGTCCCTTGGACTGCAAGGAGATCCAACCAGTCTATCCTAAAGGAAATCAGTCCTGAATCTTCATTGGAAGGTCTGAGGCTGAAGCTGAAGCTCCAATACTTTGGCCACCTGATGAAAAGAACTGACTCATTGGAAAAGACCCTGATGCTGGGAGGGATTGAAGGCAGGAGAAGGGGATGACAGAGGATGAGATGGCTGGATGGCATCACCGACTTGATGGACATGAGCTTGAGCAAGCTCCAGGAGTTGGTGATGGACAGGGAGGACTGGTGTGCTGCAGTCCATGGGGTTGCAGAGTCAGACACGACTGAGCGACTGAACTGAACTGAACTGAAAGACAGTAAAGAAGATGTAATGGTCCTTTTAAAAAACTATTTTTGTTTATTAAACTGCACTTTGTTCTTCCAGCACCCTCCTTAGTTGCTGTTCAGTCAGTACGTCGTGTCTGTTTCTTTGCAAACTCATGGGCTGCAGCACCCCGTGCTCCTCTGTTCCCCATTACCTCCTGGGGTTTGCACACGTTCATATCCATTGAGTTGGTGATGCTATCGAACCATCTCATCTTTTGCCATCCCCTTCTTCTGCCTTCAATCTTTCCCAGTATCAGGGTCTTTTCCAGTGAGTCGGCTCTTAGCAGCAGGTGGCCAAAGTATTGCAGCTTTAGCTTCAATGTCAGTCCTTCCAATCAATATTCAGGATTGATTTCCTTTAGAATTGAGTGGTTTGAATTGTGTCCATCTTTTCCTTATCTCCAAATTGGTCTACACATCACATCTGGGTTTCTTTCCAAAATACAGCTCAGGCCTGATGTCTCTTGGCTGGATGCAAATACTCTATCTCTCCCTATTGGCTGCAAGAACCACTGGTTGATTTCCTTCCTTCCTTGAAGCCCTTTAGGGCTTCCCTGGTATCTCGACAGTAAAGAATCTGCTTGCAATGTGGAAGGCCCAGATTTGATCCTTGGGTCGGGAAGATTCCCTGGAGAAGGAAATGGCAACGCACTCCAGTACTCTTGCCTGGGATATCCCAGGGACAGAGGAGCCTGGTGGGCTACAGTCCATAGGATTGCAGAGTTGGACACGACTGAGTGACTAACACTTCCACTTGAAGCCCTTTCCCCCCTGGGTTTAAGGATGCACGCTTTCTTAGGTTTCACCTCATCTCACCAACTGCCCTTTTAAAATTTCCTTAACTGGCTCCTCTCCATCTCCCAGACTTTGATATGTGGGAGTACCCCAGGGCTCAGTCTTGGTGTCTCTTCCCTTCCCTAGCTATTCTTGTGCCCTTGGTGATCTCATCTTTTCTTATGTCCTAAATCATCATTGACTTGCTGAGGACTTCCAAATTTGATACTTCTAACTCAGACCTCTTCTCTAATCATAGACTTAGAGACCAACTTTCTTGGTGTGAGAAAAGTGAGCCAGGTCAATCTAATCTGTTATATTCATCTTTTAAAAAAGACAAATGTAGCAGATTATATTATTTACAAGATTTACTTATTTATGTGTCTATTTATTTGGCCGTGTCAGGTCTTAGTTGCAGTACATGGGATCCTCCTTGCATTATGTGGGACCTTTTGTTGAGGCACATGGACTCTCTACTTGTGGTTCCTGGGCTGAGTTGCAGCATGTGGAACCTTCGTTCCCTGACCAGGGATCGAACCCAATTGCCTTGCACTGGAAATCAGATTCTTAACCACTGGGCCACCAGGGAAATGCCCCTGCCTCCTTTCTGATCATATCACCCCTCTCATTTCCTTCTGCAGGCTACACTCCTCTGAAGCAACTTTCTACCCTCTGAAAGCTCCCCTCCCTTCTGCTCCATACCCTCTCTCCACTCCTGTCTGGCATCTTGGAGCCTGAGAGAGTCAAAAGCCTTTCAGGTTTCAGTGCAAATCTACTCACGGAGGGGGGCTTCTCCAAGCCTGTTGTCTTAGCAGAAGCGGGACACTTAGAACTGATCACGGCATTACCGCGATGCTGATGTACAGCCCGGATCCCCGAGTTAGATGCCCCACACGGAGAAAATTAGCACGTCAGAAGAACTTGTCTGCAGCATTATAGATGCTCCATAATCACCAGTGTTTCATATTCTCTCCAGAGCAGCTAATGATGCTGACAAAATACATCGAGCTGCCGTTCCCTTCTACACATCCAGATAAAAGTCACCGCGTCTTGACGCAGGGCACATCATGAGTTGATGACAAAACATTATCTTTTCTTTATGAATAATAGAAGACATTTGGCTTGCTCAGAATCTTTTAAAAACTGTAGCCATAGTAACATGTGTTTTGCCCGTTAATATGAGATCCCCCCCCCTTAAAGACAGTAGCCTGATTTACAACGTGTTCTTATCCCCCCAACAGTGCAATATCCATTAGATTTGAGACTCAACCAAAGTCAGAGATAGAAAAGAAGATTGTCTTTGCTACTGGTGAGATTCTTGGCTACTAGCCCTGTGGGGTGACATAAAAGCCAAATGCTTTTTGGCCAAAATTTTTAGTTTACAACAAAAGAGAAAAGTGTCTGGTGGAAAACTCCATATGTATCTAAGCTCAAGGGTGATTTGGCCTCTAGCATCAAGATGGCCCTGCTGTGTGGCTGTGGTGGGCGGGAAAGTGTGCTCCATAGACATGGAGCAGAGTTTCTCTTTTTTGTAGTTGACACACTTCCATGAGGGTATGGGAAATTTGTAAGAGCAGGCAGGAAGATGTGTGTGCTCAGTGTCAGAATGGTTGAAGGAAGAGGGGTCGATGAGCCTGGAGAGGATAACTGGAGGGTTTCAGAAAATGATGGCCGATTTCTTTCGTTTTATCAGTTTCACTGAAATGCAGTTGACAAAATCATTAAGATATTTAAAATGTACATTGTGATAATTTGATTTATGTGCACATTATGAAAGGATTGCTTCTATCTAGGTAAGTGGTAATGATGTCCAGTTTTAAATATCTGAGGGGCTGGTTGGGAGGAGAGTGATTTGATTTGTTTTGAGTGGCCCTGGGAGAAGGAACTAGTACCTAGGGATGGGAAGACACCAAAGGGGACTATATTATAATTAATCTGAGGACGAATTTCTCTCCTTGCTGTTGCCCAGAGATCACTTGGGATGTGTGAGCAGTTATGGGGCCTTGGGTCGGATTCCCTGGGACACAACTCTGAGATGTATTTATGAATGTTGAAAATTTATACGGGAGTGTCTTTGTCATCTATGTCTTGGGGGGAGGGGCAAAGGAATGGTGACTGAGAAGAGAAAGGAGTTGAGCTGTGATGAGCTCTGATGAGCCTTTTGGCTGATCCCATAGGGAGCCTTGGAGCAAGGGTGATCCTTAGCACTGTCTTGGATTGAGGCAGAGGCACTGGCCCTTGGGAACTTGACACTGACCAGTCATTGAATGCAGGGGAGGTGGGGCTTCCCTGGTGGCTCAGTGGTAAAGAATCTGCCTCCCCATGCAGGAGATGCGGGTTTGATCCTTGGATTGGGAAGATCCCCTGGAGAAGGAAATGGCAACCCATTCCAGTAGTTTTGTCTGGGAAGTCCCATGGACAGAGGAGCCTGGCAGGCTACAGTCTGTGGGGTCGAAAAGAGTCAGACATGACTTGTTGGCTAAATGACAACAGCAACAACAGTCCCCTGGGGAGGACGGGGTGACCTTGCATGAAACTGCTCTCTTCTGCTGAGGGAGATTCCAGGGCAATAATTCATCTGAGAGTCATCAACCACCAACATTTCTAGAAGCTGAGGAAATGAGTATTTGCCTCGGCCTGTTGGGGGAATCTGGGGAGTATACCATGGTGTCCACTACGAGAATGTAGTGAATTAACCACATCATCCACTAGAAATGGACGCTTGATGGAGATGTTCTGATGTCTTCATCATGTTACTTCTCGTGATCCTTCTGGGGTTCATATCCCCCCCAAAATATTGTCAGATGTATAGAAGATCCCTTTTAGCTTCCATGCGGCCTCCAGCATGGGTCTCAGATGAAATCAGGAGAACTGTTTGCTTAGTTTCTCGCTTAAAGCTCTTAACTCCTAGGCATCATCTGATCCACAGTCTTTGGTTCCAGGAAGAACAGTTCATTTATAATTTTCATTAAAACAATACTGGGAGTTCCCTGGTGGCCTAATGGTTAGTATTTGGTGCTTTCACTGCAGAGGCTCGGGTTCAATCCCTGGGTGGAAAACTGNTGCTTAGTTTCTCGCTTGAAGCTCTTAACTCCTAGGCATCATCTGATCCACAGTCTTTGGTTCCAGGAAGAACAGTTCATTTATAATTTTCATTGAAACAATACTGGGAGTTCCCTGGTTGCCTAATGGTTAGTATTTGGTGCTTTCACTGCAGAGGCTCGGGTTCAATCCCTGGGTGGAAAACTGAGACCCCACAAGCCACTTGTCATGGCCAGAAAAAAACAAAAACCAAAAAACAACCCTCAACAATATTAATTGGGTGCCTTCCTCTAGGAGCTAGAAGCTCAAGTACGAATAGAGCCCCTCTCCTGATGTGGTTATATTCTAATGGGAAAGACAGAAAACAAGAAACCGATAAGATTATCCTGGTGAGTGGGTACAGAATGATTATGTGCAGATACTCAAAGAGTGAAGTAGTGATGCTGGAACTTTGAGTAGTGATACTCAAATAATTTGAATGCAATGAAGAAGTCTTATTAATGAAGACTCCTTCATATGGGGAGCAGAGTTCTAGGTACAAAGAAGAGCAAGTGAAAAGGTCCTGAGGCCAGAACAATCTTGGTATTTCAAGATTTGTTTAGTTAAATGCAGTAGGAAAAGATGAGTCTGAGTTGTCTGTAAGCCGGCTGCTTCATAGATATATTTAAGGATGTAGAAAGCATTTTCAATGGCAGTAGTAAAAAGCCAGGATTTCCAGGTGGCACAATGGTACAAAATCCACCTGCCAATGAAGGAGAGGCAAGAGACTCAGGTTAGATCCCCAGATCGAGAAAATCTCTTGCAAGAGGAAATGGCAACCCACTCCAGTATTCTTGCATGGAAAATTTCATGGACAGAGGGTCCTGGTGGGCTACAGCCCACAGGGTCACAAAGAGCAGGACATGACTGAGCAGAAACATACAGAGTCAAAAACTATGCATGGCTTTCATGAGGAAAGATACTAGTTCTTTCACAGAGTGTTGACATGAGGCTGTCCTTGAATGCGGGATCCTAGTTGGAGTGGTTTGTGTCCTCATCTGAAAAGTTAGGACAATTTCAGTACTCACTTTGTGGTGTTGTGAAGAGCAAAGCCTGTCATGCCTGGAAGTGCTGACCTTAGTTTACGTGCTTAACCTGGCACATAGGTCAAGTGCTCAATATATGCTAGTTCTTATCTGTGATGTTTTATTAAGAACTGGGGCTTCAAACTAAGATTTAAAATTCTGTCCAAGTCCTTACTCGGTGTGACCTCCCTCTCACATCTCTATCCCCATCTCTAACCCTCCACTCCCATCCCCACATGCATGCTCACCCCACTCACATCCCCACTTCCATCTCCATATTCTTCCCTGTCTCTTTTTCCCCCAGTCTTAATCTCTGTCTCTCTTTCTCTGTGTATATCTGTAGTCTAGCCTTATGACTTGTACTCTATCTCTGCTTGTCTTCTCTGCCCCTCATTATCTTTTGTTTCTTCTTTAACCTTCTCTCTGTTTCTTTGTCTTTCACTCTGTTCTGTTTTTTTTCTTTCCATAACCCTTTCTCTCTGTCTCTTTCCTTCCTTCTGCCAGATAGAGAGCCCAGCTGCCCTCTATTGTTGCTATTCAGTCAATAAGTTGTGTTCTGTTCTTTGTGACTCATGGACTACAGTATGCCCAGTTCCCCTGTCCTTCACTATCTCCAGGAGTTTGCTCAGATTCACATCCCTTGAATCGGTGGTGCTATCTAACCCTTCTATAGGCCCATGGGTAGGCAGCTCTCCATGGTACTGATGAGAACAGTATGTCCAAGCCTCCATTCCTCTTTGGGGAACAGAGATGGATAACAGTCACTTTTCCTTGAGCAGTCACTCAGCAGGCACTCTCCAGCTTCTGGTGCAGGGAGAAGAACTTCCCTTAGTGGCACTGGCTTCCCTAGAGCACACACAAGGCCCCCATTTGATCATGAGAGCAGCTGCCTTTCTGCCTCCTTCCCACAAACACACTTAATCCTGCCTAGTACATGCTCATACAGCCTCCACGGAGGGGCTGGAGCAGCAGGTGCTTCCTGGTCTCTGGACTGGAGCAAAGCAGACTGGAAGCAGATTTATTTCTCTTGCTCTAGTGGTGCATGGCTGCTCCCCGGTGAGGGACCTGGGGGCTGGCCTTCCAGAAACACGTGAGCTTTCTCCGTGGCAACCCTTCTCAGGGAAAATCGTGGCAAAAAGCTGTGCCACTTTATCCCTCAAAGCTCTTTCTTTAATGTCACCTAAAGTGAATTCAATGATGAGAGCCTTGGGATTTCGTCTCTCTTGATCCTTTTTAGAAGGTGACGGGGGGAGGGGAGGCTCAGGGCTTGGGGCA